>VXAY01001630.1:1228348-1260335 GCA_013399855.1 Oxyruncus cristatus | reverse complement strand
GTACTTAACAAATTTAAAAAAAAAAAAAAAAAAAAAAAAAAGGAAGAAAGGAAAAACCCATAACAAACAAACAGGAAAAAAAACCCAAAACATTTAGCAGCTGCTGTCATTAAAGCAGTAAGTCAGTCTTTGTATTTTCTTTAAATTTACATAACAGTAGTCAAGGAAATACAAATTTCTTTCATAAGACAGTCAGTGCTTAAGACAGAACTATCAAGATACCATTTTGGGAAGGTACTCAATACTTGCTCATATATATTTCTCTTGTATTCAGCTCAACAGTTAAAATAATTTTTTTTCCAAATAGCAGAACAATATGTTGGCAGAATATTTCGAAGGTTAAAGGACTTACATTTTCCATTTGTTTTGATTTTGTTCACTTGCTTTTTTTAATTTCCAGCAAGAAAACTTACTCCCAAAGTGAAGGCAAATTAGGAAACAGAAGTGCTCGCTTCTTCCTAAAATCCTAAACCTGATGAAGAGTTTTTGTAATGTTTAAGACTTCTGTGCTGATACAGGGCTGGCTCATAACATGCGTTATGACATGAAAACGCAAATAAGATGCCTCTTCCCCAAAGAGGTGAAGGTCATTATTTAGGCAAGTACAAATTTGTAAGGATGTTGCTCCCAAAAAGACCACTTCGCCTTGCCAGTTACTCTTTAATTACTGCCTGTCTCCCTCATTGGTACTGAACCATGGAGGTTAAAAAAAAGCAATCACAAGGAAGTGAACGAAGCAGCAGAGAAAGGGTAAATGTTTAAATGTTTCCCCTTGTTGGCACCAGACTTGCCCTGGAGTCTCTGCTACACCAGAACTCCTCTGAGGAGCATAAGGGGATTGTGAAGGAGAATTTGGGAAGGATTTGTATGATTTACCTTCCTTTTTAATTCAATTCTATAAAGGAACAGAGTTTTTCAGGTTAGAGGAACTTGCTCTGGCCCAGAGCAGCTGTTAATGGTTCTAGAGACTGATGGCCAGTGGAGTATAGACATTTATTCTTCCTCTGGCACACTCTACACCCTCTGAATCTGGTTATAAGATCTCTGCTTTAGTGCTAAGCCTGGCAGAACTTTCCATTTTTCTTTCTTCTGCTTTTTATGCCTCATATCTATTGCTTCCCTGTGCCCTCTAAACCACGTGCCTCTTCAGTTGTGGGGAATCACCACAACAGTGAATAACTCACAGTAAAATGTTCATTTTAAAATCTTCACAACCTGTCTACAAAGCATTTAAAATTGCCTTGAACGTTTTCAGTAACTGATATTAAGACACTGAATAAATTCCAGTCATCAGACTTTGCCAAAGTATTTTCCCAGGCAAAATAAGGATAACGTGGGAAAGTGGGTCTCATACACAGAAACAGGCACCAAACAAGACACAGAAGCTGGTATTTTGACTCCTAAATCAGTTTTTCACCCATTAGATCTCACCTTCTTGGGTTATACATTATAGTGTCTCCCAAAATTTATAATGGGAAATCTGAGGATGTTTTTCTTGTTTCATACTCATACCTGTTCTCTGTATGACAGAAATTCATTTTGTCTAGAAGAACCCACGAGATAACTCAGCTTTTATTTGTATTTTGTCACACATTGGGCTCGAATTTAGTGTGTAGATCTACTCCCAGAACTCTCATTTCTCTCTTGTGTTCAGAAACCACTCAAATTCTCAAGAAATTTTAACCGACTGGCAATTTTGGAGCTTCATCCTTTTATTCATTAGTTTAAGAACTGCAGTTTGCAGCACTTGCAGGAAGATTAATCAGAATTCTCAGGATCAAATTAACTTTTGATCTAAGTAATGTCCATTATAATAAGTGTATGCCAAAAATCTCACTGATGGAACTTTAAGGATAAGATTAAGAAATGGATGTAGAATGTTCCATTGAAAAAAACAGTTGTAAGAGGAACAGGATCAAAAGGAGGAATGGTGCTATTTGCAAACCAAAAGAAAGAAATTTCCTCAAAGAAACTCCAATAATTTGGTAGATAAAAGTGCTATTACAGATCCTTTTATCTGCAACAGCACTTCCGTATCACTCTTTTCCTTTTAACCCTTCAAATTGTTAGTCCAGGGATGCAATAATTCCAAGTTATCCCCATTTAAAGTTTCCAATTAAAGCTTTACATGATCTCCAAAATACATTTTTTCTTATTAATATTCACAGAGAGGAAATCATTAAAACTTCAAAATTAGCTGCCCCAAATTCTTTACACATGTAACACTTCTTAAAACATCTCTAGGTCATAGAACTTTTTTGGAAAGCCATCTCTGCAACAGAAATCAGAGTGGTCTTTGAAGAACAATTACTCTTGCTCCTTTAATATATACCATTTCTCATTAAAGGGATTGAAAGACCTTTACATCATTTTATTAGGAAGAGCAGAACTATGTGTTGAGCTGCTTCATTAGCTGCGAAAGACTGTTCTAGGTCAGGTCTTTGGTAGAATCCTACCTGTGATATGAGAGGCAAGGATCCTGTTCAAGGCAGTCACTCACAGCCTGAGCCCTCAGCCAGAAAAAAAAGCCAAGAATTCCTGAAACCTGGCTTGTAGCTGCCTCAAAGGCCTCTTACACCAACCCACCTACATGAATTTCTTGACCTCAATGCAGGAGAGAGACTGAGCACAGCACTCAAACTTCTGGCTCCCAACCTGCTCCTGTTGACTTTTCTTCATCTGAACAACCCACAAAATTTAAAAAGGCTTTGAAGCCAGTCTTACACATGATTTCACACGTTTGTCCTAAGACAATAACATCACAGCTCAATGGCACATCCACATGTTTCGTACAAGAAGGGGAGAAGCTTTGGGCTTCACCTCTACATCGTTAAGGACCACATTTGGAGCAACTCAGCCATGAAGTCTTCTTTGATAAATTAATAGAAGAGCATTGAATTAAAATATGATCCAGAAGTTTGTCTCATTGCCTATTGAATGGCAGGAAGTACAAACAGAAAATGTATACAGTGCTCAGCCCAGCTCGGAAAGGAGGACACAGTTCTTATTAACACACTTACTGAAGTTATGTGCGACTTTTCGGTCTAACATGATGTGCTGATTCACTGAAGGCTCATTGCCCGAAAATACTGCTGTGTCCTGGATCTGGAACTGTTCACAGAGTCGGGATACATCAATTTTCTTCTTGCATGGGTCACATGATCCCCAGACAGATTTGTGAATCTAAAAATATAGGAGTGACACAGGGTAAACAGAAAGCCAGAACAGAGGCACCTTTTTCCATCCAAACACAGAGAAGGGCATCCAGGTCATTTTGTGGCACTGCTGTACTTTTATAACGATAGATGTAATACAATACATTAATTGTTTCTTTCTTTAACAACCACCATCATTTTCATCCTCACCTTATCACAAGGAACAACATCCCAGTGAAAGGCTTTGGTTCTCTTTGCTGCTGGAGGGAGGCTGCAGGGCTGTGGAAGGGCAGGAGGGGCTGGTGGTACCTCTGCCCTACTTATGGGAAGTGGAAGAGATGGTGATGCTGGGGCTGCTTCCCCCTCTGGAGGCTTTGCCTGGGGGCTTGGAGACTTGTTCAGGCTGGTCCTTGCAGAACTCACACCAAAGTGCAGAGTCTCCTCTTTCTGTTCATTCAGAGGTACAATAAATTCCTCATAATCAGCGTCAGGGGAGGTGCATCCTTGAGATCCCTCCTGAGGTAGGGAGGCCCCCTGGTCCAGCTGACAGTACCTTTCTAGGAGAGACACCCATTCATTCTGGAGCTTGCCAACATCCTCTGGCCTGCTGTTTTGGACAGTAAAGGGTATTCGAAACCTGAAATGTAAGAATGTCATATATAAACATGAGGCACTGTAAATAATATGCTGACCAACACAGCCACAGATAGTTCTGATTTAAGCAGAATGATGTTCAGCAGCTTTACTTGTCAAAGCAGCCCAGTGCTGCTGACTCTGACCTTTTCAGACAGAGTTAATTGCTTATGTGCCTAAGGTTAAAGAGCTGAAGTTCTGCCATATGTTGACTTTGTGGTGCAGTTACCTCATAATTCCTCCTCTCCACCTTGGGGGAAGGTGAACAACTTGTTACACCTTGCTGCGCTTGTTGCACAAGCAGAACCTGCTCACACATCTGTCCTAGCGAGCTGAATGTGCACCTCCTCTTCCCTGGCTCCTGACATGACAAATAGACAAGTTGCTGTGGGCAGTGTGTCAACTTATCTTTTCAGTTCCATGATGGGGTACTTTTGATTCCGCCTGAAAACCCCTCATCAAATCACTGCAGAGCAATGGGGGCGGGAATCTATATAGTTCTGATGGCCTCATTTCTCCAGTATTGTTATTTCATTCTGAGATACTGAGATCCTCTGCTGCTTGACCTTGTTTTCCTTACTTCTGCTTTAATAAATTATTAATATCCAACTATACTTACAAATAATTGTGATCTTTGGTCTGAACCGAAAAGGTGCTGCATCCATTCTCCTTGCTGACACTCACACCACCACCTGACAAATGAATTGTGTTTGCTCCAGGGTCTGCAGTCCTGTTCTTTCCTCCCAGACCTATGCAATATAAAGTCAATTCTCCTTCTCGTAGTTGCACCAAGTACCTGAAGGACAAGGAATGGACATACAGCTCATTCTTCATTGACTGCTTAGTTACACAAGCCTTGCTTTTGTTAAGGCACTTTCTAAAATCTCCACATTTTTACAGCATCTTCCCTGGTAGAGGCAAAAAGCATCAATGCTAAAGCATAAAACCTTTGAGATATTCTTATTCTTATTTGAGGGCTTCTTATTCTCATCTGACATGTCAGTAAACTGACACCAAATCTGAACAGCCTGTCATGCCCACTGAGAGCTAAAACTGAGATCTGACCATAAACTAAAAATCACCCAAGTCCTGTTAATTTTTTAGCCACACTCTGCCCCTCCCAGTTACTCCTCTTGTTTGTTTGGGAGGGTGGGTCATTTGGACTATGAGCTTTCAAAGGAATCCAACTGTGTGTCTGAGCAGAGCATAACGTGACAAGGCTTCAGAGCTTCTGTGTCTTCCAGGTTTCACTGTCCCCAAGCCATAAACAAGTCACCAAATTTAGTTCTCAGTCATATAGCCCAATATCCCTCCCTCATGGAAATCGTGGGAACTCATGCTGGTCCCACGAGTCACTCGGCAGGAAAGGGACAAGGCTCAAGGGCTTCCATCAGAAATGACCGTGCCAAAACTTGGGTAAAACCTATTTAAATGATAAATTAATCCTGCAAAAAAATTGCCTTGACCATATACAGCTCCTATTACAGCAGAACCTTCTGCTTTAGTCTCCCCTCTGGGATTCTGTTCTGCTGCTCGAAACGAAGGTCCCCCGTTAAACAATAGGTGGGGCTTTACTGTATGTGGGTTTTATTCTTATTTAAGCATTTGTGTTCTCATTTTTCTTGAGGATTTCTGCCTTTCTTTATCATTCTGACAGTTCTATCAAACCTTCCTTTTCCTCCACCCTCTCATCGAGGTGTGGCTCGTTGATTAAGGTGTTCTATGAGGAATTTAAATAAGTTTAGCTGCTCCAGAAGAATTAAACATAAAATATAAATTGCATCTATTCCCACACAAACAGTCAAAGTGATAAGAATTGTTTAATGGAGCTGGCAGTTATATTGATCTCTCCTTTCTTTCAGGCAGAGACTTATAGATTAATTGGATCTCCAGATGCTTCCACCATTATTTACTTTGCCAAAAAAAAAAAGGGGGGGAAAAAAGAGATAGGATTAATATAAAGAAGAAAACAACAAGGGCTTTCCTTCACAAGATAAATAAAAATCAATTTTTGTTTGTTAACAAACTTGTTAAGTGTTGCAAGGTAACAAATCCTGGACACACTTGAGGATGGTGTTTACAAGACATACAGGAGTAGCCTTTTAATAACAATTAAAATCATTTTCTGTGAAGGGTGTTGAGACAGTTGCCCAGTGCAGATAATTACAATGTTAAATTTTTTTCATCAGTTTTTGCCAGACAGATTTTTTTCCCCCTCTCTCTTTGCCTCCTTTGATAGCATAAGCAATTCCCGGGTATTTCAGGAGCTGGTTCAGGGGAAGGCGGTTTGTCTGTGAAATGGGGAGCAAACTGTGTAAAACCACTGGGGCTGGTTCACTAGTCCAGCAACAGAACAAACAGAAGCAAAGGTTGCGCTGATTTGGGATGGTTTAGGGGCTGAAATGGTGATGACAGTCCATTTCCTACTGAATAATGATTCCTAACCCCAAAACCACCACCCCATCGGGCCTCCCTGGCTGGGCACCCCCCAGGAGGGGAGTTCAGAACAGTATGAGAAGGAATGATGAATTTTGGGGCAGCCATTTGGCCAATGTGAGTCAATGATCTCTAGCGAGACTCCAGTACTTCTCCTGACTCTCTCCTTGTCCTTATTACTGAGAATGGAGGGAAAAATAAAGACATAAAGTCCCACCATTGAAATCCCTCTGAGCACCATCACCATTACAGATCTGTGCTGCTGATGGACCCAGCAGGCTCCAGCACACACCAGAACTTTGGTTTGTTGGGACCACTATTGCACTGAAAGTTTAGTTATTTTAATGTTTCTATCTCATGCAGATTTGCCATCCACCTTTTAACTCTCAAAAGCAATTAAATAATTAACTTATTATCAGCAAATTGAAGTCTTAATGCATTTATCAGAAATTTCAACAAAACCCACAGCCCAGAGTTCATACTTCACCCATTCAGTGGATGCAAAAGTGTTTTGCTGCAAATCCAGCAGCCCTTCATGGATCACATCACACTCTGCAGGTCTCCCAAAGCAGGACTCCCCTGGTCTCTTGCATGAATTGCTCTGTAAAACTCTGCTCAGGAGGTATATTATCTAGATAAAAAGTGGCAGCAGAGAGAGAATATTTTCCATGTTAATTCCCTTGAATAAGACATCAATAGCTGGATTTTTCAAGTACAAAGATGACAGACAACACTCTAAGCCACAGCCAAATAGGTAAAATAAATGAACATAAAATAAATAATTGATGCTAAACTAAACTGAAATTTGGCTTTATGCCCACAATTCTAAACCCATCAGTGTAAGAGGAATACAATTTTATTTTGGAGGGATTACTGTAAAACTTAATTTTACTTTTTTAACTCATACACAAAGCAATCTAGGACAAAGTGTCTGTTCAGATCAGTTCAAGCCCAAGTAGCACCTGATTGATTTATCTGGAAACCTCAGACAAACCCAGTAAAAAATGAAGGTTTGGCTACAGTGGAAAATGTTATGGATTAAGGTGGGGGTGAATTTGAAGAGCTCTTTGCGCTGTACAGGGCCATATATAATGTTCTTTTCACTAAATACATGTTCCTTTTTGAGCTCTTCTGCTTAAAAATCTGTTTTGAAAATTAAGCTAATCAACCACAAGGTTCTGCTCGTCTGGAAGAAAGGTTTCTGCATGTGGGGTGAATCACTGAGTTTCACAGGGAATAAGTCCTTCTGGAGGAAAAAAAAAAAAAAAAGCCCCCTAAAAATGGGTCACAGCATAAGTTTGGATGCAAATTCTTCCATGAGGTTTAAAGTTTGTACCTCAGCCTAAACTGTGCAGAGTGGATTCAATGACACAAACTCCAGGAGCTGCCCACCCCTGGACACCTGCATTCAGGTGAAAAGCTCGTGTCTTGTGTTTCTCTTGTTTCAGCAGAACTCAAAAAGAGCTGAAATCTCAAAGGGAAGCAGCTCATACGAAATCTTGCAACACTGAATCATTTAATTAAACAATTAGTTGTACCTAGCCTTCCTTCCTCTGCTAATTGTGTCATTTCAGTTTCTTTTGGTGGTAAAAGATGAATTATTAGGTCTTCTTTTCACAGCATCAGGATGACCTTGTTCATTCTTAAAAGCGGGCATTTTAAGAAATACCTTATGCAGAGAATAAAAACTGCTTAGAAAGTTTCAATCAAGATTCAACTGTGCACATCATCAGGGTTTTTTTGCTTGTTTTCATACACTCTTGGGGGGGTTACATTCAAGGTGTAGTTGCAGAACTGCAACATCTACTTTCATATCATGTCTTGAGCTGGCTTTACATCTCCAGTCCCAGTGAACCGCGCCTAAATCCTAGGGCCAAACTTTATCTTGAGCTCCCATTCCCTTTGTTCTGTGCACAAACACACAAGGAATAAAGACATTCCTCCTTTTTTGCTTGCACAAAGCACAGCATAACAATGATTGGGACCTGCTGGGTACCACCAGCACATCAACTGTTATTTATAGCAATCTCTCCATGGCATTGTAAAAACTTACCTTCCTTTTATCATCAAGAGACACAGCTTCCAGCTCATAATCTTGTCGTCCATGAAACACAATGCTGAAGCGCCTCCTTTCAGTGTCTTCACAGGCTTTGACTTGAGAGAAAGGGAACTGTTTCTTAATAATTCCTTTTTCGATGTTAAAAATGGTCCTTGTGTTGAAATCAATCTGGAATAGAAGATTCCTCATTACTTGACTCCACCGCTTCTTGTCATTGAAAGGCAAAGACAACATCCCAATAATCACCATGCAAAGGCATTTAGGGAAAGGACCAGCTCAGAATAAATAGGATAAAAAAATGACATTCCACCATTGAGATACTGTAGAATATTTGTTTTAGTTACAAAACAAACAGATATTCACTGTAGCTGTGTTTCCCTGTCTCTTTTGATGAATATGCATCAATTTATCACTCTGAAATATTACTTCTTTTTAAATTCTCCTTGTCTCATACAACCCAGTGCAGAACCTTCCTGTTCAGCAGCAGTGGTGGTACGAACTAATGGCAGGACCATCTCAGCAGAGATTCAATTACTCCTTCAGCCTCCGCCCCAGGACTGAAATGCAGTGAAGGTGGTTATAGCAGCACCTTCCATGTCCAGGAAAAGAGGAGACTGTTGAGGGATTACTTTGTGACATAAATATTACTGTGGTTTGATTTAGATCTTACCTAACACAGAGTTTTTTGTCACAGAATCACAGAATGGTTTGGGTTGGAAGGAACTTAAAGAACATCCCATTCCACCCCCTACCATGTGCAGGGATAACTTCCACTAGCCCAGGTTGCTCCAAGCCCTGTCTAACCTGGCCTTGGGCACTTCCAGGGATGGGACAGCCACAGCTTCTCTGGGCAACCTGTGCCAGGGCCTCCCCACCTTCTGAGTAAAGAGTTCCTTCCTTTAGTTTAAAACCATTTCCCCTGTGTTCTGTTACTATCTGCCCAAGTAAAAAAAATCCCTTTCTCTCTATTTATACACATATATTCGTGTACAAATAGATGAAGGGAGTAATAATAACCAATAAAATTACTTTAGTGCAGTTGCATGGCTATAACAATTAAAAATTGTTTGCTTCAAGATGAGATCATTCTTCCACTGCACAATCTATATTTGCAGGGTTAAAAACTTGTAGGTGCAGACCACGCCATCCAAATGCCCACACTGTGGCCTTTCCCTGCCTTCTGTTTATAGCTGGAAACCTTCAAAGCAGAACCATTCTCATTATTCTCCCTGACTTTTGAAGGCTACTGGTAACTAGAGAACTGAAATTAAATGACTCCAGATTCCCAGACTGATAACTTCCACATCTACTACAGCTCTCTCCATTTTTTTCCATCAGTTTTATGTCTAAAGAAATAATCTTTTAATTCCAAAACATGGTGGATGTTGAGGGAAATAAGGAGATTATACTTTTTACACTTCAGATGTAGTAAATAAAAAATACCCTCTAGCATGTATGATTTGGACTTGCTCATTTTTAAATTTTGTCAAAACTACAGGAAAATTCAGTGAAATCCAGGTTCCTGGAAACAACATGAACCCTCTGTCCCTGATTCCATGGACTCAAATCACCATCAGGTATTGGCAACACAAGTTTGCTCTAATATCATGCAAGTCAATAAACCCTTAAGGGTTCATAATATCAAAGAACCAATTCACAGGGTAGAGTAACCAGAAACAAATTGCACAGTCTGCCAAATGCACCTTCTGAGCATCCCAGAAACGTTTCTTCCCAAGGTTTTAGGGGGTGCAGTGGAAGTGATGTCCTGTCAAAAGGCACAGATATTTAGGTGTGTTTACATCACTTGTATGCATTTACTCTTAATAGTTAATAAGAACAACTCCCAGGCAGAGCCCATTATCATCCATCACCTTGGGGACAACTCATGTTTTGCAGTGGTGAAATAACCTCTTAGATCATCAAGTCCCTTCCACAGCCCTCCCAGGGAATGTCAGATATTACCCCCAGAATACCTCTGGTGTAAAAAGGAGAGATTTTTTTTTTCACTACCTTATACCTCTCTGATGGGCTGCTGAACCACAAGATTTTTTTAAGCTGTCCCCTAACATTTACCCAGCAACTTAAGCATAATATATTTTTGTATCTTGCTCCAAAAGGGACAATCTTTCAGGTTACCTGCAGAATTCGCTTCTGCCACCGATAGTGTTTGTATTTGTAGATCATGAAGTTAAATTGTGATCCAGTTAACAAATCCTGGGAATCCTGAAAAACAGAACACAAATCAGCAATACATCCAGCACTGGGCTCACATTTGTCCACCCAAATCCAAACACATTCTCAGATGAAATGTCCCTCAGTAGACAGTGTTTTAACAGCTCTGGAGGCTTTGGAGAAGAATTCCATGTGCAGATACACGGCAGCATCTTCCTGGCCTTTTTTAATCACATTAACAAAGATGGAGAGAGACGTGACAGGACAAGGGGGAATGGCTTCAAATTGACAGAGAGAAGGGTTAGGTGGGATATTGGGAAGAAATTCTTCACTATGAGCATGGTGAGGCCCTGGAACAGAGAAGCTGTGGCTGCCCCATCCCTGGAGTGTTCAAGGCCGGGTTGGAAGGAGCTCTGAGCAACCTGGTGTAGTGGAAGGTGTTCCTGCCCCTCCTGCAGCATCTACATGGAATATCCCTTACATAAGACACAGGTATCATTAGCCATTAGTACCTGCCCTATTTTGTTAGAAACTTCAGTGCATGTGTTTGCACAGGCTGGGATTGTATCTTTGAAAACAATACAGTAATGCTCATACATTTGAATATCTTGCAAAATAGTTCAGAGGAGTGACCTTACCTTCTCAGCAAACACCTCCTTCTGTGCCAAATGCAGAGCCCCCTCAATGCTCACTTCTTTATTTTTCACCATGTTCATAATTTTGAGGATCTTCTCCTGGCTTAACTGGAAAATAAAAAAAGTCAACCAAGTGTTTTTAGAGACTGCTTTTTCATCTGGCTGTGGAGGACACTGAGGGCTCGTGACAGCTACAGCTCCAGAGTCTGCCATAGAATTACAATTTCATTCATATTTTATGTTCTATTGACAACCTGCCCAGCAAACAGAATCTCCCTTTGAAACCTGGTAAAAGTCCACAAGATAGCAAATATACAGGGGTTTTTACAATTTTAGGGGATGGGTAGGTAATATCTGGAGATAAAACTGCCAGGGGGAAACTTTTTTTTAGTTAGAGAGTCTGTCAAGAAGCGAAAACATCGATTTTTCATGCTCTCCTGTGTCTTACCCAGAGTGTGAAGTCCTGTATACAGGATTACTTGAGAAAAAAATAGGGAGCATTTTGAAATTTTCAGGGTGAAGAGGGGGCAAATGGTTGGTGGTAGCAGGAGGTGCAGCTGTCACGTGAACTTAGTGAACCACGTTAACAAGCCGGTGTTACACTTCCCCTTTCTTTTACCAAAACAGCTTCATGTGCTGCCAATCAGCTCACACACAGATTTCTGTCACTCTTGAGAGAACCAGGTGGGGATTGCAATGGCAAACAGGAATCAAGCAAAGAAAAGAGGCAGCTGGAGCCACCAGAGACCCAGAGCTACAGCTGTCACACCACTGGCAAAGCTCCTTCATAGACTTTGTAGCAGGAATAAAGCTTCCTTTGAGACAGACCAAAGAGCTCCCGTGTGTGATATCCATTCCTCAGCATCAGCAGAACTGGGAATTGGAAAGGAGTGTGTAGGTTTTACCACCAGAGCTCAGAAACTTGTGGTATTTCAACCAGTAGGTCCACTACTCCATTAGCTGCAACATCCAATGTTCCCTTCCCCTGGGAGAGCAGCTTCACCACCAGGAGAGGAGTTAGTGCAGTAAAATCATCCTTTTCACACTCTTCCAGGTGGACATCCAGGCAAACAGCCCACGCCAGCCTGTGCAGGGGCAAGAGGAACGGGCAGGAGGCTTGGGAAGGAGCTGGAGCTCACGAGGGACCTGTCCCTGCCTTGCCTACACTCCTACATCTCTCCACAGATGGAGCATCCTCTGCTAAACAGCCCAGCAAGGCAGCCCTGCAGCACAAGATCCTCGCAGAATCACAGAATGGTTGAGGTTGCAAAACACCTCCAAGGTCATCATCCAACCTGTGACCCAGCCCCATCTTGTCACCCACACCAGAGCACTGAGTGCCACGTCCAGTCGTTCCTTGGACACCTCCAGGGATGTGTTTCTCAAACACCTCCACCCCTCCAGGCACCACAGTCACCTGACACAGGTCTGATGGGCCACATAAAAATAACCAGTCCCACCACAGAGGTGGTAAACCCACACGTTCTCTCCCTTTTTCCAAACCCTGCTACACCGACCACCCTTCAACCTATCAAGTTCCTAAAATCTGAACCAGTTTCTGACCAACGGACACACCGTTTTTACAGCCCACAAATAAAACTGGGAGTAAAAGAAATATTTTGGTTTTAAAGCCTCGGAATTTTCAATGCTAATATCAAGGTAACTTATGGCATAGCTCCCAGCTGCAAACAGTAATGTGAACAGTGAGGGTAGAATGAAAGCAGCCTGATAATTCATTCACACTTGCAGAGGCACAGGAGGTTCCTACAATGACCTCCACACTCAGTGTTTGAATTTTAAACGGCCGTATATTTACAACTTCACATGCACTGTGTAGGATTAGATCTTAACAAGATAATTCCCCACCGAACAGGCTCTGGGTGAGTAAACAAGAGTATGGATACATTTGAATTGAAAAATATAGTTTCCTTAAGGCTAAGCTCTGCCAGCTTTAAAATGCAAGATCCTATTAATTCAGGATAGCAGCTCTTGAGTGGAAGTTGTAGGGTATTTTTGCCTGTTAGGCCTTTCTGCACAGAGAAGGGTTCAAAGATTTTTGCAGCAGGATGACAATTTTTTTCAAATTTAATTTTCAATATATTTTTTCTTTTAAAACAATTGCGGAAAGGAAGGCACATTTTGCTCTACATAGCACTCAACTCTTCATTCTCCTTACCTTCACCAAGGTCTCCTTTAGATTAGAATAAAATTCTGCCCAAGACGCGAAAGCGACAAGGAACATCTCTTAATTTGCTTAATAATGCACGAAGAAAACAATGTTTTCCGGAGAGAAAGAAATAATTCCATGTATTTCAAATTCAGGGAGGTTAGTTATGAACTGGCAGAGTCCATTCCCCAGAGAGCACACAAGGCAGTGCTTGGGGGAGGTTATTTTTAACAGAACCCTGTTGTTTTACTATCTCTGTTAACTCTCCTTCTCTCTACACATCTGTAAGCAGGAGGGAAACATTTCAAAAGACAAGAGAGGCAAAAAAGGCACCTTTCAGCTTATGAGAACTGTCAAAATTATTTGTCAGAAGTCTGTTTGGCTCACTTAGGTTTTTGGCAGCCACACGTTAACATGGTATTTTCACTTGCAAACAAGACTTGAGTAACAGATCCTGACCTTTATCGCTGTGTATCTGTGGGGCTTTTCTCTCAGCATGACACCATTTTTGTAGTGTTCATTCTTGTGTTTGGTTTTGGTTATATTTTTTTCTTAAAAGGAAAAACATTTTGTCATACTGTCCACTGAAATGCCACTAAGTCACTCTGTGCTATGTTGTCTGATAGGACATGACTGGGGCACCCAAGCAGAATGTTTTTGTCCAAGGCTCGATCACAAAACTTAGAAAAAAATTAAATGCTTCTATTATAAAGCAGGCACATTAAGGAAATTCATTAGATTGTGTTAATAATGCATTCATTTACCTGCCAGGTTAAAGCAGCTTGTTTAGCACAGATTACATTTTCATCACCCACCCAAAACTCAACACAGCCATGCAAGTGGTTTGAAAGCAAAATCAACATTCACAATTGAAGGAAGAGTGTGGGGCTCCAGACATTCTCTGGAATGAGAGGTGAGGTTTTTATATTTTTGGCCTAGACATGGTATAAAATGTGTTTAGTGGTGAGACAGGACATTTCTGGCTTATTCTTGGGCAGCTGCCAACACAGCACTGCACATGAGCCCTTCCAGGGGCTTCCAGGGCTTCCTGCCCCTCTCCGTTTACCCAGCACAGTCTCAGGAGTGCTCAGAGGTCCCCCTGGAAGGTTTTGCATGTAGCCTCCATGCTGTGGAAACATCTCTGTTATGACTCCACAAAGGTCCCCTGACCTTCCTGGGACTAAATCAAGAAAGAAGGGTTAAAGCCACGTCATCTGAGCCATTCGCAGTTGATTGAGCAAGGCAGTGGAAGGCAGAAAGGTAACTGCTCAAGCATAAGAGAGCAAACATGTTCCTCTGCCTTTTCTTTCTCTCAGCCTTTAACACACACTGGTTCACACTCCCCGGGTGGCGAGGGGACGGCTGTGGCTCCTGTGCATTCACCTGAGACACCTGGGCTTCTCCAGGGGGCAATTCAACCTGCCTTGTTATCCGACGACTCTTTCCCTTCGCTGCCTGCAGAGGAATTTGAGCTACACGGCTTTTACTCAGCTTATTCTTATTCTGTGGACCAGCCTGCCTGAATCATCATAACATGACAGCAATCTAATGCACAAATACTCCTGGAATGTGCGCACGTGCACCCACGGAGACGTAAAGCCAGAACCCTGGCTGTCAGTCAGCTCTGCAGAGGATCACAGTTATTGCAAACACCGGCACAACTCGCTGAGACATTATTTCGGCTTCACTCAGGAGAAGATCATAGCTAATGTGCACCCAGCTCTATCATTTCCTGTGACGACAAAACCAAGTCATGCAGAAATCCTGCTCCCTGTACAAATGAGGAGTGATTTTTATTCAAGCCTAGTGAAGCTTTTTGCTGTTAAGGATTCCTTACACTTGTCCTGATTAAACATTAACAGTGTTGAACATCCTCATCTGCTCGCTGCAAGGAGCAAGACACACAGCAGCTCCTGGCTGTGCAGGGCCCAGAAGGGAGGGCTGGACTGAGGGAGCCTGGTCCTCACACTCTGTGTTCCACAGGATCTCCCTTTTAGCCCTTCTTGGGTCAGTGCTCCAAGGGGGCTCAATACAAGAGAAAAAGGTCGAGTAGTGGCTACATGTTGCTTTACAGAGATCTCATGAAGTTCTGGGCATAAATCCGAATGCTAGTGTTGTCCACACAGCCAGAAATATCCTGGATTAACATACACACCTCACATCTTTTAGCCAGCACTGGGTCATGTTTGCATTCATTTTGGAGTCTGTTTTTTTAGTACAGCTTTCAATAATAGATTTTGGTTTCTATCCAGAACAGCAGGATAAAATGTCTTTGAGGTAAAGCCTCCTGGGGATTTTCTGTTGACTCAGTGCCTCCCAGCTACAGTGTACAACACTTTCTGCAAAGTGAGTAGAGAAGCTTAAAAATAAGTGTTGGGATGTAATACAGTGACTTGACCTGTAATGAAATTTAGAGTAGCAACTTCCTTTCCTTAGCTGTGCTTTCTAAGAAAACACTTCTTATGTTTTGTTAAATCAAAAGCACTGGCTTAGTATACAATGGATTATGCTGCACTCACTCTGCCTCCATGCTGAAGTGATTTTAATGACAGAGGACACAAGTTGGATTGTCTTAAAGTTCCAGTTTGGTGGTACCAACTTTCATCTCTTAATATATTCACTTTCATCAGGTTTGAACTTGGCCCAGAGTGCACTGAGTGCTCCCATTTATTTACTGGGGAGTGGCTGTTCCCTAGGACTGAGTATCTGAAAGGCCTTCACTTGCCATTTACATGAAATACCAATAGAGGTGACTGATGTGATATTTTGATGTGGCAATACCATCTTGTGTAGCCAGTCCTCAAGGTAGACCAATATTATTTGTCAAACAGAGCTCCTATTCATCACATAAATTATCCATCTGTAATAACGTGTTGCATTATTTGTTCAGGTCTATATCTGGCTGAATAGTATCTGTCAACATTAAGCCAAAGAAGAAGGTATTCATCAAACTGTAGCTTGATTTCCTTGAAAACACTGGAAATTCCGTCACTTTCAGTAGGAGCTGGAGGAGCCTGAAGGTATTTTGTTGTAATTCATTTCTTATTGGTATAAAGGTATAGAGTGATTGATTATAGCAACATAAAGAAATCTCAAAGAGCTATTCTCAAAAATATTTAGGAACTTAAAATGTAAACTGGTGGCCAGTGACATGTACATAGCACAGTGTACAATACCAACTACTTCACCTACTTTTAGTATTGAAAACATTGACATATTGAAGAATCTCAAAGCCTTAACATTTCCCCCTGAAAAACTGAGATTTTATAGGTCTCACATGAAGCAAACACTTCAGATTCTCCCTCGATCACCACTTAACAGACCAGCATGGACCCTCCTGCTCCAGCAGCGCTGAGGACTTGTCAGGAAATGACACTCAGAAAGTAATTACTGGAGTTTCACTGTGGAAACCCAAAGGATAAATTGAGTGGTGTTGCATGGGAGACTGGCACTGCTGTGTATTACTCCATTTTTCATTAGTGATCCAGTGGTTGACTAGAGATTTTGGTTGTTAAATTTGCAGGCTTTGACACGAAGGTGAAAAAGAATTGCTGGCGGGTTGCAAGGGGGATTCAAACCCCAAACAACCTTGACAAATGAGAGAAGCAATAATATATAATTCAGCAAGCAGGGGAAAAAAAAGTCTGATGTTCAGCAGGAATTACCAGCTTCACAAGCACTGGCTGAAGCACATATTTTCTGCAGAAAAAGATGCAGAAGTTAGAGCAGCTTGCAAAGTGACACCAGTTACCAACGTGGTGCTGTTGCAATAAAAGGGAATATCCCTCAGGGAGGTTCCAGGCAGCGGCACAGCCAAATCACGAGTCATCCTGCAGCACTCAGCACCGGGAAAGGAATCTGGTGGAACAGGGTGTGAAGTTTTCCTTGCCTCCAGAAAAGAGTTGGAGAAGTCCAGCTCAGGACAATGAGAATAATCAGAGCTTTGGAAAAACGTGATTTGCAATTGAAGGGAGGAAAGACTGGATTTCAGAGCCCAGAGAAGGCTGGGGCAGGCACAGCCTCCAGGTACATAAACAGCTGCTGCAAGAAGGAAAGGAGCAGGTTGCTCCCTGTGTGGTGGGATGAGAGGAAATACAATTTAAATTACAGCAAAAGAGGTTTGGAAAACAGTAACGATAACACTGAGCTGCCCAGGGAAAACTATGGAACCTCCCCCTGCTAAGCATCTTTAAGAAGAATTAAACAAAAAGCTTTATGGACGCTGTGGGGTGCAAAAGAATTGGATGGTGCCTTGAGAGATACCATGCCAGCTTTGTGCCAAACCCAACCTCCTCCTTCTCGGAACCACAGCCTCCACAGTTGTTTTGCACTTTGTTCAGTGCAAGCCTGAGTGAGAAGAAGAGGTGGTTTCACTGCTTTTCAAAGTGTCTCATTTAGGGGAAAGTGGCAATCAGAGGTTTAAAAGCTTTTAGAAAACTTCACCCAGCCTATCAGTGTTTATTTCCAGTGCAAAGATGGTCCCTGGAAAACCCTCCCTCCATGTGCTGCTTTATGAGAACCAACAGTCTCAACATCGCCATTGGGATGAAGCACCAAAGAGCAACACAGAAACCTTTTGCAGAAAGTGACAATTTTGGCCACCTAAAAGCCTGATGTATCGCTGAAATTCATGGATTCTGGTGGTTTTGCTGCTCCACTTCATGTTAGGCAGGTGCAATTTTGAAGGAAGATTTTCAGAAGCCTTCAGGGACAGTTTGACACTGAGCACATTCAGTGCAAGAGTAAAACTCCCATTGATTTCAGTGTCCTGCCCCCACTGAAACACACAGTATGTCCTTAATATTCTAAATTATACTTGATTTCAAAACAATACTTAAGTGTGAACTTACCTAGCAATTTCTTGGTGTATGGAAGTGCAATTTAAATGCTGTGCTACAAAATACACTGAAATAGAATAAAGAAAATGGCTCACATAGAAATATTTTGATTTGTTACCAAGATAATAATGTTCTATGTCTTTAGCTACAGTAATTAAAATAATCCACTGTGATAAGAACTATTGAGGATTACCATATTTTTTATTAGCGTGATAGTCAAATTAATCTTGGACTATTTAACAGCAACATCTAATCATTTTGGAGGAAAACATGCATCTTTCTGGTCACAGGCTTATGATCTCATCTTGTGCCCTAATGTCTTGTAAAAGAAAGATTCATATCAAGCAAAACACAGGCTGCTAAAATTATTAAATGCTGAACAAGGCTCACTTCATTATACTCGAGGTTTATTAGATCATATTAGTTAACATCTGCTAAGCAAAGAGTATGAAGTGCAACACAGACAATGTAACACTGATTTCATGCACGTTTAACCGAGGATCCAGGGTCTCCATGAATTTTACATTAATTAGATGGAACATTTAATGAACAAACTCTTCATTATTGTCTGATCAAAACACGGTCTGAAAGCTCATGGAAAATCCCCAACGAGCATCCACCTGCTCGTGTATCATTTCTGACCTAACTTTTTCTTTTCCCAGGATTCTGGTTTGTTAATAAATCATCCTAGCAAAATATTTAGGTAAAAATGGGCTATTTCTCTTTCTCAGTCTCCAACAGATTTAGCAGAGTATGATCCTTGTCTGTATAAATGTTATGTTCTGAACACTTGCCTACAAAAGGACCCTACATTTTCCAAACAGGGTCAGATTCCTCAGGATCAGTTCTCCGGACATCTATTTAAGATGAGTTTTAAAGTCCTTTCTTAAACTCAGGGAATAATTTCTATTAAAAAAAAAAAAAAAGGCTTGGCAATATTCATTGTGCTCCCAGTTTCAGGAACTTGGACAATACTGAGGATGAAACAGGACAGAGGGAGCTCCAAATGGCTCAGTGGCAGGAAATTCAATTGAGGAGTTTCACCTTTGCCTGAGGAAGACACACCTCGGGCTGTGCTTTATCACTGTCCCACAGGCATTTCTTACCCTCTTTGGTTAATGGGCTACTTCCTGCTAAGCAGCAAGCATGAAAATTCAGAGCAGCCTCCTTGGGCTTTTCAATCTAAAAGAAACACATTCCCAAGTCTTGAGGTGGTTTTAGATGGATCAAGGAAAGGTGAGCTCCGATTCCCACACCGAACACTCGTATTGATGTTTTAGCCTGACTACAAGTGATCCTGGCTTTAAGGACAGGTGCAGCCTCAAAGTCTCATGCACTGATAGAGCATTTCTCACCCATTTCTCACTGCAGAACCCACAGACAGCCAGGAGGACCAAGGGAGCTGAACTGTCTCAAGTCCTAGGCACTGGTTGACATTTGATGTCAGCTGCAAGGAGCAGATTGTTCTGGACAGTCAAGACATCAGAAGCCCCAAGAGATCAGCAGAGCATCACATTTCTGGTTTGTAGTCCTTCAAAAATAGCCCATCTCAAAGGCTACAAGAGCTGCTCCCAAGGCTGGGCACATGTTCATGAATCTACGTATCTGAAGATATGGGATCATTTGGCTTTATTTAAATGGAACTGATCCCTTGGTAAGCATTCAGTGAAAATCTGCTTTAAGGTACCTTGGAAGAGATCAGAGAAAATGGGGGAGGGGGGGGAATCAATCACCTAAGAGAGGTGGCCTTTAACAAAAAAGTCTAACGAGAATTGCAGGGGAAAGCCATGGGGATAAAGTCCTTTAAAGTAGTTGATTATAGTAAGGCAGGGTGGAAAGCAGAAGGTCTGACAGCCATTCCACCTTGCACCTTGATCTTCCCAGCTCTCAGAAGACTTACATGAAAAACCTCAGGAAGATACACAGTCATGTTCTGAAAGGAGCCCACAAAACAGCTTAAAGCACACATTTTTCTCAGGCACAGTTTAGCTTTGCAAATGTTTTAGTGGTTGTACAGCCTGAGCTTTGTGCTTGTGCTTTGTTGCAGGGCTTGAGGAGTGAAAGAGAGTGAGAAGTGGCACCATCTGGTTGTGGTTTCCTGTTTTCAGATTCTCATTCAGGTAAAGCCCTTTCTGGTTGCCAACATGTGGTTATTTCCCCACATCTGTGCTGTCCCCAACCTCCCCTGCAGTACCTGAGGTAAGCAACAAGAGCAACGATTCATCACTGCCACTCATGTCTGTGTTGGTGCCAAGCAATAAACACACAGGCTGCAGAGAGCAAAGAGAGGGAAAACACTCCCAGGCTGGATTTGTGCCTTCCCAACACCACTAACACCAACAGCTTCTCCAAAGAGGTCCCAGAACCTCAGCACCTCATTACACTGAACAGAGCCAGATGGGACCTGCAATGTTATAACACTTGGGGTATTGCTACTTCAGGTGCAGCAGTTCATTTCTGCCAGGCTCAAAGACTCAGTGTTTGGATCACCTGTCACCCTGCCCTGCACAAACCTTCCAAGGCCAAGGAGGCTGATGTTGTGTGGAGGTAAGCAAAGGCAGCCCCCTGTCCCTTCCTCCTCCTTGACAAGCCAAAGGCCAATAAATAGGAGAAACTTATTTCCTCCCTTCAGTTGCTCTGGGTTTGTCCAGAGCCTTGCCTAGAAAATCTGTCCAATGGACATCCCATACTCAGGGAAGACGGGGAATCATGCAAACAGCCCACACCCTTGGTGCCTGCCCAGGATAACTCAGACCCTTCCATCACCTTCTCAGCCCGTGTGCATCACAATCATCCTTTTTCCTAATTGCTCTTTCCTCCAGGTCACACACCAGGGAACCTCTGCCAATACATTCCATCAGCTGTCCTAGTTAGACATAGAGAGCAGTTTTCCACTGCTCAATTGTCCAGATAACAAACTTCCAAACACCCAAGTATTGAAACAAGTAGAAAGCTACAAGGCTGTATCTGGCAGGCACTCAGACAAATCCAATAGTGCTGCAAGCTGATGTATATGCAATTCTGGCATATCAATCACTTCAGATTCCACTATGATTATCAAAAGACTGGTTTTGCCTATAATATAAACCACTTCTTTCTCCCCTCCAATTATTTTATGGAAATTTTTAGCACAGATAATATATAGTATTAATAAATCCTCTCTAGCATGGCAATAGAAAGGCTGATTTTATCTCTTTGTCCCTCTTTTTGTATCAGGAAAACCTCACAAGTTTCAACTTTCTTAAGAATAAAGCACAGAAAAATATTGTCTCATCCACGTCTTCTGCAAACACTTTCTGAAATATTCGACCAGTCTGAGCTCACAACACAGAATAATCAATTACATCAAACAATCCACTGCAAATTCCTTGCCAGTAAAGTACAAAGTCATTTTCAGGTTCTGAAATGCCTTCTCCAGTTACACACAACAAATAGCACTTTCACACAAGCCATAACAGTTTCTGCCTTTACCTGTGAAAAAGTGTCTTGTGTTCTTGTATTATCCATGTCTGTGAAAATTCTATTTGTTTCATCAGTATCCTACAGGGTTGCAAAGTACAGTTTATTCATGAATCACACCTGCTTTTCCACACCACGCTGCTCGTTCTCTCTCTCTGCTTCTCTCTCTTATGAAATCTTGCAGCCAATGGCTTTTATTAAGTGTTACTTCCTTTTATGCTGAGAACTGAAAGAAACAATAATGATGCTTTGCTTCCTTATGGCAGCTCTGTGAAAAGACAAAAAATGTAGAAGTTGTTTGTTTGCTTTTCCTGAACTGGTGTTTATGTTCTAGGGACTTCCTGAAATCACCAAGCTATGAATATTGAAAATATGATTTGTTACTGCACATTGAATCTATCTAAAAAAAAAAATCATGGGAAACATGTTTCTTTGACACCCATCTCAAGTCATTTGGTTAAAAGAAAATAGCAATTAACTCGCTCAGAATCAGATTTCTAGTACTGGTCTATTCCCCCCTAGAGCACTCTGCCCTCAAGGAACTATGATTTTCTTTTTAAATTAAACAATCCCAAGTAATTTCTTTCTGTAATGTGATTATAGCAGCACAGAACATTTCAGAATGGGAAAATGACAGGTTTCTTTTATAAAGGTTCTGCAGAGACATTAGATGGTCTTTTCCCCTCCGCCGCCTGCTGAACAGCACGTTCTGCAAGGTTACAAAGCCTGAGAGAAAGCAGTTAATCAGGATAGAGCTCAATTGCTACTCTTAGAGCAAACATTTTCAATTAATCTGAAGTCGTTAATTACACCTCTCCTTTAATAAAGGCTCGGGTGTCATTTTCTTTTTCTCCTCTCAGTTAATCGATCCAAACATGTGCCAGACTCATGTGCTGCAACAAACACATGGGAAAATCCACTGCTGGAATAAACTGAAATAAAATACTCTCCTCGATGAACCACATCACAAAATGCAAAGTATGGGGGAAAGGGTTTTGGAATCGTTGTAGGACAACAAGAGCACTTTGTGCATCATCTGACCAATGCACAAGGTTGCACCAGCAGTGCATGTTTCACTTCAGAAAAACATGAACTCTGACAACAGAAATGAAGCTGGTAGCAAACGTGACTTTGTAGCTACTTCTTTAGTACTTGTGCAAGGTGTGTTTGCTGCCAAGGGCCTTTTGCCTGTGCCTTGCCTTGTGACGACCCTTCTGAAACTGCTGCTGCCCATCACTCACCAGCCATGAGCGCCCAGGCTCTTCCCACTCCCACCTGGGTCCTCCTGACCTGCTTTCATGGAATCACAGAATGGCCTGGGTTGGAAGGAACCTTAAAGATCATCTCAATTCCACCCCCTGCCATGGGCAGGGACACCTTCCACCACCCCAGGTTGCTCTGACCTGGCCTTGGACACTTCCAGGGGTGGGGCAGCCTCAGCTTCTCTGGGCAACCTGTGCCAGGGCCTCCCCACCCTCACAGGGAACAATTTCTTCCTAATATCTCATCTAACCCTGCCCTCTGTGAATGTGAAGCCATTCCCCCTTGTCCTGTCCCTCCAGGCCCTTGGAAATAGTCTCTCTCCATCTTTCCTGTAGCTCCTTCAGGCACTGGAAGGTCACAATTAGGTCACCCCGAAGCTTTTCTTCTCCAGGCTGAGCAATTCCAATTCTCTCAGCCTCCTGGGTTTTAGGCTAAAAAGACTGACTTGTCTCAGATTTACTAACAGAAATTCTGAAACACCTTTTTCCAAACTTCCTTCCAGCCACAAGGTGTGAACCTCTGTGCCAGCCTCCTGCTTTGTGTTATCTCAGCCCTGGGAATGACTTCACATGCCAGAAATTAGGGACTTCCCTGCCTGTTTTCTGAAATGCTAAATCCCCAGGAGTTTTCCAACAACATATTGTGGCCAACCCTGTGTAAACTCATTGTTTGGTGCTTTTTGTGGAAGTTAAACTAAAAAAAACTTCCCATGACCAGTATGTTTTTAATCAACCTAAATATATGTTTAATAGGAAAAAGTGGAAAAAAAAAAAAAAGTTTGCGTTTCTTTTCAATTCATTTCCTAAATATTTTCACATGTAAGAAAAGGACATCATGAAATGAGTTATTGTAGGTTAAAAAATGAGAATTGAATGAAATTATTGTTTAAATAAATAAAGAAAGCATTAACTTTATAGAAACATTTTTGCCTCTCATTCAAGCATGAATGTTCTAGCAGAGCTGGAATGCTCTCAGAAGGTATTTTAGAGTTGAAAAAACAAAGCCTTTCACTGAAAACTTGTTTCACCTGAAAATTACTACCTAAAACTTGTTTTATAAAAAGGTTCTTTCTTTTTTTTTCTGTGGAACGATGCTGAAAAAGAGAGGAAGGCAGAGCTCCTCGTGACTCCATCATATGGAGTGGGGTTTGACTTTGTACCACCAGCAGACTAAAGGTGATGATCAGCAGACAGGGGTGAGGGGAGACATGCTGGGGGTAAATCAGGAAAAAAAAAAAAACTGGGGGAAAATAGGTGAGTAATAAAAAGAAAACAGTTTGTTTTTCTAACAAAGAGGAAGAAAAGAGATACTGAATAATAAACATCCTCACATTAAGGGCTGGTATGAGAAAGGACTTACATGTGCTGCTCCGTGACCAAATGAGAGGCTGTGCCTTGAACTGCAGCAATCCCTTCAGCTCAGCCTGGATCTCCCGGGGACAAGAGACACCAGGCTGAGACACTCCTGATGCACAGGAGACCAGCAGAGAGGTGTTCACCTGTAGGATGTTGGGTTTGCTCTTTACATTAAATCTTTATGGTTGTTAGCTGGCTAAGCACTGGCCTTCTTCCATCTGTCTGTCTGCAACTCACTCCATCCATCCTTCCTTCCTCTCATGAGCTCATTCCTCCTGCCATGGAAATTGCATGGTTTAGGAGCTCTCAATTATTTTGTTTTAGTCTCTGTTTTAAAGCAACCAGTTTGGCAATCCTGGGGGCTGAGACCCTTTCATTTACCACATGAGCTGCCCTGCCAGGGAGCTCCAGATCACAGCTGAGACACCTTCAGCTCCTCTGTGCCCCCTCTGAAGCCTGTGATGCCAAAAAAGAGAGCCTGGAACCACTGATAGGACAAGGGATGAGGGATGAGTGGTGAGCCTGGTCATTCTCACACCTCTAAGCGATAACTGTCTTTATTTTTAAAGAGACAGAGACATCTGGAGCTATATGGCGGGGATGATTTAGATTTTCAGGATGAATAGAGCCCTTGCAGTGTTCTTTGAATTCACTGAAGTTTGGCTCAGTGAAGAAGCCGAGAAGTATAAAAATAGAAACTCCAAGCAATTCAAGAAATATTATTAAAGATTATTAAGTCAGATAGATTACCTAAAAATCACCTCTTCCTGTTAACATAAGGAAAAGTCCAGTATTTTGAAGCAAAGAAGATCTTTTGGGCTGAAATGGGCACCCTCCTCTTCATTTCACATGATGGGTAACTGTGCCAAACAAATCTGAACGAAACTGGAAAACCAACCAAACATGTTGGGAGGAAACCCTGCCAGGGTTGTTTTGGTTTTGCTACTTCCCCAGGGATTATCCAGCACAGAAATTGATGGTATTGCAAATTCTAGTATTTCTATTTGACCTAATTTTGATCCTGGTTTTAAGCAAGAAAAATATTGATGCACGACAGTTTATGATCCACCGAACTGGGAGATCCCCTGTGCATTAAGTGCAAGGGGTGGGGGGGTAGTGAACAGAAGATGAGTAATTTAGAAGTAAAATTTCTGACAAGCGAGTCTGTGAAACTAAATTCAGGTCGAGGGTGACATCTAGTGATGCTCAGCACACAGTCCTCTCACTAACCCTGCCCGTTTTTGCAGTATTCTCACCCATTAATCGTTCCCAAGGTACGCAGCTCCACCCAGCTCAGCTTGTTCTGTGTCTCTGCAAATTTTTTCTTAAACTGGAAGCAGAAATAATACATTTCAATACAAAAAATGAACAGCTTACGTTCGGTTATTCCCGCTGAAATCAGGCTCCTGCACAAAACCTGCTCCAGCCTTTCCTGGCAGGGAATTGCACCTCAATTCTCAGTTTCACCTTATTTTTATTATTTAGTTTATAGCTGTGGTTATGAAATAAAGCCCAACGGAGAGAGGAGGGACGTGGGAGGGATGAGGTGGTTTGGACAGGATGGTGGCAGCGTATCCAACCCAGCAGGATACCCAGGGAAAGAAGGTACTGGAGCTGTGCAGTGGAAGCCCATCTGAGCCATGCTGGCTGGACATGTGGAAAACTTAAATTTTCCATATGTTTCACCAGAAACACCATAAAATAAATATTTTCTCACAAAATGTGGGTTTCAGGCAATAGGAGTTAATATTTGAACCCATTCAACATGCCCACTTTGGTGAACAGTGGAAGAATCCAGAAAAGGAAAAAATAAAGTAGGAACTAGGAGGTAGAGATAATATATCTACTCATTAAAATGAAGAAGTTGGTACACGATGACTAGTTGATGGAGGCGTCATTTTTTTGGTTTCTTTTATAAAAGCAAATATTCTTTTCTCATTCTTCACTTTTTTTTGTACAATATAGCTGCAAAGCACAGTGGCAGCTTGATACATAAATAAAAGAAATCAGTAATTAGCAGTGAGCTATTAGTTGTTCTTCTGTGAATTGGTGATGCACAAACTACTTAGCTGCTGAATTTTGAACCACAAAACGTTTCCAGCAGTTTTCTGCCTTTGATAGTGGTTCATTGTCACCATCAAGGAGAGAAAAGGAACAACCCACATGTTTCTAAAAATAACAGTTCTTCATCTACCTGAGCAATTTCTTTTGAACTTCCCACTGTGTGCAACAAACAGTAATAAAGGAAATCATAGAATCAGAGAATGGCCTGGGTTGGGAGAGATCTTAAAGACCATCTCGTTCCAACCCCCTGCTGTGGGCAGGAACACCTTCCACCAGATCAAGTTGCTCCAACCCCCATCCAACCTGGCAGCACAGAGGTAAAATCACTTGCCTGAAAGGGGTGAGCCAACCCCGACGAGGAAAACTTTGTAAAATTATGATGAAGTAACAAACCCAAGCAGTGAAAAGCTCCTTTCAGGTTTAGTTGAAGCTCAACGGGCGTTAGGCAGCACAGATCACTCCTGCTTCCCCTACAGCCTGTGCCTTTGAGGCAAGAAAGCTTTGCTCAAGCTGGTGACACTACACCAATTCTTATTTTAACTCATTTTTTCAACTGCTTAAAACGTATTTCATGCAAAAAGTCTCATCCTCTGAATATCTCTGGTGGTCTCCCTCTGTTCATACTGGTGTTACACCCAGTGACACATAAGAAAGTTAAGAAAGTTTAAACCACACTATTCCAAGGTAAGTGACAGCTCTGTATCTACTCCTCTGTGACACAAGATGGCACCAGACACTACCTGAATTTCAGGCTATTAAAAAGTGCACCATCAAAGCAGTATAAAATTGAAGAGCCATATATGAGGGTTTAAATGAGAAGAGAGAGAATATGACAAATGCTTCAGTGACTGTGTCCAGGGTGCCCACCAGCTCCTGGGAATGGCTGGGGCTCAGCAGGGGCAAGCAGCGAGTGCTGGAAGGTTTGAAACAGCAAGAAATTTGCTGTGACATCAAAGAAAGAGCCAAAGCAACCCTGAGGGCTCTGAGGGTAAGTTGGATCACTCTTCTGAAAGCTGTGAAACACAGCTGCAGCATCCTTTAATGAGGCCCAGGGGCATCAGAAGAATCAGGTTCCTCTGCACTCCAGGATGGCCTTTTCATTCTGGAAAGAGCTCTGTGACCAAAGGATGCCTCTTCTCCCACAGCCTCCTTTTGAAACTTTGAACCTTTCATCAATCAAAACAGATATTTTGGTTTTGACAAAAGCTAATGTTAAAAAAGGTGACAGACTAGGGCTGCCTCCTCACCTTCCCCCCATTTCATTCTAGTCATGGCATCCTGGACTGGGACAGCTCCAGTACAGTCCCCTCCTCTGTTTTTAATCTTGGTCAGCAAGTGCCAGGGTAAGAATGATGCAAAAGGCTTCCCCACACCACCTCTGTGTCTCAGGTAAGGGAAGTTGCTGGCTGAAGATACACTTACAGATGTCTGGCTGTGCCCAGGCTTTATTAGGGATGTTGCAAACAATGAGCAAGCAGTCATCAAAATCCTCACCCTTTATGCACTCAGTGGTGTAACTTAAAGCTCAGCCAAGGCAGTGAGTCACCAAAACTTGAACAAACATGTTTGCAAGGCCATCCTTTCTGAAGTGGGGGCTATGACACATCACAACACCGAGAACGCAGCCCAGCTCCCTTGATGCTGGCTTTAAAAATGATTGACAAAATTGGCGTTCAAATGAGGAAATTCGTGGAAATAAAACTCGCCTTTGAGCAGCCCCTTTTGGCACAGTCTCTGGAAGAGCATCCCCAAGAGAAGAGGCTTTAGGGCACAGCCCTGGGCTGCAGCAGTAAAAAAAACACTGAAATGGGCTAAATCAAGCCCTGGCGATTTTCCCTTCAGGAGTTATTCATCATTATCCCCTATTTTACAATGTAGGGAGCACTCAGCTGCACTCTCTTCTGTATTATCAGCCACAGCTGCTATTAGGAAACCTGAGCCACCAATGTTTGCCAGTGGCAGGTTGTTACTAAGAGCTTTTTGAAATTCCAGGCTCGGTGTCAGTAAGTCAGCCATCATCAGGCTATTTGCTACGCAATGGAGAGAGCAGAGGGACATCTGCAGGGCTTGGCTGTGTTCAGTTACCACTTCCCACTTCATGGGGAGATTGAAGGAGGAGATTGCAAGAAAAATACCTGCCCTGCTATAGAGGAGACATCGTGATGCTCAGAATCCCAAACAACGAGCTTCCTGCTCTGCTTTCCATGGAGTGAGAGGGAAAGGAGAACTTTACCTGCGGGGAAAAAAGCATCTTGTAATTGAGATCTAAGAATAAGGCATTGAATCTCAGATTTCCACTGTGAAATGGTAAAAGCAGTATTTTATACCCTGGCATTTAATTAGCCAGTGAAGGAACAGTAACCCACTAGGCAGGGGGTAAATTTATAGCAGTGACAGATCTCCAGACACCCTGTTAGCAGAGAGTCTCTCCAGACTTTCCACACCAGCTGGCATGGCTTGGAGGAGGAGCGGCAGCACTGGCTCACATAAAGAAAACCCTTAGTAATATCATCCCCATATATTGTATTTAGACACACCAATTATGTATATGTATATATACAAATTAATTAGTAATAACCAGTCCAGAAAACACAGGGAATAATGAAGCACAGGTTCAGAAGAACCAGATTCAGGGGAAGCCAGGAGGGGTTTGAAGGTTCACTCTGCAAAAGTTAGCGTAGCAGTGACACAAAATGCTTCTATGAATGAGAGAGGTCCTGAGATCAGGCTTGGTTGGTTTAAGGTTCTGGCACCTGGCCTGGGAAGAGCAAGACAACAAAACATTTGGGAAGTTTCTAAGCAGTCACAGAAGTGGCCTTGGTGAATTCAGCTGCAATTTTCTTACTTCTGCCATCAGAAGCTGTTCAAGATGAGTGACAGGTGTAACCTTTTCATCACAACACCTTTCCTTGTCAAGACAGTATTCGGTACAAGCAAAACCCTAAATATCCACTTGTTCTCTTCTGTTAAATAGGAAAATATGCTATTCAGAAACAGCTAACTAGGAGTTACTACTAAATACAAAGATATGTAAATAGCCTTGTGTACTTGAACCGAAAAAAAAGGAAATAAAATAATAAGAAGAAATGGTGTGAATAACTAGTCGTCCCTTCTGGTTTTAATAAATGGATACAACGTTACATGAATCATATTTGCTTTCCAAGCGTATTTTGTTATCCAAACCAAGAAGATTCTGTTTCTGACAGAAAATACTCCCTATTAACACTCTGTAGTTTGACATTACTCAAAACAACGGGCTCATATTTCAAATTTCAGAGTCTAGAAAATGGAACCTCTCTAACCCTGAAGAATATTAAAATCCCATTTTACTGTTGAAGGGCAACATTTTGAAAGGCAGCAGTATTACTATGCATGTGTGGTTTGTTTAAGAGGGGGTTTTGCTATTCCCAGTTATCCCCAAACCATAACAAGTAAAGATTGCCTTGCTCTGTTCTGGAAGTTGTTTGCAGAAAGAAATGAGATAAAAGCCGTGGAGTTGATTTTTTTTTTTTTTTCAACTGTAGAACAGTATCTTCCAAACACAAACCCCCCTCCCCCCGACTCCCCCCTCTTGTCAGGGAGTTGGGGAGAGAGAGAAGGTCCCCCCCTGAGCCTCCTTTTCTCCAGGCTGAGCCCCCCCAGCTCCCTCAGCCTGTCCTTGTATGATTTACTCTCTGGACCCATTGCCCTTCTCTGCTCTGGGAGTGGCTGGTGATTGGCACCGCAAACAATCCGTCTCTGCCATGTTGTCAGTGGCAGCATCAGGGAGAAAAGGCTTCATCAATTTTCTGTTTGTGGGATTTTTTTTCTGCCCCTCCTGTACGACCACTTTGTCTGGGAGAAAGCAACACTGGGCTGCAAGTGCAGCGACAAATTGAGACACTCTAAGCATCAGCAGAACAATTTGTCCCAATATCCATCCACCCACAGCATCTGACAGCTCAGGAAAATCATCTTGACAGCTTGCCAGTCTCCAAAGTCTTACAGTTCTCTGTAGTGCCAGGAGTGAGGTCAGTCAGCAGCAACAGGCTTTAAAAGGCCAAACGCACCCACTGCTCAGCCCCAGCACCACAGGGCAATGAGATTTATAAAGACAGGGGCTTCCAGGGAGATGAGGAAGATATTCCAGGGATTTTTGCCATTGATGAAGCTGAATAGCAGAAGGCAGCTGGCTCAATCATGTCTGCTTGTCTTTCACTCTGTAAATGAGAGAACAAAACTGATACTGAGTATTATTAGTTTAAAGCACTTAAAATCCCTTGAATATGACAAAGCACCTGCAGGTGCTGGTGAGTGTTTTGCAATCAGGTCTGCTTTGTCTCCTTTTACCCAGGGATGAGAAGGAAAATTGTAGATAATGTCCAAAAGTTGAGTCTGTTTAAAATAACCTGTTAACTGGCTGAAATTATAGAAATACTCATCTGAAAGCTCCCTCATTTCAGTCATCATCATGTGCCCCTTCTCCTCACTCATCACCAAGTTTGCCAGGCTGCCTCCTCGCTGGTGCTTTTTCCTCCAGCCAGGGTTGAAGGAAAATTCGGTGGGTAACACCTTAAATGATGCAAACTCCCAGTGCTTGGCTTCAGCGGGGTTTCAGCCGGTTGGATCGGGCGAGGATCTACTCTTCCAATTTGAAAACCTCTTCCATCAATCTGGTACACACACATGTAACTTCCACTGGCCTCAGTTGATGTCAGCTCTTGTCTTAGATCATGAAATAATGTCTTTAGCTATGTGAGATGTATGAACCACAACTTCTTGGAAGAACAACATTGAAACCCTTTCAATATTGCATCGGATGCCTGATAGTGCAAGGGATTCTGCAGTCTGCGACTGTTACTATAAGACACTAAAGGAAAACACAGCATTTTAGTAGACAGCGCTTAATCACCTGAGTGTTCACATCAGTTTCATCACAACCCACGTTCTTTGAGGCTCCTACTTCCAGGTTTTTTTGAGTTTTAGAATCTCCGAAACATCCCAAACTGCATTTCTGCTATTTAGCATAACTAGTGATACCTCTATGTTTTCAGTGAAAAATAGTAAACAGGGTTTTTTCTTGAACTAAGTCAATACTCAAGCAGTTCATGATTTAGAAGTCACTTGGTGAAGAAGATCTGAAATATCATTTGTTGCATTTGTCGAGTGTTCTGTTATCAAAAAATTAAACTCCACTAAGGCAGCTCTTCAGCACCAAATAACTCTTCAGGTCAGCAGAGAGCTAAGCAACCATCCTGTAGTGCCCAGATGATGAATTCAAGCACATGTTTACAGATATTCCGAATCAAAGCCTGGAATGTAATGGGCACTCGTGAAATGTGCACAGAATTCAAAACCAGCACACTTTGCTTTGCTAAGATTAAATATCCAATCTGTTAAGTCCTTTTTTTCACTCACTATTTTGGCTACTTAGAACTACAGGAGAGTATTAACTACCTGCTGCATGGGAGCAACCACATGGGAGCAACCATCCTCTAATTTCCTTCAAAATTTCCAATTTCATCTGCCACAAACTCTTGTGGAAAATGAGTGAAAATAAAGGAAAGTGATATGCATTTATCAGCCATTATCAGCTTAATCTCATGTCAAGCGTTAAACAAGATTTTTCATTCAGCAACCTCACGAGGGAATTTTCTGAGAAAACTCCATTATCCACATTTAGCAGTAAATGTTACTCTCACTTCACGTTTCCCTAAAGATTAAATAGTTTAACTAGTGAAGAAACAACTAAGTAATAACAACACTAAAAAA
>VXAY01001630.1:1171549-1228317 GCA_013399855.1 Oxyruncus cristatus | reverse complement strand
AAAAAAAAAAAAAAGAAGCTTTACAATATTAACTGCTTTGTAAAACATGACAGAGGGTTTTACCCAGGAAAATTGGTCATTTCTGCTGGTAAATCTTTGCCTTCATCACAGTCAATATTTCATAAATTGTGCTAACATCCTCTTACTTACAGCTTTTTTTTTCCTTAGGGAGTTATTTTAGGGAAGAACATGAACAACAGCATCCTCAATAAGAGACATCCCAATAATTTCCACATTTAACCCATTTCATCTATGTGGGCTTGGGGTGGGTCGTTCTGACATTTTTTTTTGAGGGCTCTCGTTATTCTTCTAAAGATCCATCTGCTCAATATGAACCACACATAACTTTCAGTACCAGCTTCTTGGACTAGATAATGATTTTAAGTTTGAAAGCCTCAGATAGCAAATAACAGCCCTGGCCTTGGCAGATAAGCAAATATGATGGCAAGGGTGTATCAGAGGATGCTGGTAAAGAAATGGTTTGCTAGTTCACAGAGCACTGAAAGTACAGGGCAAACCCCTGACAAATCCAGGCCTGTGCTGATGATACATGAAAAGATAAACTGTCTCATCTTTTCAGGTGAAAAAAGGGAATGGAAATTCAATCTTGCACTTCCCTGTGAAGAGCTCCAATCGTTAGCCCAGAATACTGAACAGCGAAGATCCATTTTGCTCTGAACTCACTCTAAAGGTAAAAGGCCACTAAATATTGTCACATCTGGGCACAAGTACAGTGTAGTGAGGAGAGACAGCTGTGGGTGTCTGTCCAGCTGCCTTCAGACCCTGGGCAGGCTCAGGTACAGCCAAAGCTGAGACATGAACAGGCTGATGTAAAAATCCTGCTGGAGAGAGCCCAGAGGAGGCACCAAGATGATCAGAGGGCTGGAGCAGCTCTGCTGGGAGGAAAGGCTGAGAGAGCTGGGATTGTTCAGTCTGGAGAAGAGAAGCTTTGAGGTGACCTAATTGTGGCTTTCCAGGATCTGAAGGAGCTACAGCAAAGATGGAGAGAGACTATTTACAAGGGCCTGGAGTGACAGGACAGGGGGGAATGGCTGCAAACTGACAGAGAGTGGGGTTAGATGGGATGTTGGGAAGAAATTGTTCTCTGTGAGGGTGGGGAGTCCCTGGCACAGGTTGCCCAGAGCAGCTGTGGCTGCCCCATCCCTGGAAGTGTCCAAGGCCAGGTTGGACGGGGCTTGGAGCAACCTGGGCTAGTGGAAGGTGTCCCTGCCCATGGCAGGGGGGGGAATGAGATGATCTTTAGGGTTCCTTCCAACCCAAACCACTATGTGCTGGTGCTGATTGAGTTGAAATGCCTCCACAGTTAGTGAGATGTTTTCATAATAAAATTCATTGTTCATTTTCTCAATCTGGCCTTCAAGCTGCTAAAAAATTTCATTTTTATGGGTTTTTAAATCATTGTTTATAGAAGCACAAAGTATGTTTTTCTCAGTTGAACCATCCAAGTTAAAGAATTGGTAGCAACTACAGGGACAGCAACCAAGGTCTTCTCTCATTCAGCACACCATGGGATTAAAAGCTATGTCAGTATTTTCAACAATGAGTTTATATTTTGAGTGCAGGGAATAAACAAGAGCAGAGCTGAAATAGGACACTGCTCTTGGTGTCAAATAAATGTACTCTCACAATACTTGGAGGGAAGGCTGAGGGCAGGAACATTAGTCATGGACTGCTGAGCCCAAGACAAGAGGTGAGAAGGGTATTTTAGTCACTGATTTAAAATAGAAGGTGGCACTTCACTTACATTAACAGATTTGTAAGGAAACATTCTGAGGTACCATACGCTTACTGAGTCACCACGATCCAGCAAAGCCCAGAGACCCAGAACTTTGACTGGTCCCACCCAACCTGCAGGGGTTTCATCCTGGATCTTCACTGACAACAGCCCTGAGAACATCCCAGGCTCCAGATTTGCCCCTCGAGGCCTTGGGAAAAGAGGTGGACGGGGCTATGCACAAGGCAAAACTGGGGCGGGGGGGGGAGGGTACACACAGGCACCTCACACCCCCAACTCTTCAATCTTCTCTTCACCAGGTCGTGGTTTAGGAGGACCTAAACCAAGTTACCATGTCATTTTATACGCCCTAAATTGCAGCAATTGCTACAGCTCTGCTCCCCTACCCAAGACAAGCGGACGTCACTATCTGGGAGATTGAGGACATGAATGTGTAACATCATTTTAGTGCATTTTAGTGATTTGCCACCCCTCAGACGCAGTGTAGCAGTGTCCAGGGCACAAATCCACTGCCACACTGGTGGGTGTGAGAGCAAACTGCCTGTTTGGCACTGCAATAGTCACAGCCACCTACCTGTATCTCTGGCAACGAGGCAGGAACTGACAGCTGAGGGGCAGCAAATGGTTATATAGATCACAAAAATATATTGTGACATTTCAGATCATGGAAGCTTTCCAATGCTGAGCAGAGAAATCCCCTTACACCTTTTGAAAATAAGGGCTCACATGTTGCTGTATTTTGTACAAAAGCAACTTTTTTTCCATTTTTGCAAAGATCTCAGAGTCAGTTTGAGCTTGCTATCAGATACATGAGGCTCTAGCCCACTATTTTTAGCATTTAATGGCAAAGCTGATAGTGCCATTAATCCACTTTGGTATATAACATTCAATTTCCACTTCAAATTGCATCTCAGAGCACATGGTAGCTTGATTCCTGCTGTCAGATATATTCAGAAATTTATGGTGCAACACATTTAATGATTTCCTACTCTCAGCTGAAGCTGGGAAAACCTGCAGCAGTCTTTTGAAACAGTGTGGCATCAAGGGATGGAGCATTCTGGAGGGGACATTTGCAGGACTAACACAGTATGTTGCTGAGACTGTCCAGATAGGGAGCACAGGACTGGAATGTAAATGGCAAAGCAGTCCTGTAAATTGGTGTGTATGTGGGTGCCTCAAACCTGAGTGTCCCTCCATCAGCAGGTACTCCAGAGCCAAGGCCAGAAGGATGTTATCCCTGCAGAGAGAGCTTTCCTGCATGGATGGGAGCCTTTAGATCCCGTCCTTGCCCTGGGAGGACACAGCCTCCACCCACCACTTCAAAAGAGAGCACACGAGGACAGAGCTGGCAGGGAGGGACACCTGGGCAGCCTTGCAAAGATGGGCTCCTGCTCAGCTGCAAAACAACATTTACAAGGGCAGCGATAGTTATTGTGTCTAAAAATCACTACCTTGAGTGAACTCCATCAGCTCAAAAAAGTTGGAAACCAGGAACTGAGGCTCAAAACAGAGATAGCTGCTCAAGGCTTAAATCCAGACACTTGGACAGATGGAATATCTTTTCCCTACCATGGGATTAGAGGCATGGGGGAGATAGCTTGCTGCTATACTTTTTTTAAGATATATTTAAGATATCTGCTTTAAAATACACCATTGTGAATTTAGGGAGAGACCAATTAAGATCTTTAAAATGTTAAGTGTACAACCTGATGAGCAAGTTCCCAGCTATTATTCAGCTTAAAATTAGTGCACTGAATCTTGTCCTTGTAAAACTATCATATGGAGGTTGAATTTCAGATTTGTTGCCTCTTGCTATTGAATTATGATAATAATGCATGATAATAATTCTGTGGGCTCAAAAGGAAACTGGAAAAGATTTGGGACTTTTTGAGCTGTAAGAGAAACCTCAAACATTAGCATAAGTGATATTGTATGGCTTTGACTCTAAAATACTTCTCAAAAGCATGAGTTGTGAAGTATTCGGACATCAGCAGGTGCCATCAAAAAAACAAACTAAGAAAATTCACCAGAGAGATACAGAATTAATAAAGTGCGAGGAAAATCCACTTGATGCTTAATGACAAATGAAAATTTCCCTGGTCCTTCATAGGTTTAAATCAGTACAACCCCAGTTAAGACCAGTCACAATGGGATCCTGTGAGCAAAAGCAGTGGCTGGGGAGAAAGATTCTTTTTGAGAGAGTAAAGAAAGGAAAGGCCCAAGCAAATTTGTTTCATTTCTCCAGCAGAGATGTGTGTTCCAGTGCAGGCGCCCAGAGGTGCGTGGACAGCCCATCCCTCCCCTGGGCAGGACCTGGATGCCCAGAACAGGCATAAAGTTGTGCTGGATGAAAATCCCACCTTTCAGAGGAATTTTCGAGCCAATCCCTCCTGTTCGGTATCTGCAGAGGGCGCCAGACAGTTTCAGATGTGCTGGGGATGCTGCACCAGGTGCTTGTGGCTGTCAGTCACAAAGGTGCTCGCTCTGGAATGGCCAGTGCTCTGCACGGAGGATGAAGTAGGAGTTGTTTTTTTCTTTCGTGCACGTATAAATCCCTTAGTTCTCTTTTCCTTTCTTGCCACTGAAATAGCAACAGATACTTCGCTGAGCTGCAACATGCTGGCAACCAACTTCCCCCCAGCAGACGGGAAAACTCCCTACTTTTAATCACCGGGAGAGCTAAAACCAGCAATGTGCTGCTGCCGATTTTTCCCTGCAGAGAAAACTGTTTGATGCCTGCAAGGCTTGAAGCTCACTTCCTTACACAGGAAAAAGCAGTGTGTGACTGACATAAAACTCACTGTAAATGCATATTTTTTTGTGTGTTTCCACTTGTAAAAGTGACCAAAGAAAAGTCCTGCTTGACTCCACCCCCTATGCACTGCAGCAGCTTGGAAGGACTTGTTTTCCTTTTTCTTTTTTTTTCTCCCACTTTTTTCTCTTTTAAACCTATGCTCTGTCAGGTCCATAATCAATTGTGAATTCAACTCCTTTGCTCACAATGAATACCACACACTCTGCGTTTTTATTTCAGCCTGTGCTGCCAAACGTCACCGAAGACTTCAACGACTCAACTCTGAACAACAGAAGTGGCGATGGATTTTGTGAGCAGGTCTTCATAAAAGCCGAGGTCTTCTTGACTTTGGGGATCATCAGCCTCCTGGAAAACATCCTTGTCATTCTTGCAGTGCTGAAGAACGGAAACCTACATTCTCCCATGTATTTCTTCCTGTGTAGCTTGGCTGTGGCAGATATGTTGGTGAGCATGTCGAATGCCCTGGAGACTGTCATGATTGCAATCCTGAGCAACGGCTACTTGATCATTGATGACCACTTCATCCAGCACATGGACAATGTTTTTGACTCAATGATTTGTATTTCTTTGGTAGCCTCAATTTGCAACCTCTTGGTTATAGCCATTGACAGGTACATAACTATTTTCTATGCTCTCCGTTACCACAGCATCATGACTGTGAGGAAAGCTTTAACCTTGATTGTGGTCATTTGGATTGCTTGTATCATCTGTGGCATCATATTCATTGCCTACTCAGAGAGCAAAACTGTCATTGTGTGTCTCATCACCATGTTCTTTACCATGCTCTTCCTCATGGCCTCCCTCTACGTCCACATGTTCCTGTTCGCCCGCCTGCACGTGAAGCGAATCGCAGCCCTGCCCGTGGAAGGGGTGCCCTACCAGAGGACCTGCATGAAGGGAGCTGTCACCATCACCATATTGCTGGGCGTCTTCATTGTCTGCTGGGCACCTTTCTTCCTCCACCTCATCCTCATCATTTCTTGCCCGATGAATCCATACTGCATCTGCTACACCTCACACTTCAACACTTACCTGGTGTTGATAATGTGCAACTCGGTGATTGACCCACTCATTTATGCTTTCCGGAGTCTGGAGATGAGAAAGACTTTCAAAGAAATAGTGTGTTGCTGTTATGGCATGAGTGTGGGACAGTGCATGCTGTAAACATCTGGCTTTGGGTGGAAAATGCCCACGATAGGTGTATGCATATATGTGTGTATGTATTATCAAGATGCACAGCAGCTCACTTTCAATGCAGTGCCTGAAGGAAGGGTGCAGGAAAGAAAAATGCCTTCTACATGATGCCTTGTTTCATACTTTTCAGGATGAAAAACAGTTTCAACTGAATTATATGAAGTTTTTTAAACAGTTATAACAGAAGGAAATTCAGAGTGGCTTAAAAATAGCTTAAGAAACTTACTGGGAAAAGCAAATCCTGAAAGGGAATACTACCTTCTAGAGACTGAAATAATATTCTCTCTACCATTCATTTGTGCCTGTTGCTTTATCTTTGTGCCACCAGCACCAAGTCAGTGGTTTCTAAAAGATTTCATTAGTTGCCTCTGGGGAAAGATATTCAAAAGCCCAACAGGTAACACCATTGTTCCACACCTACTCCCCCATGCCTCCACCTTTTAATGAAAGAACAGACTGATATTTATGTTGTTTGCTATAAAGCTACCTGAGTACAATTTTGGAAGGGTGAAGGTAAACGTTTCTTTTGCACTGAGATCAGTCAAGTGAAAAGAAATCACAGTGTCAGTGACAGTGTGATTTAAACAGCTGCCTGATAGGATTGACTCATATGAAGGCTTTTACATCCTTTATTGTGATATAGGAGTATTATATCCTTGAATATTTAATTATTTCTTTAAGCTGGAATGCACCGATCAATGTAGTATTTGGTCTGTTCATAAAAAGTCACAGAAATCTCCTTTTGATAAACCCTAACTAATGAGACCCACAGATCTGACCATCAGGAATAGTTAAAATGCAGAATAATTTGAATTTAGCTTTGTGTAAAAGCTGTGTGGAGTCATTGGAAGTGTCCACCTGGCTAAATTCAGTACCTGAAGAAATAAAGTGTTTATAACAGATAGGACTTCTATACACTGAGAAATTAATGCCATGGGTCAGTCTCTTCTTACTTAAGCTTTCCCCTGAGCTCAGGAGTTGGATACTGGGGGATGGACATTCCTGCAGTGGGAACAAGGAAGCAGCATGCTGTTTGCAATCATTTCCAAACTCTGTGTGCAAGTCAGTGGCATGTAAAGCACTCAACTTCAGCTGCAGTAATTTAGTCAGTGCCTCTGCTTTTTGTAGGAATAAACCATGTCAGTGGCCTTCAAACAGCACATTGTAACTGAGCAAGGCTGATGCAGTTTGTGTGCAACAGGTACAGGCACTAGTGCCCGGCTAAGAAAAGTCTGAGCCATCCTAAAGTCTATTTAGCACCTTTCTGGTACCTTGCTTTAAGGAGAGGCAGTATCCCAAACCCTTCAGGGTTGTCTATTGCTTCCAAACATCTAAAAGATCTCATCTGACTTAAGACTATCTTTTTTATTCCCCCCACCTATTTCATTTGAGTGGAGTTGCTCAGTTATTATTATCAGAGTTATTTCTGGGTCTCTGTCAGGTCAGAAACAGTTAATCCAGCCCAGAGCTTCCCCATCTATTCTGCCTCCAGTTCTGCACTCACACACTGGTCCTGGTACCACCCAGGCTGATGGTGATTCCCTGCCACTGGCTCCAGATCCAGCTGTGGGGAGTCACATTTCACACTTTGCAAATACTGGCCTGTGTTTGATTCTCAGCATCCTACAACCTACACAGGGAGCAACCCAACATCCCAATCCTGTGGACTGTGTAATTTTCATGTGGCCAAGAGCCATCTCTCCCTCTGCTCTTGCCACACTCTGCCTATCATCACTAACCATCCTCATGTTCCCTATTTCCCTTCCCTCTGATTACACCCTAAATTCCCTGAGTTCTCATTTACTCCTGCAATCGCATCCTCCAGACATCCCCCCTCCCAAATCTCCCGCTGTTCCAACAATCACCTAATCTCATCACCCTAAATTTTGAAAAAGCTAAACTAAAAAAACCCAACAACAATAACAACAACAACACAACCACACTAATGTCACTGTGGAGCAGAACAGGCACAAATGAAAATTCTCCCCGATTTGGGGTAAAAATTAGAGAAAATCCCAACAACTGGCAAAGAATGCTTTCAGCCTTACCTGTGTCTCACACAGTTCAGCAGTACCAGCACCTGCTTTGTTAGCTCAGCCTGTACACTTTGCAACACCTGATGCGGCACATCAAGATGAAATCAGCACAGGAAACCACACAACTGGCCTTTCGTGGTGTGGAAAGACTGTACCTACTTGTTGTAAAAAATCTCTACCTGTTGTCATTGCTCTGTATCTTTATACTCTGAAGCATGGTTTGCCATGATATTCTGCTCAGGTTATTGTGTATTTAGCTTTTATTGCACCTGATGTCCTACTTATTTCTCTTTTAAAAGCGATTTAAACAAGACCGATTCATACTGTGCTTTGCCTTTAAGCAAAACATCCATGTGCTGAATAAAACAGTCTGAAGAGATCACTTAGAACCATGTTTGCTTCTATCAGAGCACCACATCATGTCAAACCAGTCTGTGGGCTGGCTCACAAAACTAGAAATAGAGTCTAACACTGGGCAAAAACCTCTTAATTCATAGAATCATGGAATAGTCTGGGTCGGAAGGGACCTTAAAGCTCATCTAGTTCCACCCCCCCTGCCACGGACAGGGACACCTTCCACTAGACCAGGTTCCTCAAAGCCCCATCCAATCTGGCCTTGAATTCCACACTCTGTCCACAGAGATACACAAAAATGAGCAAACAATCCATATTTCTCAGTCCCACATGCAAACATGTTGGCAAGAGAACCTGTAAAATCCCCCAGAGATCTCTCACCCTTTCTGTCACCACCCTTCCCACAGGTTATCCACAGAGGTGGGTGGTGGGTTTGTCCAGCCCCAGTTCCAGATTCTCAGCTCTGACTCATACTTTGGAAATCCACGGTGCAGAGTTCTGCACAGAGCCAGGATAGTATCCATCACAAGCCTGGGAAGGGAAAGAGGCACTTCTGTGGGACTGAACCCCCAACAGGAGTTATTGAATGAACACAGCTACAACTCCAGGTGTAACATGGAAGTGGAGGGAAGAACAGGACTGCACCCTAAGGAAATATCCCTGCAATCAGAGGGACAGACCTTAACGCTTGGATGAGAAAAGAATCCTGAAACTGGTGTTCAGCCACCTTCAGTCCTCAGGGACAGCAGTCAGGACCCATCCAAGAGATACAGAAGCACTGGCAGAGCCCAAACCAGTATCCTTTCCCAGCAGTGACCCTATAGATGTGACCATACAGCGGAACAAAGACATCACAACACAGGCAGGTACAGGGGAGCAGCCCCTGACCCGGGCTGGTAACCAGAGCAACATTTCTATCTGAGAATCTGCCCCTGATTAGAACTGCAGCGAAATGTGACCACTACCAGAGTTGTCACTATTAAACCAACATATAATCTGTTCAGAATAAGAAATGTTTGTTCCTTAATAACAGTGTTGGGCTGAACAAGATATATGCTGTTTCCCCCTAGATGATCTAAGAAATGGCAGACTGAGATAATAGCTTTTTCATCTAAAGGTGTCATTAATATGGATTTATTGATTCAGTTTTTCTGCAAGAAAATCAGGCAGTTCACAGGCACTGTAGGATTAGCATTTGCTCAAAGACTTGTTAGAAAAAACTCATATATTTAAGACAAATATTTGAATTCACAGGAACATGAGTTATCCTGCTAAGTCGACTCAACACAGCATATTCTGTTTCTTTCATATTAAATTCAGCACTACACAGGCAATTTTCCCATCAATAAGTGTCTAAATATTTTATAATTGACAACATTTGTCTTAATGGGCAAATAACAAAGTCCAGACAGAGAATGCTGCCTTCAAACAAGGTCATTATTAGGGCCTTTAGTACAAACGGCTTCATTACCTCTTCACTGAAATAAGATGCTTCTATTTGTTGAAGCGTATTTTGGGACCAGGATTTCTTGGCTGCACTTAAACCATTCAGGAGATTTTGAAGGAACCCACTAAGGAATACAGCTTCACAACATACACTGAAAGGCACTTTGCTGAGCAACCCAGCCCAGTCCCAGCTCCAAACCTCTGAGACAGTACAAGAGAAGCCAGGTGACCTGGGCGCTGAGACACCCAGCACGGGCACAGCAAATGCAACTGTTCCACCACAGCTTGTTCCTTCCTGTTCCCACCATCCAAGAGCACAGGCACTCGGACCTGCTGATGTAACACGATTCACGTCTTCAAACATGACAGAGAGTAGAGTTAGATTGTATATTAGGAAGAAATTGTTCCCTGTGAGGGTGGGGAGGCCCTGGCACAGGTTGCCCAGAGCAGCTGTGGCTGCCCCATCCCTGGAAGTGTCCAAGGCCAGGCTGGACTGGGTTTGGAGCAACCTGGGCTAGTGGAAGGTGTCCCTGCCATGGTGAAATGGGATGAGCTTAAGGTTCCTTTCAACCCAAACCATTCTATTCTACATTATCCCTTCTAAATAAGGCACAGAAATCTGGACAGAGTTCAGTGGGTTAGAGGGTGCAGAGCAGAGACACTCACAGGGCCTCCACATCTCACTATAAATGGTGCTACTGAGCCACGATAGGGCTCTCTGGTGTTCCCTCCTCAGAGCAGCTCTGGGTACAGGCACAGATCTATTTTTTTAATGGCAATTGTAACACAATGCCCTTCATCAATCCACTTTCAGGTGGATGGCAGAGGAAAGAAACACCTTTCAAAGAACACTGCAAAGACTCATCAAAATTCGATTCCTGTCCATGTGTATCTCTGGGGAGAACATTCACATGGTGCTGTTCTGCTCAGTTTTGAAGGTTAAAAGTTTAAAGTGCAGCCTTGTTTTTAAGTGGTTCAGTTAAAAATGTACATAAAGTGGGTAGAGGCATTGACAGGGGAGTTAAAGCAGATTCTTCAGGCCCGAGCCACAGGTGAACCCACTTCCCAAGAGGAAGCTACTGTGCTGGCAGTGGTGTAGCATCACAGCTGCACATTTCATTGTGTTCTTTCCTCTACTGGCAGGTAATGGGGTCACTGCTCAAGTCAGATGTTACACTGATGAATGGAAGTAAGCTCTATCAGATTCACTTCAAAAAGAAAAATACTGGATTTGATGCTTCAAATCTGCTTGGAAAATAAACATATTTTCGTTCTTCATCCCAGTCATTAGATATTTCAAAAGCATTTTAAATTGTAGCACAGGGCTCTGCTCAGTCATCACCCTCACAATATACACCTGTTAGAGTCAACCTAAAATCACTGAGTGAGGTCCCAACACAGGACTAGGGCTGATTTCTATAAAAGCACAGTTACATCCCACTCACTAATTTAGTGCTATACAAAGTAGCCCTAAATCTGCCTGATGTGGAGAGGATTGGATATCACAGGCAAGTTAGAAATGCCTCTGAAACAGAAACCATTAAAACTGGAACATGTAAATTTGGTGTTTGGACAATGTGTTGGTTGGTGGGGCAGGAGACCAGGGCTAGGTACTTTATCAGGAAGACCAGGACTTTAAAAAGTTAAGGTAAATTTATATAATATTCACATCATTCTTAAAACACTAGTGAAAAGTAGATCTGCTTGCTATTTTTACTCACTTAGATGACTGCGCACAAGAAAAGGACATACCTTGTTCTGGGATGGTGATGGAAATATATTTATTATCTCATAACATAAGTAATCTGAAACCTTCATAGTCCCACAGTTAAGTACCTGGCCTAAGCTGTTATGAATTTCCAAGGTTCCTTCATCTTTTTAAAAATTTTTTATTTATTTGTTTATGGAAAACACACAGTTTTGATTTGAGACTATTTATCTCTTGTGATTGTAAACAAAGGCACTGCTCAAGTGAGATTTACTTAGGAAACCTATAAATCCATAATTCTGTTGCTCAAACTGAGTAACAAACAGTCAGAAATTACCTTCAAACCCAACTGATGCAGTTTGGGTTTGTTCTGTATCTATTACTGACTCAAGGCCAAAAATGAACACTCTAAAGAAAAAATAAAATCTAGAAAGCAGTCCTGATTCACTGCAAAGGGGAGAATAGGCAGCACAACACTTTTAAAGCCACGACTGACATAATCAGTACTATTTCAAGGATGCCTTTTTGGGGTATGCTGCAACTGAATTACAAAACCAGAGGCCAAACATGACGGACTTGAGATTAGTCTGTATTAACATATAAATACTATAGCCAGGTACTTATCAATGTAATAGTGAATATGCTTTAAATTAACAGGATGAAAACTTGGGTGTTTCTTTGAAATAAACACCCACGTTGAATCAGAAACTTTTCCAGCTATTTAAACTCACTAATTTAGCTTGAACTGACATTTAAGCACAGACAGACCAACAGACATCCTGAGAAATTAATGTTTCTTTAGACCTACATATTCACAGAGGTACAAGAAACTGGAGGTGAGGCAGAGCAACTACAGACCTGCTACACGTTTGCTCCAGTTTGCTCAGTTGATACAATCCCACATTATCCAAGGGGTTGAGTAGCAGTTGCAGCCCCTCTCCAAACAAGCTGTGCCACAGAAACAACCTCCCCCAGAGGGGCCATTACGCCGAGCTGCTAATCTGAGCAGTGAAAAGGTGCAGCTGGGAGAATCACTCTAACCAGTTATTTCCTGTGATGAGAAAAGGCAGCCAGAGCCTATTAGCACTCATTTCATTAGGGGTTCCTATTGCATCTTAACAGAGTTTGGCAGCAGTGTTTGCAAGGCTCGAGTGCAAGCTGAGAAAAGCCTCCAAGTGTGATTCAGAATAAGTGCATTAAGGAGTATTTCCTCTGCCACTCTCATACAGCTGAGGGTCATCTCAGGACTTCTTCAGCTCTAAGTGTATTTAACTGATTTTCTGGTTTTATAATGCCTTATTGCACAGTGAGGAATGTTCCCAAAGGGTAACGCTGCAGGCAAGGAAGTTCCTTTCAGCAGTCACTGGAGAAGATGAGGCTCTTCTACTCAGCATCCAGCAAAGTCAGATTAGGCCACTGCTGCACCACATCCATCCCAAAAACCACTTTCTTCCTCAGCTCCAGAGGGAGCTGACAGGGACTGCTAACACTTAGCATGTTCAATGTTTTGTATCTAATTGTTTTGTCAAGGTAAAGCAGTCACACAAAATTTCATATTGAAGAAAAAGTAGAGGAGGAGCATACCTTTTTCAAAATAACTTGTTTAGGGAATAAGGAGTCTTTTTATCTTTACCTCAGTGAAAACCTGAATTTCTGTCCAACCTTGTAGACCTTGACCTTCCCGAACTTGAAAGGAAGTAGTGAAAAATCTACAAAGTTGAATTGTTTTGAAATTATGGAAAGAATCAGGGGGAGGCACCTCGATCCCTTACAGTTATGCCATCACCTCTGAGATACTAGAGAAAATCTAGTTCCAAGATTGTCCAAACACTGGGAGACCTGGAGTGACAGGACAAGGCAGAACAGCTTCCCACTGCCAGAGGCAGAGTTAGATGGGATATTGGGAAGAAATTGTTCCCTGTGAGGGTGGAGAGGCACAGGTTGTCCAGAGAAGCTGTGGCTGCCCCATCCCTGGAAGTGTCCAAGGCCAGGGTGGACGGGGCTTGGAGCAACCTGGGCTAGTGGAAGGTGTTCCTGCCCATGGCAGGGGGGGGGATGAGATGATCTTTAAGGTCCCTTCCCCCAAACTATTCTATGGTTCTACAGCACTGCCCACAGGCACAAGCACAGTCCCAACATGCCATGAGCTAATTCCATGAATCAGTGCAATTCAGATTTTCTTCCCCACCAGGACCAACACCTCAAAGAAACCATAAGGCAAAAAAGAGAGGCAGGAGAAAACTGGATGGGAAATAAAGGCTGAACAGCTGTGAAAAACAGCTACTGGATGCATGTGGTGAAGTTTGGGACACAGGAGAGGGAAAGACCCGAGGATGAATATCTTTGGTGCCATTTAGCAGACAAAAACCATTAACTGTGAAACCAAGAGCCCACAGCTAATAAGAACAGACTTCATCATTGCTGCTGTCTGGTTTCACAAAGCCTACACGTTACTCCTTCAGCCTTTAAGAACAAAGAACCTCTTCACAAACCACTCTCAAAGTGAGGCTGAGCTTATTCTTCATTCTGGCAAAACACCAGACCTTGTACTTTTAGCTTTTTATTGTCTTCCTCCTGGTAGCTGTCAATTATGAGATACTTGTGAACAGATTTGCCTTTAGTAATCTTAAAATTGTACAGCATGTACTCAGAAATGTGCTCTAAATCAAGGACCTGTAATTTCAAGTTCTGAAATGGTACATGGACAGTAAATAAAGATAATCTCTCATTTTCAAATTTCTCTGCATGCAAGCAATTAGGTGGACTTGGGAATTCAAAACTTCTGTTAAAACAAATCAGGAGGCAGGACCAAACATGAGGAAGGAAGTAAACTTATCTTTAAGAAAGTAACTAATGGTTTGCATATACAACTCGGTGTACAAAAATTAAACCAAACGCTGCACTACTGTCATAATAAAGTGTTCTGCATTATCTTTTATGTTTACAAAACAGACCATCTATTTCTTCTGAAGGACACAAGTGTCTGTCTCAGCACCAAAACTGTGACAGCAGGGGCTACTCAAAAACACTAAACAAGGGAGAGTGTCAACTCCTGCATTCCGGAGTAAGCTGAACATTCAGTCCCAGGGGAAGGGAACAGCAGAGCAGGACAGTGTCCATCAGCAGGCACCAGAGCAGAACCACAGAATATTCTGAGCTGGAAGGAACCCACATGGATCAAGTCCAACTTGTGGACTTGTGGCGGAATGGCCCACACAGGGATCAAACTCACAACCTGGGTGTTATCAGCACCATGCTCTAACCAACTGAGCTAATCTCCGGTTCAGCCTTAACATAGATTTACTTTTTTTTTTTTTTAACAGAGTCAACAAAATTCTCTAAAATCAATGTTTCTGTCTCAAGTTTGTTTAATCTCACAGGGACACCATGCTGCTCCCTGTGGCATCTGTCACAGCAGGCAGTCACAAACAAAATCTGACTAGAAGACGCTGTTTTGGTCATTTCATTGCTATTTTGTGTCCCCTTGTCAGCCATGCCACGGTGCTTCCAACCCTATGCAGTGTCTCAGCTCTTACCCTTCTCCTCTGCACCGATGGCTGCTGTTACTCAAATGGTACTCAGCAGATGAATAATTCCCCCCACTCCCTAAGTACTACGTGACACCACTTCCCTCTTTAATGCCAGGTGTAACAACTGGGAACTTCACAGGATGAAGCCTAAACAAACAAAGAAACAAAAAAGGCAATAATCCATGTCTACAGCTGGACAAATCCGTATTTCTATAAATAACCCCACAACTGTGTAGCTACAGTTCATGTGCTGGTGGGTCCTTACTATTCATGCAGAAAAAGCAGGTGTGTGCACAGGGGTAACTCTGAACAACTTCCTATAGGTAAATATACTTTGAATAGTACAGAAGTGAACATTTAAAACCAACTCAGGCAAATGCAATCAGTCATTGAGACCCCACTGTGGGTCACTCATGAAATCAAAGATCTGGTTAAAATGAGAAGAAGCAGGAAAATGCACAGAGAGTTTAGGAAGTGCATGTATTTGTAGACAAAGGGACAGTTGCATGTTTCAATAATAAGAAGCTTTTACTAATGAGCAATTGTTCTCTTCTGCTACCTGCATTTAGGTCCAAAAACGTGGGCTTTTTGCTTTTAACTGAGTGAGAGAAGTCAAAACTGAAATCATCTACAACTGAGAACACCTACAAGTGGCCTTGTGGGTGAAATAACAGTACAAACATTGTTTCCATCACTGATCCATAGAATTTAGCCCCATTAGGGACCATCTGACATGCAATTTGATATGTCTATCATATTGTTGTTGCCCAAAATTCTTTCGCTGTTAAAGTCTCTTAAAATTGTAAACCACACATGCCACCAATGCTGTTACAAAGTTAATAATTATTAATAATTACAAACCCATAAAATTTAAATCAAAAGCTAGAAAAATGGGAATTACGTTGGAAACAAGAGCAAATTATCATCAGACAGTGACTTTTATCAAGAGAAAAAGATTGTACTTTTCTTTTTTTTTAATCAGAATATCTACAAGTGGGTACTAAGTTGTTACAAAATCTATTAAAATTAAACCAAGCATACGTGGATACAGGGGATCAATGAGGCACCGAATGAGTGACTAAAAAGTGTTCTTAAAAATTAATCCACCAAGTAGAAAAACAGGATGTTCTCAGAGTTCGAATTCATTGTTTTCTTCTCTCATATAATATTAATTTAACCTGGTTTAGGTTCGATTTCCACCACCTCTGGACGTTTATTTTGCAGGTCACTAAGAACTATCATTTCACTGTGATTTCTCACTGTTAAGTTTTGGTTTTTCTCTTGTATTAAGATAACAAAAAGCTACACCAGCTGCACTTAACAGGCCCAGTTATTTCCAAAGGCAAACACAGAGATGAGACAAGGGAACACTTGCCTTCACCCTGCTCTGCCAGCAAGAAGAGTTTATATTATTTTATCTGGGAACAACAGCTTCCAGCAGGTTTGGTGGCAATTAGTCCCAACCTCTGCTCATTCCCAAAAGGACAGAAAGAGAAAACCTCCAAAAATATGTGGAAATTTTGCCCTGTGGCTTTGAGCTCTCTATTTCACTGTTCTTGATTTGTATCAGCTAAAAACCAACTGTACTTGTAAGGGTTAAATGACAAATCAGCCAATAATATCCTTTAAAGCTTACAAAATACAGACATTTAAAGCAACCAAGGCCAAATAACAATATTCTTCTAGTCTGTATCTAAATTCTATGTGGTAACACAAGTACAGTGAAAATCAATGTTCCCCTCTCAAAATGGAACCAATTATTCCTCAGATATGGTGGATTTTAAATATCACTTTTTGACCTAAGTGCAGCTCCTTACCAGAATCTAAGAGCTGTTAAATTACTGACACTCTGAATGTGTGAGAGATATTCCAACCCAGCTCAATTATTGTCTGAAAAGCAATGTGTGAAGATGTATTGAATATCCCACTGGGCACCTTTGGTCGTTTTGCTTAATAAAAACTGGAATTCAAGGCTTTGTTCTCCCCTTGTTGCTGGTTTACAGACCAGAATGGTACTTAAGTGGTACCACGGGCAGAAGCATCTTTTGTGTCCTTCCCTGCCTCCTCCTAAAGGAACAGGATTTCTTATTTAGCCAACACAACTTGCTCCTTCTGAGTTTTATCTTTGAAGGGAAGATATCAAAAAAGATGTAGGGGACCATGTCTTTATTAAAGTCAAATACTGAAGGCAGACAAGTTGGCAGGGAGGAGATTTAGTTCAGGGAACAGTATTTTCCAAACCATAACAGCCAAGAGACAGCTCAGGGAACAGAATTTTCTGGGATAGCTGGAGCTATGTGACAGTTTTGTGTTTTGTTTTCTTATATGCTGTCCCTTTGGTGGTTCTCCTTAATGAAAAATTATTCAGACATACTGAAGTAATACTTTCCTTCTAATGCAATAATTACTCCCAATTTGTTGTATAACTGCTAATCAGAAAAGGCAAATAACTTCCTTGGCATATGCACAAATATTGCTATTTAGAAAATTAAATCACTGACATACTACCCACTTCCTTGCTTTATTGGAAGCTGGTAAGAGTAGAACACGTAACACAAGGTTTTACCATTACTTTTTCTAAAGAGAAAAGTACATTAAGACAGCTCTGTAAATGGTGAGTGAGAGCTCTGCATGATCAAAACCACCACATCAAAGGACATGGAGCAATCAGATATTCTGAATAAAGGAAAATATGGAATTAACTAAGAATACAGTCCCCACAATGAAATAGCAATGAATACAAGATCATTAAGCCATCTGCATAATCAGTGAGCATGTGTTAAAAGCAAAAAGTAATTTCTGTAAGGGAGAAAAGTCTAGAAACAAGCCATATCTTATTGAGAAGTTGCTATTATGAAATATGTAATCGTTCAAAAAAAATTCTAACATGATCATGTTAATCCTGGAATAAATAAACTTCAAACCTCCTTTTGTTTCCATTGTGAATTCAACAGCACAGTGTGTCAGCACCTGTGTAATCAGACCCACTTTGGCTGTACATTTATGGGGTCTAAGTGGTTAAAATGTACATTTTCACATCCTACAGTTAGTAGCTCATAGGAAAAAATAGCAGCCTGTTAAGGGCTTTACTGTCATCATGAGTTATATATGTTTTTCTATAAGTTTATATGTTTTTATATGTATATATGTATATTACAATGACATGTAGTGACAGGACAAGGGGGAATGGCTTCAAACTGAGAGAGAGCAGGTTTAGATGAGATTTTGGGAAGAAATTCTTGTGCGGATCTATCCAAAGTTTGATTGCAGATCTAACTCAGCAGGTCAGATTTCTGAACATTTCTGAACAAGATCGTGTTTTGGAATAACAAATAAGTGAAAGCTTTCAGAGCAGCTTGGCACTGCTCCAAAGCAGAGCCCAAACCTGCAGTTCAAGTCAAACAAGGGGAATTGTGCCAGCCAGAGGATGAGCTGGCTTTGGGAACACACTCCACCTGCAGAGGGTTTGCACATCTTGTCCCCGGATTACCAAACCAGGCCGTTCACAGATGGCCACCACGGGCAGGTCGGGGCTGAGAGCAGCTCATTCTGCCACACCAGAGGCAGGAGCAGGAGGCACTTGGCAAAAGCTCTATTTTGCAGGAGTGCCTGGATTCAAACAGATCTAATCAGCAGTTCAGGCAGAGCTGCCTTCTCCACCTGGCCACAAGTGTTTATAGACAAAAACAGTATGCCAGTGTTTCCCTGATATTCATGCTAATAAACTGTGGAAGGAAATCAGCATTAGGAAGCAAAACAACATATAATTGCCATAGACGAGTACTGCAAAACAGCCAATTTGTCTGTGATTCAAATGAAAAATTACTATTACTCTGCCTTCATTTGCTATCTTATGTATCAGAACCTGTTATTAATCATATTCCCAGTTCAGACTCCAGGAATAATACAGTTTAATACCCAGCAGGAAGTGGATATGTTGACATAATAACCAAAGTGTATATATTTTGGTTGAATAATTACTTTCTTTCAAGGGAGCAAGATTATGGAGCCATCAAGAATCTTGCTTTGACAAAAATCTCAGTTTTAAACAGGCACCACTATGGGAAGAGTCACTCAAGTGGAAAAAGTTAAGCACTAGATGGAACAGTGCACATTAAATGACAATTAGAGAAATTTCTTATTAAAAAAAAAAAAAAAGAAAACACAAAGCAAATCCAAGATAAATTACAAATCAGTTACCTCTTACTGTCAAGCACATGAAAATTAAGGCTTTCTTGACACCACACTGTGAGATACTGGCAGGGGCTTTTCTAGTCTGTATAAGCAAATGCTTCCAGCCCTGGCTCGTTACACTGGCCAGCTTCAGACTCCAGTAACCTTCAACAGTGATGCCCAAAAAGGCTCAATGAAACTGTTCAGAGACAGAATTTAGCCTTTAAACAGCAAAGGTATTTATTGCATACAATGTTGGAGAGCTCCCCAGTTCGCACCGGACAAAGAAGCTCTAAAGTTTGAGTGAGAAGTCAGGGTTTTTATACAAATTTTGTGAGGTATTGCAACATTTCTACATTCATATTAATCAGATTTCGACATCTAATTATAATATTCTACGTGTTAGGGGCTTGCAAACCCCCCCTTCACTCACTGCTCCTTTATCTCTCCAGGTGCCCATTCTATCTTTATTTATGACTACTAGATTGACCTTTTCTGCTATCTTTACTAGAACAGAACAGAGCAAACCATCTCTGCTATATTTCAGCGTAAGCAGAAACTCTTTCTCGGTTTCAACAGCAGCAACAAAAATGCTTGAAAACGTCACTTAAACTCCACAGGGTAAATTATTAATCAGGGGGGAAACCATAACAATCACACACACCTCCGCCCTGGAAAAATGATCAGTGCTCTTGTCCCTTGCCATTGGGACATCTCCATCCCACTGCCAAAGGATCTGGTTCAACAAGGTAATTCTGAAAACTCAATCTGTGGCTGTTCCTTGGCCTGAATTTGGGACTGACCTGTGCTGCTCTAGAGGTTGTTCAGTGCCTGCCTTCTCACTCTGCCTGCTTGGAGCAGCACGGCAAGATCCATGAGGAAAAGGAAAAGGAAACTCCAGTGTTGACCAGGACTTGCATCATTTAACTCCTTGCAATTCTCAAACTGCGAGAAGGCAAAAGACAGGAGCAAGAGTTCAGGGAGAGACACATAAATCTAAGATGCCATGATTCAAACTTGATGACACTACGATATCAGGAGACTTGACATTTAGGCTTTGCTGAGACAGATTTTTCAGAAGAGATCAACTTCATCTGAAAGAGCAAGCTCACCTCTGAAAACATCACCGTTCCCAAAATCTGCCAGTGTCCTTCCCAGAGGGCTCAGGCTGCTCCTGGAAGCCTCACTGGCACAAGAACCCTCCCAGGAACACAGAGCAGGGGGGGTGGGATCAAACAGAAGACACAACAGCCCAGGTGGCCCATTTCCCTACAATCTGTATTGAGTTTGGCTGACAAAATGTAAATATTTACACCTGCTTTCTCCAAATTAAATTAAACTGCCAGCAGCTGATTGCCAAGTAAGTTGAAGGACATGTCCATGGAGCATGAATGAGAGGACAGACATTTTCAATCCATCAGCATTTCTTATATTCATCAATGATTTCTTTTCATGCTGCTCTTATTCTCTTGGTTCATGCCAATTGTACCTTTGCTGTACTTTGTCCAGGAAGCAGATTTGTGTATTGTTTGTCTCTGGAATGCTCTCATTTATAACATGCTGCCATAATTCCACATTCGTGCCTCTAATTCTACCTTTCTTGTTAGAAAATGTGTCACTTTTTGACAATAGATGATCATCCTCTCTCTGGGGTGCTCCTGCAAAGCAAAGAAACAGCTGGGAGGCTCTCAGTGGTGTTTCTGAACAACAGCAAGAGGTCAGTCAAGCTCACTCCAATTTATTCTGACTGTACCAACCTGATAACACTCTCACCCCAGAGATGCTGTTGCTTAAAAGTTTGCCACAATGCACTGGAAAGGGAATGGGGTTTTTTCCTCCAGATAATACAAGGGAGAAAGACTGGAGTGACACTGCTATTTCTGTAGACAAAAGCAGACTTTATACACTTTTTCCCAAATTACACGACACTTTTTAGAACGAACAGTGCCACAGGACTTTGTGGATACTGCTACAACCACTAATGTCTGAGAGCAGTGTAAAATGGGGAGACCAGCAGGACTGCCAGTGGATGCATAGGATCTGACCTCCAGGACCTTGGTAAGTTAAAAGACAAAGGCCTGTGCCACACATGGTAAATATTTCATGCTGAACTTGTTCTGAGAGACACGTTTTCCTCAATATCTGGTTCCAACCTGCTCAGAACAAAGGCAAGAGTTGCATTCAGGGGTTTGGAGGGGGAAGGTGGATTTTTGTGGGATTCATTGGGCAGGTGAGTATTTTGCAACACTCCTAATGACACTGCTTGGTAGACTGATCAGTTAGGATCAGCCCAATTTATTATCAGTTTTCTGTAAGGGTTCAAGGTAGCCCACTTCAAGAGGAGCTGCAGAATTCCTGTTGCTGGAGCCAGTGGAGAGGCCCAAAACAACAAATCTCTCTACTACCTTCAGAAACTGTAGAATTAACCATTTTACTGCCCCTTCCCAAGGCTTTTGATTGTCTTTGATGGGTAGAGGTGGACTTGCCAGTGTTAGGCTTACGGTCAGACTCAATGGTCTTAAAGGTCTTTTCCAAGCCCAATGATTCCATGATTCTCTGACCTCTCCCCAACAGCTGTGGTTCCAGTGGGTTATATCCTACTTGGAAAGCACAACTGTTTCCAATCTATCATTGAGGGTGCAGCTCATGTCAAAGCCCATGTCATTCCATGATGTAGCTCATGTCAAAGACCAGCAACTCCCTATCAGCACTGGAAATAGTTACAATACAGATAAGGGACTGCTGCAGATCACAAGGGAGCATGAAAAGCACACACACACTTTTGTACTAGAATTCTTAAGGCTTCCCTTTCTTCTCAGTCTATTTCCTTCTCACCCAGGGGATGAATTCATGTTTTATGAAGACATTTCTATGCTACAGGGGTAAGGATGTAACTACAGACCAGAATAGTAAAAAAAAAAAAAAAAATCAAAGAACCATGAAGACCTGTTTCTTCTCCTTTTCAGGACCTACTGAAGAAAAATGATGAAGTGGGTTTTTTTTCATTTTAGCACCTCTATTATCAGTGGCAAAGATCTTCCTCACAGCAGTTTCAGGAGCAGGAGGTTATTGAAGGACAGTGTAATATAGCACGGTATTTTCAAGGAAAACTTATTTTCAGGTACCTGCCAAGCAGCACAAATACATTCATTCTGCTTATGCTGAACAGCCAGTCAAGCACAGACCTCCAGCAGGGACTATTCTGCTCACTGACCGGCGTGGGGATGCTTTTATCATCTTCGAACATAAGTCACTGGCAAACATTTCTGTTTGCTGCAGCCACAGAAAAACTTGGCAGTGCCCACCTGGTGCTGAATTACACAGTCCATCACCGGCGTGTAGGAAATAGAAACAAGCAAAACCAAATAATTCATGTAGATTGCTTTGCATTATGGTGAAAATGTGATGGAAGCCAAGCACTACTTCGGTAATCGTGGAAAAATTAAAGATGGGGAAATATTTGTAGCCATTCAGTTCTGCTGCACAGCACAAGTAATTGACCTTCACAACAAGAAAACCAGGTGGGTACTTGCAGTGCCAAGTGCAGGTAAAGCCTTGCCCAGCTCTGGATGACCTCATTCATACAGTGTCAGATCTCAGTTTTGGTGGAGCTTTGGAATTTTTCATACTCCACCACAGCAGAATGTGAGTCATTCCTTACCAGAGACAGAACAGGTGGTTACACGTTTCCTTTTTCTCTGCAAACCTTTCAGCTTCTCCTGCATCAGCAGAGGCCTCAACAAAAAAATAGCTTTGTGGCCTTGCCATTTATGTGTTCCCTTCTTTGAGGACTTTTTGAGGGAACAAGGGGAACAAGCAGTATTTGTCCTTGTTTCCAGTGACAAGCCCTCTCACCATCACTTTGTTTTATCAAGACATGGTACTTAAAACATTAACCACCAAACCCAAGTAATTCTGTTATTTTGCTCAGGCTTTTTACTATGTAATCTACAATCCTTAGTTGTAAATCTACAGCTTTCAGAAGTCTTCTGCAATCACATTCTAAGAAAACCCCTTTTATTGTTTTGTAGTATCTAAAGATAAAATAATTTTTCATTTAAAAGTCAAGTGGGTGGCCTTCCCCATGTCCCTTAGATGAACCATCTCTTTGAAGGTTCTGGGAAACCTTCTCGTACCTTCCAGTACATAAAGGCACTCCAGGAAAGCTGGAGAGGGACTTTTTACAAGAGCATGGAGTAACAGGTCAAGGGGGAATGGCTTGAAGCTGACAGAGGGCAGATTTAGATTAGTCACTCAGGCAGAAATTCTTGACTTACTAAGAGGCTGATGAATCACTGGCACAGGTTGCCCAGAGAAGCTGTGGCTGCCCCTTCCGTGGAAGTGTCCAAGGCCAGGTTGGACAGGGCTTGGAGCAACCTGGGCTAGTGGAAGGTGTCCCTGCCCATGGCAAGGAGTTGGAACAAGATGTTCTTTAAGCTCCCCTCCAAACCCAACCACTCTGTGATTCTCTGAATGGAATTTTTCCAGACAATAACATTTTTTGTTTCCTGTGCTGATGACGTGGATGTTATGGCAGACTGCAATCTAACCACTTGCGGTAACCATTTAATGCTTTCATTTTTTTCATTATATGTAATTTGGGACTTCTGGACAAGGAAGTGAGGAGTACATGGACAACCAAAATAGCTAAAAGCTTTGCAATTATTCCAGTATGTAGTTCAGTGCAATTAACATTAGAATGAGCTTGGATTCATAGATTTTTAAGCCAGCTTCTGAATCAGCTACAGTACTTAACTTTTAAAATAATTTCAGCATCACAATAATCTCAAAATTCCTGCTGCAATGGGGAAATTTTGAAGTAGGTTTCTTTCCAGTACCATCAGTGCAATTAGAATTGCTCTGAAAATGCCACAACAATTGTGGAGAGAAGAACGCGGACCTTTGATTTTTTGTCTATTTGAAACTAAGATCAATTTAGAAGGCCCTTTCTCCCTCTAAAAGCCTCAGGGAATGAGGAAGTTTGACAAGAGAAGTAAAGTAACAAAATGGAGACTTGTTAACTCTCTGACCCACTATCCTGTGCCACACACAGAGATAAAAGTCTTAAAAAGGAGGTTCATACGTGCCCAGTGGAACACATGGGCACATCTCTAGGCACACCTACCTGAGCTTTCCTTGAAGATGGCTCTGCAGGAGCTGGAGAGTCCAGGATGCTGGAAACTGCTGGTAAGATAGAAAAGCTCCTTGTACCACTTGCGGGAAAATTAGCTCCTTGAACAGGACTGTAGATTCTTCTACAGGAGCCCTGCAGTTCCTAAACTCACAGAAATGATCAGACCATCCTTTTTCTCTTACTGAGGCTGATCAGTCCTTCCTAGAGCAACAAAGCCTCTGAAAGCAATGCTGTTTAAATATTTCACATTATTAATGAGGAGAAAATCACAATTTCATTCAATGTCTTGGCCCAATTAGGAAGATGAAACAATGCACAAAAACACAACACTCATACTGCCTTTTTTATGAGCTGCTCATGCAAGAGTGTGCTGTGTGCTGTGTCCTGATTCTGAACATAACATGGGATCCTTGACTTCATACAAACTGCCTTTTTTCCAACTTGTCACTGGATCCATCATTCCTTTGGCAATACAATTGATCATTTAGCTGCAGTGGATGCTCTGCTTTGCTGTGCTGTCCTCTGGCTGCTGCAGCCTTCGCTTTTCCCCACAGAGCTTCCTTAATTAAGTTACTGCACCTTGAATCCAGACTGCCAAGGGAGATAGAGCTGTTGCACAGCCTGCATTTGAGAGAGAGAGAGCCAGAAACAAAGACAGGCTTGCCTGGAGAATGGTGCCACCCCCCTACAATAGGAATGGGTCTTCCTGTGTGAAGAAGACAGCCTACAACAGACTTCCTGGCTATAACTCCCTTGGGAGCAGGACTAGGCTCAAGATTTCCAGCCAAACCCAAAAAACTCTTTGGTAATCCGAAGCATTTTTTTAATATAAAACAATTCAGTATTTAATCCATTTACTGGTTTAATTAGCATGTTATTGTGGTTGGTAGTTTACCCCTTAGGTAGTGGTTCACTGAGAATGGGGAAGTCAATTGCTAAACACACACGTGCGAAGGTCAGACATGGAGCATGGAAGGAAAGCCAGTGTACCTGTCACTCTTCTGTAGCATGTTGCCAGTGGGTGCGCTGGATGTCACAGCCAGAAAGAAGAGAGCTCTGGCAAAACTCAGAATCAACCAGAAATGTTTGAAGAATTTTGTTGGTGTTACAAAATCACGGAGGTTGGAAAAGACCTCCAAGATTGAGTCCAACCTGTGCCCGATCCCCACCTTGTCCCCCAGCCCAGAGCACTGAGTGCCACGTCCAGTCATTCCTTGGACACCTCCAGGGATGGGATGGGGGCTCCACCACCTCCCTGGGAAAAGCAGAGTAGCACCAACCCAGTACAACGTAAGATGTAAAGCCAGTCCTTTAAATCTGCAGTACCGTCACAGGTAGATCTCCCAGCATTGTCTCTGGTACCTACCTGCAGCTCACAGCACACAAAGCTCCACATGGCCCAAATATGTCACATACAAGAGCTGTCCTTCACCCTTAACCATGTCTGCAAAGCTTGAGTGAACACACACAATCACAGTACTTGCATTCTGACTAGAAGTTGTGCAACATGGTGGGGGGGATTGGGTAAAGTTCAAACAAATGACCAGGTGAGCTCTAATGCTCAGCCACAATTCCCGTAATTCCCAACTTGTTCTTTTGATTGCTGTGTTTCCTTTTTTTTTCTTTTTTTTTTTTTTTTAATTATTTTTTCTTAGTAAACCAAGTGTTAATGAGCCTTGTAAATGGATCTGGAAATGAAGAGCTATGTCACTTCTTTAGGTAAGACAAGCACTGTGTGTGAGAGTTGGACTCAATGATCCTTGTGGGTCCCTTCCAACTCAGAAAATTCTGTGATTCTGTGTTGGATTGGATTGGAGAGTCTTCTGGCACTCAGCTTTATTCTGTGCTCCCTACAGACTCCATGGAGCCCTATTCATAAGATGGAGAGAGAATAAGAACAAGCAGGAGTGTCTTGTCAGCCTCACCACTTCGGTGCCAAGAGCCCACCACTGAGAGCTCTCATTAATCCTGAAAGGACTTGTACAATCTCTCCCATTATTTAGGAAATGGCCTTGTGAATCTGACAGGTGTCTCCTTCAGGAGAAACAGTGATTACCAACTAGCAGGGCATCAGTCTCAGGAAATGACACATGGAATGGAAAACAAAGATCTTTGGAAAAGAAGTTTTCCAGACTTGGTAAGGACCTGCTAGGAAAAGGCAGCCAATCAGGGTGACTGTTAGCACAGGCAAGTTCAGGTCTGTTAGTTCAATCCATTTATTGGGCTTCTTGGATGCAAAGCTGAACTGATTTGCATTGATTTGCAATAACACAAACTTCCCCAGTAATGCCCAAACTCACTCAGAAAGTTCAGTACTATGACTTAAAATATCCTTATGGATTGAGAATGTACCATTCTCTTCCTCCTCCCAGTTTCCAGTAACTCTGTCCTGGGAATGATAGCCCTGTACTGCTTGAATTTTAGTGCAAGGCTTCTCAGAGTGGGGCAGCTGTGTAGATTTAAAAGGTTTATAAATGAAATAAATCAGAAGGAGATAAATGAGAATGAACTCATCAGCTTAATCAAAATAATAATTTAGTCACATTACAGTTCAGACAGAAATAACACCCAAAATGGGAAGCAGTGCATAATTAGACCTGCTTTCGAGCAGTATCAACATTTCTACCACTCTGGTTAACATAACTGCTTAGTCACTGATGTATGTAAATTTAATGTTTCTATTCTCATTAATGAATTTTGAGAGAAAAGGAGAAAATATGTTAAAATTAATGCTACACAAGGTAAACCACATAACACTAACTGCACTTTTATCAGCCTAAATCACAGCAGACACACAGATTCATCAGTCAATTCCCACATTTCAGCAGCAGAGCTGTAGGACTCTTGCCTGACCTGGGGAATGAATGGGGTTTGACCCTCACTTGCACTGAGTGGAGTCTGAACTACCTGTTAGTTAGTTAAGATTCCTGCTAAATGGTTAAAGATTCCTGCTAAATCCTGAATAGGGTCAGGATTTCACATTGGGGTTTCCAGGGAAGCTAGAATTAGATCTACAGAATATCATGTTTACAAAAGCTGTTCTAAAAAAGCAATAAAAGCAATCCTGTATATTTTTTTAAGAGCAGGGGAAAGCAGAGGAGAAATAAGTTCACCAGAGGTGGATGTACCATACACATAAAATAAACTTCACTATCTGATCATTGCATAAGATTAGTCACAACGAAAGAAGAAACCAACCAAAAAATAATTAAGCCAATGCACATATCAGATTCTGAATCAAGCAATTTTTGCTAGGCTAAGCCTAGAATTTCAATGATCTCGTCTGTAGATGACTAAAGGTTACTGCTCTCACAATTCAAATGGCAGAATGTATTCATCAAAAACATATCTATTAGCTTCACAATAGTAAGCACTTTGTGAATCCAAAGAAGTTTCTTAGGAATAGGTAATACTCAGGGCTTACCCAGAAACCAGATTGCTGCCAATTTTCAGAAACAATTACTCAATTTGCCAGCAAACATATTTTCCTTCAGAGCTTTGGAAGGAGAGGCTTGGTTGTACTCACACATTAATGTTTATGTTTGCAGCTCTATATACTTTGGTATTTTTAATTTTCTGGTAACTTGCCTCGATATAATTTTAGAGATTCTATTAAATATTTCATATAGCAGCCCATTGTAAGTCAATCTCCAACATAATGCACTATTATTTCACATATATCTTTTTCCTCAGCTCAAAAGCATTTCAATAAAGCTCTAAAAGCCCTGGCAATGACAACACACTGTGTTGTGCATCACCATGGCAATGCTGCAGAAAACAGCTTTGATTTGGGGTTGGAAAGATCAAACATCATATTAGATGGAAAGTACAGAGTTCATCTTGATACAACCTAAAACTATCATGTTCTAACTCTTGTGCTCCCAGGTGCTGAGATTTGCGCGGGAGGATTGAGGCCAGAGGAATGTTGGTGGATGCTGAAGGGATTCGGATCATCAGTAAACAGGACACCTCCAGAAAGTCTGGAGTGGGGTTAAGGTCCAGTTTCCCAGAGCCAGGCTCTCAAAGGTTGAACCAACCTACATCAAAAGGCAGGATTGTACTTCAAGAGGAGGAATTTGTCTGTTGCTTCATGTATCACTCAGACTCTCACCTAATCCCTAAATTCTGCAGCTGGACTACTCTAGGGAGCTGTGGAAAAAAAAAAAAAAAGGAGGCAGTTTGGGCTCGAAATAAAACAAATAAAACAAAGGGTTTCTGGTTCAGGAACGGTCTTGCTTTGCAGTTTGCTGACATGTATGTCCCGTCCCTCTCTGTCGCACTGGTGAACTTCTCCTCCTGCTGGAACAGGGAAGAGCGACGGCAGTGGCCGGCTCAGAACAGGAAAACTGGGCTTTGTCTTTCCAGCACTGAAGGTCTGATGGAGAACAGGAAAACTGGGCTTTGTCTTTCCAGCACTGAAGGTCTGATGGAGAACAACTGCACCATTACAATCACAAACTGTTTAGCTGGCTGCCTTCGAAACGGGGACATAAATGATGGGTGTGTCTTGCAGACATAAAGGCTTAACAGCAAAAAAGTAGGTGTTTTAGTAGAGGGGCTTAGGGGACAAGTTTTGTGTGGTGTTTTGTTGTGGATTGGTTTTAGGTTGTTTTTTTAATCACAGATACTTTCTAAAAACACCAAAAAAAAAAAAAGCCATGTTCATGGGGTCAGGGTGGGTGAAAGAAACCCAGAGATTATTTCTTTCTTCTTTCCTCCTCGTCTCTTACGGTAACTTCACCTTTTGATTCAAAGAAAAAGTCATCATTTCAGGTTTAGTGAAATTCCTTCCTGCCTTGTGTCTCCATGACCATGGACAGCCTCTCTTTGTGGAAAGGATCCCTCTTGAAAATTTCTTCTGATTCTTTCCTGTCACATTTAGGGCACTGAACCTCCATGTGCCCCAGCATTAAGAGGCTGTTGTTCTGTACAGTCAGGAAGCAATCAAGGGGTCAGTGGCATCTTTAGTCACACAAGTGATTTTTTAAGGGCTCTTGCAGAACTGGCAACCTGCAGAGGTCAGTTTTCTCATCACAGGGTACAAAACCAAAGGCAGTGCAGAAAATGGACGAAGGGTACAAAAAACAGATGTGGAGGAGACAGGGAGTTATCACTGGACAGTTACATCTCACCTGTGTCTTCTTTTATGGCTGCTTAAATTTAACAATGGCAAATAGGTGACATGAGAAGAATCTGCTGTGTTAGTTTGGCACCTTGGGCAGCCACCCTGAGTGAGCTTGTGCGAGATTTCATCAATGCAAGATGAAAATCAAACACAGTAAACAAAGAAACAAATGACCTACAAGTGATACAGGGGAGAATCCATCAGCAATATTTAACTTCGGAGTGAGGATGATTCAGATCCAGAGTATATAACAGAGAGATGTCCAGTTCCTGGAAAAACAAAGAAACATTACATTGAAATAGACACTGGTTCTTCCAAAAGCTTATCTCATGTATTTTCCTCTATAAATACAAAAAATAACTAAGATGATAAGTATTCCCCTCAGCAGTAGGTAAAGCTACTTTCCAGGCTACATTCTCATCCACGTACATCAAATTAGACATGAAACTGCTCATCCAATAATGTCAGCTCTGCAAAATGAAGAGATTGTTTATTTATTTATTTATTAACACTCTGCCAGACTATGACTTCTTCATGGAAAAGCCAGGACTTAATATGAGCTTTGCTGCAAACAGAGTTGCAGGATCAGGCACTCAGTTTGTTTCCTCCCTCACAGAATACCAGTACATAAACCCCTTCTTTGCCTTACTCAGAGTCACAGAATTGTGGAATTGTTTGGGTTGGAAAGGACCTTGAAGATCATCTCGGTCCAATCCTCCTGTGTGGGCAGGGACACCTTCCACTAGACTTATTCCAGTATAATTGAGTGGCTGTTTGTCTGATTTCTGACAGGATGGGAAAGCTGACAAATCCATTAAATGAGCCATTTCTATCTAAAGCCAAAAGGGAAAGAACGGGAAGAAAGGAAAGAGAAGGAAGGAGGGAAGGAAGGAAGGAAGGAAGGAAAGAAGGAAGGAAAAGGAAAGGAAAAGAAAAGAAAAGAAAAGAAAGGAAAAGAAAGGAAAAGAAAGGAAAAGAAAAAAAAGAAAAGAAAAGAAAAGAAAAGAAAAGAAAAGAAAAGAAAAGAAAAGAAAAGAAAAGAAAAGAAAAGAAAAGAAAAGAAAAGAAAAGAAAAGAAAAGAAAAGAAAAGAAAAGAAAAGAAAAAGAAAAGAACCTTATTAGTGAGAAATCCTTGAAAAATAAATATTAGGGTCCAAGGCCACATAAAGCCTAGTTATTGCCAATTAAAGGTATTGTTCTGGTCCACAGACTTTGCAAACAGCCCTCAGCACTCAGGCTACCTCAGCTGCCTTGGTAGGGAGCTGCTTCTTGGCTTATTGGATGTTAAAACCCAGGAGGTTTTCTAAAACCAAAGTTCTAACATCAAACATCAGAAGATGGTCCCGGCCCTTTTAATCAGGATACAACTGATGAAACAGAATTTGAAATCCAGAATTTGAACCAGATTTGAAATCCATAGATGTTAAGCCATGTTCCGTGAGCATCTGCTCACTTTAATCATTAAACGAGTCCAAGAACTGTTCATTCCATAATGATTATTTACAAAAAAAAAAAAAAAGAGGAAAAAAAAAAAAGGTTAAAACTAACAGCCAGATATTCCAGCCTCAGCCTGCTACTTTGCTCAAAGAAGCTGGAAAGCCCATCTAAATGCACGGACAATCAGATTTCCTTCTGCTTTGCTTCCACTGAGGAGCCCGAAGCAGCCGGAGTTTTTTTCAGTTTTGAAAGTGTTCAGTTAACTTGAAATACTCATTACAGTTAACTTAAAATACTCATTTCTGTGGGCAGTTCTCTCTGTTCTAGGACACTGAGGGGTTTTGTCTTCAACTCCCTGGATTTAAATAACTTCAGCTAAAGGCAGATTATCTGATAATGGATGAATCACCCCTAGGTCATTAGCAACTGTGCCTTCTGAAGTTTGCCCTGAACTCCAAGTGAATTTTGAAGAAAATTGATGTTTTTCTCTTTCACCTTCTGGGCCCGGTTGGTAACAAGGGTGTGACTGTGCTGAGCTGGGACCAAAACAGATAAAACCCAGTGTGAAAGTGGCAGCTGCTTCCACACAGATTGGAGCCAAAGCCTGGAGATATAGCCAGGCTCAGCCACGACCAGATAATTAGTCTTTCATTAAAGCTCAAGATCTGCATATTGGATTATTTCTGGGAAGCAGCTGTCCAGCAAGGAACTGTCCCACATCTCCCCGTGAAATCAGCAGGGTGAAACTCAGCACTACAAATAGCCCAGAGAGCACATTATAAAGCCCATTATAAGAGGGTTTTCTTTTTAATAATAATGAAATTTCATATGACTGAAGAAGCAAATACATTCAAAATATTTTATAACAGAGGACAAATATTGTTTGGGTTTTTTACAGAGCCTTAAATACAGCTTTAATGTGCTCAGCAATAGAATTCTTTTTGTCTTGTGTGCTTTAAGAAATGTTCAAAAAGTTACCAAATTGTTCTGAGATACAAATTAACCTGAGCCTGAGAGCACACAGCAGTGTAACACTATGGTTTAAGAAAAAAAGTCAAGAAGAAATCTGAATGCTTTTGAAATTGGAAGAAGACAAATCTGCTAATCAGACTTTTCCCCATAGTCACACACCAAGAAAAAAGCCCAAAACATAAAACCCCCTCAGTATTCATATGAGTTTATTCATCTAGTTTTGTTTTCTAGTTGCCCAGGGTCTTAACTTTTCAGCATGGAAATGTGCAACCTTCGGGTCATTTCATATTAAGACAGAAATGGGAATGGTAATGTCACAAATTCTGTAATATATATTAAAAGTTCAACTATATGTTTAGAAAAGAACTGTATAATTTAGGAGAGAAAAAGAGTTGGTAGCGTTGCATGGCCTTAAACAAATTTCCAGAAAATTGAATCTCTTCCCTGCTGGACATTCTTGTACCCTCGTAATACACAAATCTCCAGCTGCAGAATTAAAATATGAAGTTGGCCCCTGTTATTCTACAGAAGAAAATAACAAGCCTTAGAATTTTTAAGATTTATAGCAAATACAAATTTTTAGTATGGCTGTAAAGTTTCTCACACTTTAGAACAGCAGGTGACAGTTCCCAAACCACGTTCTCACGCTTCATATGGAATTTTCTAAATTCTTTTGGTTTGTTTAATGTTCTTCTCAAGGCAAAAGGCTCTAGCAAACATGTCATGGTTAGGACATATGCACCTGGATCAGAAAAATAAGATATCATTGTGGCCAAAGCAACCTTAAACATTGTTTGGAGAATTTTTTTCTTCCATTTTTGGCATCATGGGCAAGATGAGGATCTTCAATTATCATTAAGATTTTTTTCCTTTCCTAAAAACAAAGGTTCCTCTGTTCATTTGGAGCATTTCTAACTCCTAAAATCAAAGCATGCAGTATAGGTTCTGCTTTGTGAGCACATATGGCTGCTGCCTTAGAAATTCAATTCAGATGTTGATAACAAGAAGTTAAAAATAATGTAGGTCCCGGAGGAAATTATTCCAAATCTTATCTTTGGTCCATTCCATTTACAAGGCTTCAGGAAATTATTTTTAAGCATTTTTTTAAAGCTCCAGTGGCTTATGCAAGAACTCCCATTGTTAACCTAGATAGAAAACACTTTTCTATCTGACATTTTACATCATGAAAAAAAAAAAAATTAAAAAAAGAATCTACTGCCGAGCTTGAATATACAGCTTAAAATTTCATTTGGATTGGTATTGTCCACTGAAGTGCATCCTGTGAACTTATTATCTCCTCATTCCTCTAAATAAAGATCTGAAAAGTCCCAAGGTTTTTTAAGCATCTCTTGCAGCACACGATGATTTGCTGCAAGGTCAGGCCCTAATTGCTGTGTTTGGCAACCTGAGCCGAGGGAAATGTTACCATGTGCTTCAAGGGTCACATTTTACATCCACTCCACCGTAAAAGGGAAACTTTGTGGAAGCTGTGAGCTTCCCCCGGCCCCATCCCAGCCTGCTGGTGCTGCTCAGCGCAGAACAGCTCAAAGGAGCAGGCAGAAGGTGCTGCCTGTGTGGCACAGAGGAGCTGGGCACTCCCTGATGCCTGGGGGGAACACCCTATTCCAAGGAAAACAGCTGTAAGAGGATGGGAAAGAGAACTGGAGGAGCTGACCCCCAGCGGCCCCTCCCAGCCTTGCCCATTCTGGGGTATCAAAAGCTCAAGACTATTTCTCTCCAATTTCACATGTGTAAACTTGCTTGTAGGTGACTCAGGCAATGTATTATGTAAGTTATTGATCTGGGGTCTATCAGCTGCTAAAAATTAGTGTCTGCCAATGGTGTGGGAGAAAATCTATTCGGGTGGCACAGCTGGATGACACTGTCACTAACAGTCAAAGACAGCCAGGCTGCTTCACAATTAACAATCTCGGTTTCTATTAGTTTCATCATTTCCAGCCCTGGTGATGATACTGCACTGGAGCAACAGTGGCCCAATTCAAAATGATGCTGACAGGGCATGTTTGAGGTTTGGTGAATTAATAATGTGCATTTTCTGGCAGCCACTGTCCCCTGGCAGCCTGTAACAAGATTCTGCTTTCCCAATCGATTCTTCCCCCATTCCCATCCTTTTCTTTCCCTTCCCTGCAGCCTGCAGTTACCCAAGGAAAAGGCAGAGTTACTCAGAAAGGTTTTGTGGGGCTTTTTACAGATTAGTTTCCCCCATCTTTTTCACTGTCTGTTTACATGCTGGTTTATTATTCTGGGGTGTTTATGAGTGCTTGAATGCCCTGGTTTGTTACTCCAGTGCTCAACTTCAAAAAAGAACAAAGAGTTCATGTTTTCCTCCCAAATTTCTGACTTTATTCTGATAACAAAAAAGAAAGAAATAATCTGAACTAAGCCTGAGCTCCTTCTGTTCACTGGGAACTAAACAGTGATATTAAATACTGCCTTACAAAAGGCTGCAGTGTTTATCAGTACAGTTCCCCTGCACATAAAGTGAAGATAAAGACGAATTATAAATGTTCATTTAACTTCTGTCTGCAGTGTTTGCCTGTCACAAGAAATACTTCACCCCTATCAAAACCAGAACTAAACATCTCTGAGTCCTGTTGCGTCAGCGCGTGAACTGCTTCACACCAGCTTTTAGGATCAATTATTTTGGCGTACAAATCTGTAAAAGATGTGTACATTTTTCTTCCACTCTTTAAATACCTTTTAATGCTATTCCCATGGAAACCACTTACAAGTACATGCTTAATGTTTGTGGGTTCAAGCATCATCCAGGAACTTCAAATCCCAAAGACTGCATCAAAAAGCTGAATTCACAAGGCCCATTCTCAGCAATTGATACACTCTGATGTTTATTTACTTCATGAGCCAGCACAAAGCAGAATTGCTTAACCCAGTGAAGTTTAAAGCAGACAAAGTATATCTTAGATCTTTTTCTCCAGTATAATTACTTTGCCTGCAGTACTGTCAGAGGCAGCTGAAGGCTTTTCTAAAAGCAGGCAAAATTAGGTTTTGTAACCCCGAAGATGAGAAATACCTTATTTTCAGGGCAGCAAAATTCAGTCTCACTTTGGCAGCAGAACAGCTTCTCCAAAACCAAAGTCCCTTGGTTATCTGTGCATGTCTCATCCATTAAAAACCTGACACTTCACAAACAACTCAGAACAAAGCAGGCAGGACCAGAGAAAGCTGATGGGTTTCGATGATTAGCAAAACCTTCAGTTTTTCAAGGGCTCAATACGTCTGACACCCAATTAGAAGCAAAAATAGTCTCCCCAATTTATTGTTTTTCTTAATTATCTGGAAGGTATTTCTAGAAGACAAGTGACCAATTAGTATGTGGGGGTGATGCACCACAGAAACCACTTGGGGTTTCCACAGGACTGCTAATTAAAGCACAGATAAATGTGATTTATGTCAGTTTTATACCATTGCAACACTATTCACGTCACTGAACTGCATCCAGCTAAACCAAGAGTGTTATCAGGTTGAGGTTCTTTGGGAGCATTTGGGATCGGGTTATTTTTTTAAAACCTTACCCAGGCTTCTGGAAAAAGAGGATCTGTTCACAGACAACTTTGTTCCTAACTTTGCCCTTTAATTTTTTCTGTTTCTTCTTCTCTTTGAATGCTTAGTAACCTTTGTACAGCATTCAAGATCCTCATTGCTTTAAATTTTTCAGCTCTTCTTTCTGGCTCTCCATTTAAATTCACATTGCTTTATCTCCTTGCTCTTATCTCCTATTTTACAAACTCTGGATTTACAACAGAGTAATTATAAATTTGAGCTTCAGAGAGCTCAAATGAGGAGTAGTCTATAATAAACCCATAATCTTGCTAAATCCTTGAATAATAAGTGAATTCTCATGTACTATCCCGTAGGATAACAAATAATGAAGAATTTTTTACTCCTTATTTATAAGAAATAATGAATAATGGCTTTTCTCCCTCTTTCCCAAGTGCTGAGGATACTTCTGGGCCTCTTTCCTCCAGACGTGCTACTGTAGCAGAGTTTATACAGTGGTTCTTGAAAGCATATTTTGGTGACTGGATGCACACCTGAAGAACAAGTAAAGAACCTTCTGGAGCAGTAAAAAAATATTCAACCATTTAGTCAATATCTGTCCATATTTTTTCCTGTGAGGGTAGGGAGGCCCTGGCACAGGTTGCCCAGAGAAGCTGTGGCTGCCCCATCCCTGGAGGTGTCCGAGGCCAGGTTGGACGGGGCTTGGAGCAACCTGGGCTAGTGGAAGGTGTCCCTGCCCATGGCAGGGGGTGGAACTGGATGGGCTTTAAAGGGCCCTTCCAACTCAAAGCACTCTACGATTGTATGATAGGATTCTATGACATTCCAAGCAGAGGTGCTCATGCTTGGCAGTGGCTCCAGGTTGAGCCCAAGCAGGTTGAGCTTATATTAATAAAATGTGCTTTAGGTCTTCTCGATAACCAGCATCCCACTCTGTACACACACAGGCTCAGGTGCAGCAAGCCTTGTTCCTGATGAGAACTAGGGAGTGATGAACGAGGACTGGCTGGGGACCCGCTTACACTCCTGTAACAGAACAGCTACCACCTCCCTGTTCCAGGGGAACTGCACGACTACTGTTGAAGTAACCACTTTACAACAGCACATTTTCAGACATGGTTTAAGCTGAACAATGAGTCATAAATGCACTACACAAGCCAGCTCCCAAAACTAGCCCAGCTGCGCAAAGCCAGCAGTGCCATCCATTGACTGAACTCTGTAAGGCATGTGCTTGGCAGGGGAGAAATATCCATCTGCAGACAGACAACACCCCTCCATCCTGCCTTCCATTTGCTAAAGGCTCCCTACATTGTTGGGCCCCAAACAAGCTCCTACAATGCCTGCTCTCAAGCAGAAGCTGCCACTCATGTGAAAGACTTCACACATACAGAGGGAATATCTGTGTTCACGCTTGCTGATTTGTGATGGGTGGGTGCTTGTGCCAGCTAACCAGTGTTATGAGGAGAACATGGCAAGTCACAGGGTTATCACATGCCCAGAGCCAAAAACAGGCTCTTTTCTCCTCTTGAGATCATCTAACAAGCACCACCATAAACAACATCAGAAGCAGGTACTAATGGCACCAGTAATACAGCTGGGAACAGGGCAGCACATGCTGGAGCCCAAGAAGAGGCTACTTATTTTGTAAGATCTCAAAGCTGACAACTCTAGACAGAATGTCCCTAGTTATAGTGGTCCTGCTTCACCAAATCACACTTGAAAATGTGACATAAATCTTTTATAAATGATAGATGCTTTAAAAGAATATTCACCATTGTTAGGGATTTTTAGAAAGGTCAGCAGACCAAAAGGCTGCTTCCAACTGTGGGTGTCATATACAGTGCCCTCTAGCTATGGGCTCATATTATAAGCTACTCACATCTATTAAATGCCTGTATCAATGCAAGTAATACATGTTATTTAAGCTTAGCCATTCACAGTAGTTACAATATTCAGTGCGTCTCAAATTCTGGCTGAAAGAAAAGAGCAGAAGAAGACACCAAAGGAAGGCACGTCTCCTCCTGCACCTGCTGCTCTGCTGGTCTCAGAATACTTAGAATCATAGAATGGTTTGGGTTGGAAGGAACCTTAAAGCCCATCTCGTTTCAACCCACTGCCATGGGCAGGGACACCTTCCACTAGCCCAGGTTGCTCCAAGCCCCATCCAGCCTGGCCTTGGACACTTCCAGGGATGTGGCAGCCACAGCTTCTCTGGGCAACCTGTGCCAGGGCCTCACCACCCTCACAGGGAAGAATTTCTTCCTAATATCTAATCTAAGCCTACTCTTGGTGAGTGGGAAGCCATTCTTCAGATCCAAGAACAGAGATAAGGTACAAGCAGGGGGACCTCCCCTTCTGCCAAAGGCTCTTGCTGCTCTGCTCCTGAGTGTAGAGCAGGCAGGAGTTGAGGGCCCCCTTGGTCCATTTATCCAAGCTTTAAGGAAGTTCACAAAAGGTTTCTTCCCTTATGGCCTGTCACATCAGAACCTCCTTGGCAAATTAAGGTGTATGTTCCAGAGCTGCCAGATGCACTCACATCACTAAGCGCACAGAGCGTGTGCGTCAGTCCCTTCCAAGGCCGTGTCCCAGTGGAGCAGCGGAACCACCAGCAAGGTGAGGGAACAATTTCCAGTAACGTCAGACAAACAGTGCCTGATGACTGGGTTCAGTAATTCACATCAGCCTTTTCCGAGTGCGCTGCAGATTGAATATTGCATTGCCCTGAGCTGTTTGACCAGAATCTCATTATGGCATTATGCAGTGAGCGGTGGAAAAGAGGGAATCTGCCCTTGGCTGTTACTTGTTTCAACTAAATGGACTGACAATTTGCTTTACAGTAATATTGGGAAGGAGCAAAGGGCAGGAAAATCTGCCCTTGAGAATGTGAGTTATGGGCCGCTACAAGAGGATGTTATCAACTATTTACAGCTTTAAAGTCTCAAGGAGAAGAGGACAATTGACTTTTATAGTGTGAAAACAATTTGATATTGCTGAAAATTTAGAAAAACAAATACAAATGACATCGAATCATAGAATGGTTTGGGTTGGAGGGGACCTTAAAGATCATCTCATTCAGCCCCCTGCCATGGGGAAGTACACCTTCCACTAGACCGGGTTGTTTCAAGTCCCATCAGACTTGGCCTTGAACAATCTTCTCCCTAATTGTCTTGAACACCTCTTGCCTAATTTTTATTATGTTCTTGTGAAGCTAAATTATCATCGGTACAGTAGAGAGAGGAATGAAAAATTAAATCTTAAGAAGGTTTTAAATCTAAAGAAGGGTGTCTGCAAATTTGAAAGTCCGTGGGAATCAGATGAGGTGTAAAACACCTTAAGGAAGCAAAGTAGGTTAAATGCTCAGCTTCCAAGTTTGGCCCCATAATTTTTCACTTCACAAAATACCCCTTTACCCATTTTAATGGCAGCAGATGTTAAACAGAACTCACTAAACAGCATCATTGTACATCCCTCTCTGTGTTTAGTAATCAGCACAAGGACACGGCACTTTTCCTGGCCTACCTGACTTCCTGTAGTTTAGAAGTTTGAAAGCTCTTTCCCAGAGGTGCAGCTCCAAAGCAGACACCTCTGCTTGGAGTGGGCTGCACAGAATGATAAATAAATAGCCATCAGAAATCTTATCCAAATGCCAAACTCCAGGTACCTGAGTGAACTGTTTGCACTTCACTGCAACATAAATATCAATCTAAGGGTAGAGAATGGTATATTCTTTCCAGACGTATGGAAACTTTGCTGGATACCAAAAAAGGTGACTGGAGTTAAATGTTAAAGTCTGACTTCCAAACTGGGAATGGGTCTGTGATAAACATGTCTCAAGGAGCACAGCAATTATTATTCCCCATATGTAACCCAGTTCCTGCAAGGTGAGAACAGCTGGTGGCTTCTGTGAGGGAAGGTGTGTGTCCTCAGTGCACACAGGGGCAGGGCAAAAAGGCCAAGAGCTGTTTTGGACATGGAGCCAAGTTACCCTCCACATCAGGGTGAAACACATTAGTGGGTGCTGAGGGAACGGCTTCTGCTGTCACTCCCTGAAGTTTAGCTGGTCTGGAAAAAACAACCTTCCTGCCTTGCTGGGGCTATCAATCCCACACCCAGCAGGAGATGTGGGATGTGATTTTCACCCACACACATCCAAATGGCTACACATCACACCAGCCAAATGAAAAATCACCTCATCAGAAGATCACTGGGGAGGATCTTGTGGAGAGGAGAATTAATGCTGCTGACTTGTGTCAGCTACGGGACAAATATCCTGAAACAACTGTGAGAACTCCATAAGAAAGAGGGGGACCTTCAGTGCTCAGCAGCAACAGCCTGCTCACTCACATGTGTGCACATGGAATCAGCACCAGGTACCATAAATACTAGCAATATGGATATTTTCACCTTTATTTTCTTCTGTTTTTACATTATACCCCTTTTTTTACTCAACAAGACTGAGACATCAAAGAGCAAGAGCTGCTTAGTAGGTGAAATTCATCTTTGGGCAGAGGATACCACAAGTCATCACATATATGGCCTGATTTTCTTTAAAAAGGACTTGGGTTGAAGCCACAGTTCCCCTTGCTTGGACAACCATGGAAGTTCCCACACCTCTCCAGGTCAGGGAAAGGAAAGAGGCCCACACAGCCCCATTCTTCAAGGATTTGGAGGTAAATAAAGTAAACAATTCCTCTTTTGCAGTCCTGTTTGGAGATTTTTCTCACCCTAAATTCCTCTCACAGACAAAAATAACCAGGCTGGTTTCCTTTGGATTTAGCTATCCTGGCACTGCAGGCTTCTCTCATTTGAATAGAAGATAACAAGTGTTAATGACTTTCCACTGGTTTTGCTTGAGAAGCAAGATGTCCCTGAAAGCTGACTGTATGCACCTGAGCATTTGTGACACAGGAATTTCCTAATAAATATGTTTACCAACTGCATATGGATATTTCTTTCCTGATACCATTTTAATTCTTATTCATCTCATCAACTAGCCACATTATCTGACCTTCATGATTTAAACACTCTTGGAACATCATGTGAAAAAGCCAATGCACTAAAGAACTAGGTCACTTAAAACTAGTTCATATGCCATGCCCTTAATTTATTAAAATATGAAAACATTTACCTTAGCTCCTTTTCTGAATGAGGTTCATGATCAGCTCCCAGATTCTTTCATTATATTTATATACATGACATTACTCCATTTGTAATAAAGTTAAATGAGACATCTTCCAGCATGCAGAAGCAATTGCCTCCCTCTCTCACACAGGAACCAATTCCTACGTGTCCATTAAAAGACATTATAATTTGGAACTAGAACATTCATGATCTCTGAATTATTTGTAGACTAAATGATTTGAAAAACGTGTAATGAATTTGCTCTCATGCAATTTATGAAACTTAGCAGACTTCCAAGATTTCTTCATCATCAAAACATCCTTGTAGTTTGACTGAGACATTCTGACATGCAGGCTGCTACTGAATTACTAATCACATTTATGCCTGCAAATGGATTTAACTCCTGACCTACAGTGCTCATTGCAGAGTCCCACAAGCATCAGGGGAAGTATTTAGCTTGGTCTCTTGGCAAACCACAGATTGAACAACTCTGCAACATTGAGTTCTAGTTACAGAAATTGCACATTTCAGTTCTGTCACTGTTCCTACAGGGCTGACAAACCAAGAGAGATTTTGACTTCAAAAAGTCAAATTATGGAAGGGAAATTGTTATCTAAGAGGTTTATAATAGATACCTTTGCTATGTCACTACATCATACACTCTGATAAAAGCATGACAAAAATTTCTGACAAATCATAGAGAACGGCCATTATGGAAAAGTTTTGCCTCACAGGAATCCAAATCCATCTTCTGGTGACATTATGCTTTACTGCCTCTTTGGTGTCTCTCAGCTCATTTCCCAGCTTTCCACTTACTGATGATAAACATAACTGCAACAGCACAAATAACACAGAACCAGAGCAGAACTATCTGGCTGGTGAAAAATTAAAAAAAGGAAAATAATAGTAAACTACATGAGTTGTGCCTTCTCCCCTTTGTCTTAGTTACAGTGAGCAGGACAGAGTTAATGTCTTTTCCCCTGCACTTATAAACCATCTTCCCATTAAGGTATCTAGATGGTGTTTGCTCCTTTTTCACTGAGCATGTATCACTGGATGTTTACTATATTGTTCCTTCCTGCTTCTAAGCAAAACCACCCACTGAGATTTTGGAGACAGCAGCCAGGCAGACTGTACACATAAAACTGCCAGCCTTAATGCTTTTATGCCTCATTAGCTGACCTCCTGCTCCTTTCTGCACTTGCCCAGGATTTCTAGATGTCCAGCAGCAGTGTAACACATCTGTCACGGGAGAGCAGCTCTGTGGTCTCTGTCCCACAATGGATTACACACACCACAAAAGATTAGATATACCAGACAAACTCAGGGAAGTGTCCGTGTCCATGTGCAGAGCCCAGAGGTGGCCTGTACCAGTGGAACTTCACTGACAGCTCCTTCGCTGAGACCAGAAATAACTCCTGAGATTTTTTATTATTCAGAAAGAAAAAGGACAAAGTTGTAGTGTTGTCTTGCTTAGAGCACTGACGTGGTAATATCATCTGTCTGCTCAGGTGGTTCTGGTGTGTAAACAGTCATAGAAAACACATTAGCAAATTGCTTTGGAACAGTAATAAACATAATAAAGAGATGAAATTGTGTTCTAGGAAAGTATTTTTATACAAAGCATTCAGAGAGAGACCAGATTTATGAAGCAAGAACTCAAGAAAAAACACCCTAGAACTGGCAGCCCTGTTGATTATAATCAGAACAGACTATTTCAATACAACCAAAGCTCTCCCCTTCTCTTCCTCCGAGATCCTTCTTGAAACCCATCTGTTCTGTGGTGCACTGCACTTAACAAGAGCCTCCCACCGTGCTGTTCCAGCATTGTACCACTCAGTGTTGTCCTGTGCAGCTCCAGTTTGTACTCCTAAAGCACAAGTTCTTCCGGAGGGAAGCCCTTCTGTTTATGTGACACAGTTGTCCCATTGTACTCAGCCCTCTGTGCTTCCATCGCTGCGGAAACTACAGCGTGGCTGAGGAGGGAAGGCTTTGCAGCTGGGGAAAGAGCAGGATTTTATTGCTGGGGCTCAGAGCTGGGATGCAGTTTGAGGACATTGATGCAGTTATGTGATATTCACCCTTCCCGCCGCAGGGAGTGTCTGTGATGGCACGGAGCCATTTCGGAAAACTGCAGCCGTGGAAGCTGTGACAAAGTCATGATCACAGTTATGAGGGCACCCTCTGCAAGTTCGCAGGTGACACCGATCTGTGGGGCTGTCACACACTGGAGGAACAGGATGGCATCCAGCGGGACCTGGACGGGCTTGAGAGGTGGGACTGTGTGAAGTTCAACAAAGCCAAGTTCAAGGTCCCACGGCTGGGTCGGGGCAATCCCAGGCACACCTGCAGGTTGGGTGAAGAATGGATTGAGAGCAGCCCTGAGGAGAAGGGCTTGGGGCATTGGGGGTGAGAAGCTCAACATGCCCCGGCCATGTGCACTCACAGCCCAGACACCCCCCATGTCCCGGACTGATCCCACAGCGTGGGCAGCAGGTGGGGGGGATTCTGCCCATCTGCCACCTGCAGTGGGACCTCCAGCTCTGGGGTCGCCAACATAAGAAGGACATGGAACTGCTGCAGCAAGTCCAAAGGAGGCCATGGAGTCGGTAAGGCTACTAGAGCAACCCCGCTATGAAGTCAGACTGAGAAAGTTGGGGCTGTTCAGCCTGGAGAAGAGAAGGTTGTGTGGAAACCTCAGAAGACCTTCCAGTATCTGAACGGGCTACAGGGAAGCCAGAGAGGGACTCTTCGTCAGGAACAGCAGTGACAGGACAAGGGGGAACGGCTTCAGATTGAGAGAAAGGAAACGGACACCCCAACAATCAATGCCACCACGTGCCTGAGAGCATTGCCCAGGGACAGGAGTCTACGATCCCTGCCAACCCAGGATATTCCGTGACTCAGCGACTATTTACAAGGCCCTTGAGTGACACGGACACGGCTTCAAACCAAAACAGGGTGCGGAGGAAGGCGCTCGGGCCAGCCCCGCGAACGGAGCCGCTGCGGCTTTAAGGAGGCGGGTTTGCGCTGGGTGTGTGTTGGGCCCGTCATGCGCGCAGGGCCGGGGCCGCCCCGGTGCCACGAACAGCCATATACCGCCTGGCCCGGCTGTGTCCCCGCCTGTGTCCCCACAGCCCGCCGGGCCCCGCCNGGGCCGCGCTCCGGCCGGGGCCGATCCCGGTCCCCCGCGGATGCGCCGCCGGCAGCTCCGCCAAGGTACGTGAGGGGGGCGACGGGGCACCTCTCGGTGCGGAGCGGGCGAGCTTTGGGTTAGAGCACAGAATACCCTGACCTCCAAGCGTTTTTCAGGGGTTTTTTTGGGGTGCCTTTAGAGGTTCAGCCGCCACTCCCCAACCCGGGGTCGTGGGATCATTAAGTCGTGTTTATCCCGGGTTTCTGTAGGAGACGGGAAGCTGCTTTACGCCTGCTGGTGCCAAGATTGTGAATGTGAGCTTTCCAAAGTGCCTCGCTTATAGTTTTTAATTTCTACATTTTAGTTTGCAGGGTGATTTCTGTAGCCTCGTTATAAAGCATTAACGGGATGTTTCAAATATGTTTTCATGGCTTAAATCACCGAAATTACGTGAATAAAATTGGGTTTCTAGCAGAAATACTGCAGCAGCAGCAGCAGCTTTCTTTGCTAAGCTGTGCATTATCCAGGGCATGACCACCCTGGGTGGTCTAAATAACATCTGCTGAAGTGGTTCTATTTCAACGTCTTGCTTCGATACCATTCCAAAATTGCCTGGTGTGTGAGCCTGGGAACACGAGTGAATTGGAATGGACTTGGATGATGAGTACAAGCATTTTTTCAGAACATGATCCATCTGTAAGACCCAGAGTTCCCCTGAGGCTCACGTACTTCTGTAGTTTGTCGGATCCTGTTTTCACGGCAGCTTTCTGAGGAAAATCCACGTTTGGCTCCTTAAATAGATAATGGCCATCTTTGTATGTATGAAAAGTTCACTGTAAGCTATTAAATCTTAAAATACCATTCAAAACATGCTTGGCTTTAAAGAAAATGATGCTATAGAATAAATGAGTGTTCTTGACTAAGGATGTGGCAGTGACTGAATTGTTGGGACAGCTTTAGGCAGAAGGTATTATGAAACTATTTTGTTATTCAGAGAGTTGCATTCAATAACTTGGTATTTAAACTTTACAGGCTGGGAGTCAAAACAGCATTTTTCCCTCCTCCCCAGTAAATAATTCTTTCCTATAATAGCACTGAAGAGTAAGAGGGTAAATTTTGAAACACAGCAAAGCAGTAGCCATGGAGTACAACCATGGAATCTAATTTCTTCCAGGGGCTGAAAGTAATTAGAGTGTCTAACTATGAATCCATTCTTTTGCCTAGTGAGCTTGATTAAAAAATACTTTTGAGTGTTTTTTTTCCCTCATTTGCCAAATCCTGAGGCTTTTGTGGCAATACTTTCTTCCTGTCAGTATTTCTTCTGGCAAGCACAAGCGCTGTCTTATTGCTATCAACAGTGTCTGATTTCGGTTTGCTTTGGGGTCTATTTAGTGTGAAGTTCCGCACTTTAAATGTGCCCTGATAAAAAGCTGTCAATAACTTCTACTCTGACAAACATTTTCAGTGCAGTTGGGCTCTTCACACCAGCCCTGGTACGTCCTTGTGGTTGTTGTCTACACCGTGGCAACAGAATTGCTCATTGCTGTCAACACTTGCAGTTCCCCAGTTCTTCCTTTTATCAGCTGATCTACAGAAGGTGATTTATAGGAACTTAAACTTTGGATCTCTTCCACCAATGAGTTATTACTAAGCCAGCGGCAGCCTGGTATCAGGTAGGCTTCCAGTGCCACCAGCTGCTTAGCCCTGGAATAAAAAGCTGCGTTCCAAGGATTCACTGTGGAAAGCTGAGCAGTGGGTATAAGCAAGGGGCTCTGCCACCTCAGTCTCATCTCTCAAGCAGTTGTGTTGGCATGCCTTGGCACACATTTGGATCAAATAATCTGGTTTTAATCATGAAAATTGAATTATGCAAGAACTTGCACCAAACTCAGTGTATTCTTTTGATAGGAGTACTTGAGAAAAGGGAACTTGCCTGGACTCTGCCACAGGCATCTGCTCTGCTGATGTGAAAGAGAAGTGGTGTGTTACTGTTTTCCCAAATCTCTCTGTTTGCAAGACACTTCTTCCGTTATTTCACGTTGGTTCAACTGACTGGAATATGATCTTGTGCTTCATGCTAATAAATACTTTTAATTGTTTTCTCTTTAGGATGCACATGAACCCCCCAAGTACACAGCCACTGATCCCAGTGGTGAGAACAAGAAACTCAACAAATCCCAGCAGCTGAAACAAGTTTTTAAAGAATATGGTGCTGTAGGGGTTTCATTCCATGTTGGAATTTCATTAGTATCTCTAGGAATCTTCTACCTGGCTGTGTCAAGGTGAGGTCTGTACGGTTGTCTGTCTCCTCAAAGTAGTGGTTTGGCCAAGAAAAATATATTAAACATTGTGCTTCTTTCTGGCAGGAGACATGTATCTTATGCCTGTAGGATCTATACACAGTAACCTGAACTTTGAGTACAGATGGGTCTGTAAGTGGGTCTGATCTCCCATCAGCCATGAGAGAAGTTGTACATGATCTTTTTGCACAGGTTCACCATCAGTGAAAACAGCAGAGACTGCACCAGAGTAACTGATCAGAGGAGAGAACGTCTTTGGCAGAGATATCTTTTGTTCTCACACAGTGCTATGGTCTGTAGAGATAGAGCCATGCAAAAGTGCTGGGGGTTAGAGATAAACTTATTTTTCTGGGTGTTGAACACAGTTTCTGCAGTTGAACTGCAGGAAACAACAGCCACTAAAACAGGACTGGAGTAAAAAGAGCATGCAATGTTCTTTTCTCCCGTTTACTACTTTGTGACACAGGGTGACAATGAACTCCCACTTAAAAGATACTGTGCTGGCAAGTGAAGGGAGAAAAGTCACACTAACAACTTCTTTTGGAAAATAGCTCCAAACACAGGAACCTTGATGAAAGCTGCTATGTCTATAGAGAATTAAAATATTCATGGGTTTGGTGGATAAGGCTCATTTGAGATCCATACTACTTCCTTCACTTCCTAGATTTTAGATAAGATGCTTTTCATTGTAACAGCTTTGTACCGCTCTGTTAGAACACTGTAAGCCCAACAACAGGTGCCTCATTTGGTTTGCGTTATTCCTTGTTTAGGTGATAAATTTCATCCAGACACAGAATAGACTTTATTGTAAAATCTGGAAAGACACATTTCCAACACAAATTCACACTAACTTTCTGAAAATACCTGTGTAGAGAAATAATTTTCTCTCCAAAGCTTGAGGGCTGGAACTAGATGATCTTTAAGATCCCTTCCAGCCCAAACCATTCTGTGGTTCTGGGGGTGTTTTCCATGCACATGCTGCAACTGTTCATTTGGAAAACTAAGAAGATACTTGACTTCACAAGGAACTTGCCAATTTAAGAAAAAAATTGCAATTGGAAAATATACTGTATGTGTTCTTGGTACAGAAGTAATTTAAGCTGTTACTGTTGGAATAACCCGTTCTGTTCAGTATTTAACAGCATCTAATTTGCACATAAATTCCAGAGCTGGAAGTGTGCCGGGTTAAACTGCGCTTTATATTTTAAAAAATACAAACCTTAACATTAACTAAAGGAGTCTCGTTTTCTGTCCCCCCAGTGGCGTGGATATGACTGCAGTTCTCCTCAAGCTTGGTTTCAGTGAATCCTCCCTGCAGTCCAGGATGGCTGCAGGCACCAGCACCTTTGTCCTGGCCTATGCTGTGCACAAGTTGTTTGCTCCGGTCCGGATCAGCATCACGGTGGTTTCTGTGCCCTTTGTTGTCCGGTACTGCCGCAAAATCGGGTTCTTCAAACCTCCTGCCTCGAACCCATGATGGTTTATCACTGGATTTTGGTTTTTAAGTGCTCCCTATTCACAAAGTTTCCTTAAAAAGACTTCCTTGGATTCTATGTTCGTGCTGACCTCACCTTGCATTTCTGACTTGTTCTTGCGGGTATATGTCACTGTGAAAAATGCTGTCCTTACCTTCTTTCCCTTTTGCCACCTCTCCTTTGGAAAAACCTGTTAAAATGGTGTCTGGTTTCCACTGCAAGTGGTAGCATAAATGCTTTACAATGAGCAGTCTCTTAACATGCAGTTTTGGGGCTTTATAATCTTGCTTTTTGGGCCTTAATTTTTTTCCTTGTCAACACTGAGCCACGGCATTAGTTCATTGCTGTGTAGCTGAGAAACAGTAAGATTCTCTTTCTAGCAGAATAATATCCTAGTACACAGGTAGTTCTTTTGGTGAGGGTTTATACTGGAATCTAAAGTGGCACGTGGGCGTTTCTGTTGTTAGAAAAGGGTTTTATTATGGCCTGTCTAGCAGTACAACACATACACTGAACTAACTTTAGTGGGAGTACCCCTATGATTAATTATTGCAGTAATAATTGTTTTAGCCAGAATAAGTGATACACTGGCCTGAAACTACAGCTCCATTGTAGTGCTTCCATATCCCAAGATTCTGCTGTTTGAAAATGTGTTTTGTTTATAGGCTGGGAGCTGGTCTTACTGAACTCCTTTATTTAATTTTTTTTTATGCCTATAGACTCAGAAGGAATCTTGAGTCTACTGAAATCAGTGTAATCAGAATTACCTCCTATGTGAACGTACTCCAAAGAGAATCAAGTCAGAGACAAGCTGTGGTGTTTCAATGTCTCAAGATCTGGCTTTGCACTGGAAACACATTTTTATCTTAAAAGTAACCCAAGCAGTTTCTGCTCCTGTGGAGGAGTCTTAACTCTGCACCTGAAGTCCAGACATTCCAATTCATAGCTTCTGAGGAACAGTTCTTGTGTTTTTGACTGAGACTGGTGAATGTACCAATTAGAGCTGCTTTTCCTTTCCTTGTTAGGACACTGCTATTAGAATGTAGGAACACGTGCATTTTCACATTCCAGCTTCCAGCTCACCTAAAGACTGAATCCCAAGTGAGTAGTCAGGGTAATGTTCTGGGGTAAGCCTGCGTTTGAGGCTCAGAACTGTGCTGCTGTGAGACAGTCTGAGCCAGATCTGTGCTGTTTTGGACCTGTTCCTCCTTCCGGGTCTGCTCTTTTCACCTTCTTTGTCCTTACACTGGCCCCAAGGTGGCTCTGACAGATCTGCCCAGAGAAGACTTTGATTCAAGTAAAAGAGAGGAAGTTGTCCTGGGGATCAATTTTTTTTTTCTGAAATTTAGTGAATTAATAGGAAGGAATCATGAGATGAGGATGAGATTTGGCTGAGGAAAGGAAACATCAAGTAACTTCTTGTTATGAGCAGCCTATTGCCATAAAATTAAATTGCACCTTAACTCCTTCCTCACATAGAAAGTCCAACCCAGAGGCAGGTTGGATGCACTGAAGCTTCCCAGGCTCCATCTGTACCAGGATAATAACGGAATTCCAGATTAAGTAGGAGGCAGCCTTGTTTTCATCGTTTAGAATCAGTTCTGATAGTCTGTCTTGTCCTAAACTTGAGAGAGAAGGAATAGTCAAAGCTTGTTCTTTCTCAAAAATCACATATAAAGCCAGAATTACTTAAAGCAAAAGTACCTAGAAGTCATCAGAAGGCACCAGAATTCAGATTACTTAAGATAAAGATGGTTTTATAAACAACTGGCAATTAGTTTAGATGAAGTGGTTTTTTTGCAAAGTATGTTTTAAATTAAATTGAGAATATATTTTGAAGTAAGTGCACCTTACATCAAACCCACATGTACCCGGATTTCAAGTAGATTAAATATTCTACAAGCTCCAGCTAGAAGAACTTCATGTTGCAATTAGAGTGTAAGACAACAGCCAAATAATAATAAAAGAATTCCAGAATTAATATGAGGCAGCCTTGTTTCTTACTTAGAATCAGTTCTGATAAGTCTGTTTTGCCCTGAACTTGACAGAACAACCTCCGACTATTCTTTCTCAAAATAATGTATAAAGCTGGAATAATTTAAAGCAAATGTACCTAAAAGTCATTAGAAGGCACCAGCACTAGAGTTTTCTTGCTGCAAAAAGAAACAGCTTCATACAAAAATTATGACCAGAATTCAGATTGCTTAAGATAAAGATGGTTGTATAAACTACTGGCAATTTGTTTAGATGAAGGGGGTTTTGGCAAAGTATATTTTAAATTAATTTGAGAATATATTTTGAATTCTAAAATCCTTGCTTGTAAAAGGATCATTTTTTAAAATTGTTTGTAAAATAGTAAAGATGACATTGAAGTCTTACAATGAAGATAAAATAAATTACTTTCTCTTAGTTTGCTTGAAGTGTTTTACTGGAAAATAGTTGGTCTGCAAATTTTGTGACCCTTGGTACATTTCAGAGAATGTCTTACAACACCAGATGTTAGTATGACATATCCTATTTGATAACAATACTTTCCAGACCTTTCTCTTAGAAGTGCTCGCAGATCATGTTGTGTTTGAATAAATTCATTTAAGAAAGGACGAAGCAAGCTGAAGTCTAAATAAATTAATAAAGGTAAGGGGCAACACCTTTTGTACTTATTGGAGTGTGGGATCTTAATTCATGCATTAAAGATAACACTTAAGTGCATTATTTCCATTAATGCAGTTTCCATTACTTAAGTGTACCCACTTGCTGGTACCGGCACTCTGAAAAGAATTTCAGTTTTTTGACAGAGCTGGGAATTAAACTTACTCAGTGACCACAGAGAAGGAGTTCAGCTGTGCTTGTGCTGCTGTTAGAGACAACCAGTGCCACAAGGAACCCCACCATTCTGGCTGCAGTGTAACAAATCTTTATTTCAAAGTTGAGTGCTCACATTTAAAACAAACTAGAGACAAAAATTAACTGACTCATCCTTTTTAAAACACTTAGGAAATGCATTCATCTCTCTCAGTCTCAGGTTACACCACAGTTAGGACACCCTTAGCAGCCCAGGAAGTGAGGAGCAGGTTCCTCCAGGATATTGCACTGTTCAATAAGCCAAAGCATCAGCTTCCTCTGGTTGGAACAACAAACCATTACCAGGATTGACCACAAGAGCCTTGAACAGCTTAACACTTACATCAAACCTGGCCCACAAGTACCTGGATTTCAAGTATATATTAAGTATTCCACAAGCTCCAGCTGGAAGTCAAAGAACTTTATGTTGCAATTAGAGTGTAAGACAACAGCCAACCCAAGGATTCCAATTGCCATTAGATTCCAAGACCTGCTTTTCCTATTTGTAAGCATTACAGTAGTCACAGTACAAGACTCTTCTTGTTGATCCCATGAGGTCCTCCTAAAACTACGTCTTGGATGGGGCAGCAGCATCACTCTTTCTGCTGTTGGGCATCTTTGTAGAGTTTGCCATGATCCAGGGATGGAGAAGAACATCCTTCAGGGGCAGTCGATGGAACGGGTTGTGCTTCAGAAGCTTGGAAATTAAATCCCTCGCACCTTCTGTTACAAATGGAGGAAACTTGAACTCCACCTAAGGCAAAAAGGACACTAAAGATGAGGAAAAAGTTCTCTGGCAATAACCAAACTACAGAACCAAAAGATGAGATCAAAGAACTTCATCGTAATCCTGAACAAGGCTCTTGCTGCTTGTAGAAGTATTTGTATGTTGTGTATATTTTCAGCCTGCTTCAAACAAAACTAGTTTGCTGGAACTTTTCTGGGGTATGCAACAGGAACAGTTAAGGTTATTAAAAATACATAACACCTTGAATGTTAAATATTCATTTTATCAGTTAGAAAAGCTGTGGGGAAGATGAGTTGCTTTATGAAACATAGAAATTCAGATGCAGGCAGAAACAGGGCAGAACCAAGGAAGCAAGACAAGGTATGTTTAGGTCTCTTTATAGTCTGAAGGACTGAAGACAGTTTTAGAGATACAGTTTTACACAGATCATTATGTCATGGTACAGTTCTAGTGAAATAGATCTGTCATTCAAAATTTCTAGAGCTGAAAGGCAACTTGTCCAAGTAAGCAATGGCACTTACCCTGGAAATAGCTCTGTAGGTTTCCTGATATGTTGTTGCTTCAAATGGTGGTTTCCCTACAAGGAATTCATAGCACAGTACTCCAAGGCTCCAAATATCCACCTTTTCATCATGTGTTCTTCCCTCAATCATTTCGGGAGGCAGGTAGTCAAGTGTCCCACAGAGAGTTGTTCTCCTGAAAAGAAGTCCAAGTTCATCATTAATTATAGGATCTGTTTCCAGAGCCAAATGAAAACTAATGCTGACCATCATCAGTACCTCAGTATAGTCCACCTGAATGGGCTCAGCACCACCAGAATATCTGGCAAAGAACTGCCAGCAGTACATTTTCTATTTCTATCTCAGTCCCTGCAATCGGTTTTCTCTCTACTTTCTTCACCCCACTTGCTAGAACAAATATAGTCCTCCTTTTTTAGTTGCAATTTCACACTTAGTAAGGAAATAACAATATTGCTAGTGTAGGTCTGTCATCTCAGGGACCACTGTAACCCTACACCAACCCTCACCTCTGTCAGGGTCAGCAAGGTTTGAACTGTTGAAAAAACAGGATAACACTCCTCTGCTACACCAGTTCACTATTAAGACCTTTGTTGTGGCAGCATTTTTTCCCCCCCAGTATTTGAAGAAGTTCACCTCCACAACTGTGTGACACAAAAAACTGCTGTTTTCACTACAGAAAGATTTCACTGCGTAAGACAGGCATTGAATTCTCACCTAGAAGATGGAGCATGCACTGACCATCCAAAGTCAGCAATTTTTAACTCTCCATTTGAGCCAAGCAGCAAGTTTTCTGGCTTGATGTCTCGGTGAATAACACTCTTGGAATGACAGTACGAGAGGGCATCTGCTAGTTCTGTGATGTACTGTGTTGAGAGAGAACAAGCTTTAATATAGACATTGTCACTAGAGTTTATCTGGCTGCAGCACAGCTTTTTCTAGGCATAATTAGCAGTTTTAAGTTAAAGCAATTATTCCCTAAACCCTTGAAGTCTGGCAATACAGGCTGTGCCTGAACTGCACTTGCAAAATCAAGCAGTTCTGAACATACATTATTACACAGCACTAATGTAACTGTCTTCCCAACTTATTCCCTGTTACAAGCCCATATGTAAACCATCATCCAAGGAATTTCAGTGCCATCGCAGAACACAGAACCTCATGTGAAGAGCTGGCTTTATCCTGCAGATATTCCAGCTACAAAAAGTAATGTATAGGAAGCTGGAACAACCTACAGTAGCAGTTCTTTGTTCATCAAACTTGGTGAGCTTCTGAAGTTCTTTGTAGACTTCCCCACGAGGTGCATACTCTAGAATCAGGTAGACTCTGCTGGCATCGTGGAAGTAGCCATATAATCTGAGAATGTTGGGGTGCCTGCAGAGAGATTTAAGTGTTATTCTGAACAAGGTATTTGTGCAAAACCTTTAATTTCCCTTTCCTGCCTCCCCCTTTCAAGACCAGCATGGGAACTTCATCTCATAAGTGTTCCTTCAGCTCACAACAAATCAAGAAGAGCTTCATAGCAGAGAGATGATGTTCACCAAAGCAGCAGCTTAGAGTCCTTACTGGAACAAGCCAGCCAAGAGTTTGGCTTTCACATCTTCTGAACATACTTTTCTACGGTAGCTAGAAAACTAAGTATCACTGAAGGTGCCAATTCCTATAGGTTTGGGAATTTAAGCTTAAAATATTTTCTGTGAAAACTCAATTTCTTCTTATTTTCCAGGGAAGAGAACACCAGAAACAAGCTCAGACTCTTGAGAAATTGCAGCCACATAAATCCAAGCAGCATTGTTAGAATAGGAAGATTGGTTACCAGAGGTCACTTCATTGCAAGGCAGACAAAGGTAAACTGTAGTGCAGAAAGGCAAAAATCCTGACTTTGGAATACCAGGGCGTCATGTGTTTAAAAAGAAACTCCTCTTTTCTTCCAAGAAAGAAGAAACCTTAGCATAAAGAAACCTTATCATAACCCAAGTTACTTTGTTTATTTGAATGCAAACAGAGTAATTAGTCACTACACCTAAGATGGGACTGTATTTCAACTTCTCTTCTTAGCTGATGTTCTACACCGGCTTCTTCAAGTTGTGTTTTAAAGAGCACTTTCAGTGCAAGGATAAATTTACTCTGCTTTTCGCGTGCCAGGTAAACATTCCCAAATTTTCCTTTCCCCAGGGGACGACCAATTTCAAAATCTTCAAGGGACCATTGCCTTCTGCAAGAGGAAAGAGAAAGTTAAAAGTTAGTTACTTTTTTGGGCTTTGCCTCCTGAATTTACAGTCTTTAATGCTCCTGTTCAACAGATGCTTAGTGATTTTAGTCTTGAAGAGAACACCAGGAGAATAAAATATGCAATGAGACTTTCCAAAAGGAAGTTCTAAAAGCTGTTTTCTTCCTTCCTAAAATTTATGTAGACTAACACCAACCACACTACTACAAAATCAAGACTGTCTATCAAGCTGGGCTCCTCTGGATACATTTAATGCAAACACATCACTAGTGCACGTCAGAACTATTTAAGGCAGCCACAAGTAAATCCAGCTTCATCCTGAATTAGACTCCAGCCTCTTGCACAGATGAAGGAGGCTTTGTTTTCAAGAGTACATCTCCTGATTGGAGCAGCAGCTATCAGTGTTCTCTCATGGGAAGAGCTATTACGCATTCAGCACAAAGTTTTGTTTAGTTTACAGCAAGTCCTTGTTCCTGAGAATTATCAGTTCAAAAGGAAGATTTCCTAGTGTTTCACATGTTGTCACTGCAAAGTGTAGGGGTCAGCAGTCTCCACAACCAAGAGGCTCAAGTAGCCTTCAGTTTAACTGTAGCATGAAGTTCTAGAAATTAAAAACAAGCCTAATCCAACAGCCCTCAGTTATCTAGAATTTAGGCATAAAACTTACTTTTTATTCTCTTCGTTTTTCTGTTTGGTCTCTTCACTTTTTTTTTTTGCAGTCTCTTCAGTTTTCTGTTTAGAGGTGCTTTCTGCTTCAGGATTTTTTGCTATGAACAGAGAAGTAAACCAATTTATGAACCAGACCCACAAACATTCACACAGGAACAAATCTAACCTTTGTGCACTATCTGAAGAAGTTCTTAGAATACATTCTATGACACTTCAAGCAACCTGGCATAGCTGACTGAATGCTGGGAAAGAAACAGTGCTAGCAAAATGTAATTTTAATGGCTTTCCTAAAAAATGAAGCCCATGAAGTTCCCCCTCTGCCCAAAGAATGTTCTTGTATATAAAAGATAAACACCAATCATGGAAAACCTGTGATATCCAAATGCCAATTGCATTAACTCACAACTGGCTGGTGAGCACCTGGAAGTTTTTAAACACACATTTTGGCTCTAAATGGTCAGTTTAGAGGTACGTTTACAAGGACAGCACAAGTAACATCTAAGGTGAAACACGTGCTGCTCTTCTGTTTTGGGGCACAACCAAGAACTTCTCTACAGGGCTGTTCCCAGATTAGCAGCAGCTTTAGGTTTCCTGCACTCCACTCTGGTCCACAGGAGTATCCCAAGCGTCACAGCTCTGTGACCACAGGCACATCATCCTCAGAATTACCAGGTCCTGGAACCTGTTGGGGTTTCTCGCTGTTCTTGGCTGGAAACCGAGGCCTCACAGTGGCCTGGACAGGCTGTTTGGGTCGGAGCTGCTGCGCTGTGGGGTTATGGCACAGTTTTTGGTTTGACAGCACAGGTTTTTGGGATTGCACAGGAACTCGCTGGGGAAGGTTTGCAGGACACAGGACACGTTGTGCTTGAGCTCCACTGGTCAGTAACCGGCTATGGGCAGAATGCTGAGACACGGGGACACGTCTGGGGCCATCCCCAAGGGGATTAGCAACCTGCAAAAAAGGAAAGATTTACATTAATTGTAGGAAAATTTATAGGAGAACTTCTTCCACATCTGAAGAATATCAGCCAAAGATGTTAAGACAGCAGATGCTCACTACAGACACATACCCAGCTTTGAGTCATTGCTGCCCTTAATACTGGTTCATCCTAATCTATCTTGCACTGCAAGAGAAGTTCAGCAGAACATAGCAAATTTAGAAGGTTCAGTTGCTTTTATACTTTCAATCTTTTGCTTCCAGTGAGAAAAGTTAGTTTAGGCTTATATTTAAGAAAATCTTAGTCATTTTAGAATACTTTGTCTACAGTTAAGTTCAAATGCTAATGATCAGCATTCCTACGTTTTTGACCCTCTAATTGTACTTTTGCAACAGTTTGTACTTTTTTCTCCCCCTAGATACTATTTCTGGTTCAGTTCACTAAAAATAATGCATTGACAGATTCATTAAACAGAAGCTTTGTTTATGCTAATCCAAAACCTTACCAGGACTATTTGGTATTAAGTTAAAAAAAGTGAGAAAATGCTTGTGTTTCTAAATAGAAAATCATATAATCAGGGTGACCTTGAGCACTACTGCATGTGTGTGTTAATAGCAACACTGACACAGTGCCTTTAGAAACTGTATCTGGAATATGTTGATTATACACACTTGTTTTCTTTTTAAAAGATCTTAAAGTACTTAAAATGTGAGGAGGATTTCTTAAATCAAGCAGTTCAAATCTCAAGTCACACTAATATTAGAAACAATAAAACAAAAGTAAGCTCTGGGCAGTTTTTTCTCCAAGAGAAAGCTACAGAAGGATAAAATTACCACAGAGTTTGAAACCTCTAGTTCCGGGTAGAAATACACCCCACCAACACCCCCCACTAAAACTTGCCAACCCCAGACGCAACCAGACAGACCCACAGAACCTTCACGACAATCTCACAAGAATTCAGGTAGTAAGACTAGTGATCCAGGATAAGAAACGGCTCAGGAGAACGAATATAAAAGCCTTGTAATTCGGACATTTACCTTGGCAGCGCGGCCGGGGTAGGCGGCGTAGTTCTCCTTCTTGCTCCTGTCCATAGCGACTGAGAGAGAGGGGGACACCCGGCTCGGCCTGGGGGAAACAGGGGTCAGCTCAGAGGACTCGTGACGTCTCGGGGCTCTTATCAACAATCCCCTTCCACCGCCACCGAACGCCGTCCGGGGCAGCCCCCTCGACGGGCAAGGACACCCCCAGAACCACAGGGACACCCCCATAAAGCCATAGGGACCCCTCGGCGGGCAGAGACACCCCCCAAAACAGCAGGGACCTGCCGGCGGGCAGGGGACGCCCTCCAGAAGCGCAGGGTCCCCCTCCAGAAGCACAGGGACCCCTGTGCGGGCATAGACCACCCCCCAGCACCACAGGGACTCCCCAGCGGACAGAGACTTCCCCAGAACCACAGAGATCCTTCGGCGGACAGGGACCTCCCCCGCAAAGCCACAGGGACCCTCTGGCGGGCAGGGAACCCCCCGCCCATGCAAAGAGATACCCCCGTAAAAGCTTCGAGGACCCCGACA
>VXAY01001630.1:1156819-1169323 GCA_013399855.1 Oxyruncus cristatus | reverse complement strand
GGGGGGGGTGGGCAGGGCGCGGGGACCGCGGGGAGAGGGCGGCGGGGCCGGCGCGGTGCTGCCCTGCGCGCCCCGTGCATCCATCCATCGGAGCGCGGGCCCGCCGGGAGCACCGGCACGGTCCCTCGGTAACGCTGCGGGCTCCGGGGCTGCTTAGTGCAGTGCCGGGCCCGATTATGGGCCAGATTCTCATTTCCGCGGCAGACAAGTGCAACAGGTTTTTCCTCCCCTTTTCCTCCCCTCTCTCTCCCCGTTCTCTCCCCTTTCTGTCTCTGATTCTCACATAAAACACAGCAATATTTGGTGCCTGCACTGAAATTTCTTGGAAGGTTGTGGTGGTTTCGTGCAACTCTCTTGTATGTGATTTTTCTTCTCCATTTCAGGCCCCTCCAAGGCAGTCCTTGCTCACAATGTATAGGACAAAAGTCAGTTTGAAAGATCGTCAGCAACTTTACAAACTGATCATTAGTCAGCTGCTCTATGATGGATACATCAACATTGCCAATGGCTTGATAAATGAGATCAAACCTCAGTCTGTCTGTGCTCCATCTGAACAACTGCTCCACCTAATTAAGTTAGGTAAGCCACAACCAAAAGCTGACATAAAAGTCTAGTTTCTAAATCCCCAGTGAATGAAGAGGTTGGTGTCACTGGAAACACATCTTTGATGCAAAGGTTGTGTCTGTTAATAGCACCCCACTTCATATTTGGGTACAGCCTTTGCTTCTGTGGTGTTTTTTGGAGGGCATTCTTCTTTCATTCTTTAGTGAGCATTAAAAGCAACACAGATTTCTAAATGTTGTCCAGATCTGTTTGTCTGAACTCCTGTACCTGTAAGAACACTTGCCCTGGGTCTTGGGTGAGTGATAGCTTTCTAAAAACACCCCAGTGAAGGGGATCACTGAGTCCACAGATGTGAGAGAAAACTTCACCCTCGCAGTTCTGCCAACTTTAGTTTCTATGGGGTTCTTCCTGACAGTGCTGGAAAGGGAGCAAGTCATTCCATTGGCAATCTTTGCTGGCTTTTGTGTATCAGTCTTTAGGAAATCTTTCCAGTCTGGAGTCTCAGCTTAAGTGTCACATGTCCTCTCCCTGTACTTTCTCTCTGGAAGGGCCTTAAGTGTGTAGGGAAAATACCTGAGTTGCTCTTGGAACAAGCTGACAAGTCCTGGAAGAGCTCTGGGCATGACATCATGTCTTGTCTGTAACTCAGCTGGTTCTGCTGCCTGAACTGGTTGAGTTCCAAGGGTATAAATACGTGAGATCTCGTGTCTGTTTGAAATACGAATGAGAGACTTGAAATTTGCAGATGAAAGCAGCAAAAATCTGTTCTACTGCATTTGATTATTTGATGATCACCACTGGGCACAGGGCTGAAAACTCTTATTCTGTCCTGTTGCTACTGTCAGTGCTGAATTCTGTTCTCCAGGTGCATCCCAGAAATATCTATAAATTGGGTGTGCAGAACAGTAAAATTTTTCCCTTGCAATACAGGCATAGTTGTTTGCAGAGCAGGCTTTGTTCTTCAGTGCAATAAAATAAGAAAAGAATCAGTGAGTGCTTCATTTTTTTACTTTAAGACTTATGTAATAGCATTGGGGTTTGTTTCACCCCCTGTAAAAAGCAGAGCAGAGGCCTGTCCATGGTCAGTAGCTGGTTCTCAGTGCATTTACCAGCACTGAACACTACAATGTTCACTGGTTGTATTTCCACAGTTAATTTGAGCTGTGCCTGCTCTGGTGCAGCCCAGGCACCTCATTCATCGCTCACCACAAGTGCTGCTGTGTGACCAAACCTGCTCTGCCAGCTCAGCTTTGCCCCTTGGCCTCCCTTTCCCAAAACCTGCGCTGGAACCATGGCAGGGTCTGTCCTCTGTCTGAGGAGAAGATTCCCCTGGTTAAGGGACCCCCTTCTCTCATTCCAGGCATGGAGAACGATGACAGCGCTGTCCAGTACGCAATCGGCCGGTCGGATACGGTGGCTCCGGGCACGGGAATTGACCTGGAATTCGATGCAGACGTGCAGACCATGTCTCCTGAGGCCTCCGAGTACGAGACCTGCTACGTCACATCTCACAAAGGGCCCTGTCGCGTGGCCACCTACAGCAGAGATGGACAGTTAATAGCCACGGGCTCTGCTGATGCCTCCATCAAAATCCTGGATACAGAGAGGATGTTGGCCAAGAGTGCCATGCCCATTGAGGTAACACGGCAGTTGTAACCCTTTGGGAGTTGTGTCCTTGCCATGTCTGTATCTTGGTGCTGCCTCAGTGGGTCGGACTAAATACCTGTCTCTATGTATTTCCTGCTCCAACAGTGGCTCTTAGACCTTGGAAGAAAAGGAAGAACTAGGGCAAGGACACCTGTGTCACTTGTGGCAGCAGAGAGAGAATTGAACCAGGAATTGCTTCTCCTGGTTGCTGGTCTTTGCTGTATTGTCTGAACACAGTTTACCTTGAACCCACTTGCAGTTTGGCCTCTGCAGCCCCCCATGGCAATGTGTTTCAGAACTGTTTCACACATACTGATTTGCTTTATCTTTTTCCAAGGCAGTTATCAGGTGACATTTAAAAGTGGATTTTTTTGCACAGAGTGCACACTAAATTCTCAGCAAAAAGCTGCAGTTCTGGTGCAGCTTCTCTCAATTCTTACAGCAGTGCAGTGTTTTGCTTGGGGCTGTTTATGAAAGTGATGTTTTCTTGCAGCAGTTTTCTGCTACTGAAACTACTTTGTCCTTGAGCAAGTTGTTTGACCTTTGTAAAGATAAAAGGATTTTATTTGTTGACAATATATAAAAGGCCTTCAAACTGATGCCTAAAATGGAAGAAAAAATTCTCCAAACAATATTAGTATAAATGAGATAGAGAGCAGCTCTTTAATGAAGGCCTTTGGGTGCACACGCCTACATACAGAAATCTTACACTTTTATATCCTTAACTAATTACCATATGTAGTGGGTACATCCAGTCCTAAAACCCCTTTGCCCTGGTGCCATCCTCAGAACTGCCCCACTGGAGCCTCTCCAAGGGTCCTAGGCTTTATATCTTGTTTTGTCTACCATGTGTTTTGTTATTCCTGTCTGGGTGCATGTCCCAATGGAATGTCCTTGCTAAATTCTTTTTCCTTGAGAGGAACATTAATCAAGCCTACAGAATTTAGAAAATTCTATGTGAAGCATGAGAACAGGTTTGGTAACTGTCAACTGCTATTCTAAAGTGTGAGAAGCTTTAAAATAAAAAATCCATATTTGCTAAAAATCTTAAAAATTCTAAGGCATCAAAACAATGAAGAAAAAAGATGTGCCTGGTTATGTTGGAAAGGAGCTGCTGTTTGGCAAGCCTAGAACCTACTTTTCTTGTCAAATACATTCTGGTTTCTAACAATAATTTGCTGAATGTTCCCTGTAGGTCATGATGAATGAGACAGCACAGCAAAACATGGAAAACCACCCTGTTATCCGGACTCTGTATGATCACGTGGATGAAGTGACATGTTTAGCTTTCCATCCAACAGAACAGATCCTGGCATCTGGTTCAAGGGACTACACACTTAAATTGTTTGATTATTCAAAACCTTCTGCCAAAAGAGCCTTCAAATATATACAGGTTAGATACAGTACCAGTTCAGAGCAGCCAAAGCTGGAATGTTTAAGTGCTGAGGTATCAGTGAGCTGAGTTGTGCCTGAGTTGATCAGGGATTAGGGATGCAAGAGGACACAGTTATAACGTTTGCAGACTTTATGGTGAAGAGTTGGTGCATAATGGACACAGTATTTAAATCTAGTGCCTATCAGCTTTTTGTTCATCTAGACTAAATCTAATATGGCTAAGTTTAAAGTCAATTGTATCATTAGTTTTGGAGGAGAGGTTGGGATTAGGTGGTGGTGGGCTGGGGTGTGTGACTGACAGAGCTTCCTGTCACTTTTGTGTGATATCCCAAAAATGAGGAGGCACTGCAGGCTGCTCTAGGACAAGAACTATGATATAGTTACAGGTAGCCTGTTATTTTAATCCTATTTGGCATTAAATCCTATTTAGGAAGCATTTTCTAGTTTGCAAAACCAGAACACGTTGTGCTAACTGGTCATTTAAGCAGTTCTGTAGCACTTCAGTGCCCCCAGAAGCGACCCACCCATTTCGGATTTTGTCCTGGCTTACCCCAGCTGTGTGTTTTTGCAAACAGGAAGCGGAGATGTTGCGCTCCATTTCTTTCCACCCCTCTGGAGATTTCATCCTGGTCGGCACCCAGCACCCGACGCTACGACTGTACGACATCAACACCTTCCAGTGCTTCGTGTCCTGCAACCCCCAGGACCAGCACACGGACGCCATTTGCTCCGTCAACTACAACGCCAGCGCCAACATGTACGTGACGGGCAGCAAGGACGGCTGCATCAAACTCTGGGATGGGGTCTCCAACCGCTGCATCACCACCTTTGAGAAGGCACACGACGGAGCTGAAGTCTGCTCTGCTATTTTTTCCAAAAATTCCAAATATATCTTGTCGAGTGGAAAAGACTCTGTAGCTAAGCTCTGGGAGATATCCACCGGCCGGACGCTGGTCAAATACACAGGTATGTGGCAGGTGACCTTCCAGACACCTTCTTTCTCAGGTACTAACCCATGGCAGGGGTGGAAATACTGTCAGAAGAACAGTTAAAGGCAATGAGAGACTTCTGCTTTGGGGATAAATTGCCCCAGATTTTTGAAAATTGATGAACTAATTCCCTGAGAGAAGCTGTGATTCTTCTGTGTCAGTGTAAATGTATTTAGTCTGAGTAGATTTTAGAGGCTTTTCTGACATGACTACTCCATTGCTTTGGAAGGATGTTATCATTAAATTGGGGAAAAGTAAAAAGAAATACTGAACATACTTCAGGGCAGTTGTTTTAACCATTAACTTGGGGGCAAAAAATGGCTCTGTAGCCACGATAAAAGTCTGAAATGTGGCTGCAGTTGGTTTGTTTCTTTTTTTGCTTATTTTTTTTCCAAGGATGCAGTTGTGTGCAATCCTTGGAGTGTGGTGACAGTGCCATGGTTTGATCTCAGCAGGACTTAGGGAATGATGAAGGATACAGAGCTTTGCGTGTGGCAGCAGCTGTGTGCTGGGAGAGGCTTTGGTGTCAAGCACTAAGTGCTTCAGCAGTAGGAGCCATAGCATAAAAGAGAAGAGGATGCTGAAAGTTGTGTGGCTCAGCTTTTGGGCTGTGTAGGTCCCTTTTTGCACTCCAGCTCTCTCCTGCTCCCAGCCAGCAGGGAGCAGCACCTTCCCAGGAAACATGTGCAGGATCACAGGTAGGACCAGTTGTGTGCAGTGCACAGTGAATGTCTGTATGGGAAACACATTTTATTGGAGGTATGGCCAGGGAACCTCATACAACAGGCCATATGACATATACAGTAAAAAGTTCTCAGTGATCGTGAGAATCTGTGTGTTCTGCTGTCTGTGCTCTTTTCCCTTGGCTACAGCTGAAAGCCTCATGCAAAAATAAAAGGCAAAAGTGCTCTTTAAAGGTAAATGATTGTGCTCCTACCGAGGGGTTGGGCTTGGCACAGCTGGAGTAAGTATTCCTTCCATCCTCTAAGGAATTTTGCAATGTATTACGTATATATGCATGGACATCAGGAAGAATTTCTTCATGGAAAGGGATGGACAGGCTGCCAAGGAGGTGGTGGAGTCTCCATCCCTGGAGGTGTCCAAGGAACGACTGGACATGGCACTCAGTGCTCTGGGATGGGTGACAAGGTGGTGATTGGCCACAGGTTGGACTTGATGGTATTTTCCCACCTTTATGATTCTACATTCTACATTCTATATTCATTATTAGTCTCCTGTTGCATGTGGAAGTGGTAGGAAAGCAGAGAAAATACAGCTCGTTCGTAGGCTGCAGGAATTGATACTTGGGAAAAGTTTATTTTTAGGTCGTTGGAAACTTGCTAAAACTTAATGATATTTTGCTGCATGTACTCAGGTGCTGGTTTGAGTGGCCGACAAGTACACAGGACACAAGCGGTCTTCAACCACACAGAAGATTATGTGCTGCTCCCAGATGAAAGGACCATAAGTCTGTGCTGCTGGGATTCCAGAACTGCTGAGCGGAGGAACCTCCTTTCCCTCGGGCACAACAGCATCGTCCGCTGCATTGTCCACTCCCCCACCAACCCCGGCTTCATGACCTGCAGTGACGACTACAGGGCCAGGTTTTGGTACAGGAGGTCAACAACAGACTAAGGGCAGCTTTACAAACGGGGATGATCCAACTCACACACCACCTTGTGTTGATTGTACTCCCAGCAGCTGCCTGCGTGAAAACAGTGCTGTGTCTGGTCTTTAATTCTGTCAAACGTGGCAGGAAAACAACAAAATACTGAGACTCTTTGCCCCGCACTAATTTTTTTATTAGTGTGTGTGGTTTAATTTTTGTAAGTCATCTCTAATTGTACTCAAGGGAGGGGGGTGGAGAATAAAATCCTGGCAGGAAGGGCTAAAGTTTTTCTCCTGCCTTTCTGAATCACACAAAAGATAATGTGACTGTGTCTTGCTCAAACTGGGCAGAATGAGCCAGTTCTGCTCCGTGTTTTGTCGGTGCAATCCCACTGAAGTCTGTTAATGGATTACACAAGGAGCAGCAGAACTTGGCAGATACTTTAATGAAGCCTTAAGCTGCCTTCAGCCCCAGTTCATCCTTTGTAAAGCTCTGGTTTGTATCCTTTAGTCTGGGGGTTTGGTGGATCTTTTTATTTTTTTGAATTGGCCAAGTGGTCCTTCAGTTCTGAGCTGTCTTGTGCCATAAGAATTCAAACAGGATTTTAAATTGTTTAGATGAATTCAAGAAATGGTTTTCTAGTTCTGGTATTAAAGCTCAGGCTTCATCTCATCTTCTCTTGAATTTATCTTAAGAAGTGGGACCTCATAATAAATTCATAATATTTTCAAGGAAAACATCCACATTGCAACTAAAATGTGACAGTGCTGCTGCAGATGAAAATGGGAATTATTTTGCCTTAGAGACCTTTAGTATCCTTTCAAAGCAAGAAACTTGTGCATATGAATTTTTGTATGTGTACCTCAGAAACGTCACTGTTTCATTTTACTGAGAATTTTTCATGCTCTGTCTGTTACACAGCATTGAATGACATTCTTTTTTAGTCACTTAAAAACTCAGTGCAGATCATTAAGAGACTGTGCTTAAAAATTCCTGTAAGTTTGAAAATTCACTACTTATTTTCACAGAGAACAGCCTGAGCAGAGTTGTAAACATGTTTTTTCAGCGCTCCGTCTGCAGGGCTCTGGGGCATCACATCTGGGAGGCTCCTTTGGTCCAAGCTCAGCACTTGCCTTCATGAGGATTTTTAAATGTAAGGTTGTTCTTGCTGCTGGATTAACTTCCCATTACACCAATGAATTGTCAAGGGCTGATGAGGGTACAGGTTTTGTCTGTATTTAAATAAAAATTGCCTTTTCAAAAGTTCTTTGATACGTAAAGAAAGGATTGTATTTGTTTTCTGTATGACAAGGAAGAAATGGATCAAATATGGAAAGTTAGGGTTTTAGGGACTTGGTAAAGCTTGATGAATTCATTGTGTTACACCTGAACCAGGTACAGCCACAGATTAGAAGAGTGAGATGGTGGTTTTAAAAGAGGGAATGGAGTTTAATGTTCTCTTTAAAAGCTCCTGCTATGCAAAACATTTCCTGGGCTTAACAATCCTCTTCACTCCTCCTCTGCCTCCCTTTGAGTTTCTGAAACTTCAGAAGCATGGGTGGCAGGAGATAGTGGTTCTGGTGGCTTTTTTGGTGGAGAAACAAGGAGAAGCAGAGCTTGGGGGAGGGAGAAGGGAAGTCCTGACACAGTCATTGATGTGTGGTGTGTGCTGGGTCACAGCAGCTCTGCCACAGACACCAGTGACATCTTCATTTGGAGTGTCACCTTTTTTAATTCTGTTATAGCAGCTGTCCATAACTAATGCATTTGTTACTGGGGTTTGCAACCTTTCAAAACACTCCTGTGGTGGTTTGTGTGTTAAAGAACTGCTGGGGGTGTTAACAGTGTTAACATGAGCTCTCACCTCAAGCTTCCTTAATTCTGTGGTCTTGAACTTGCAGTGTAGAAATTCCTCTGTTAACACAAAATCATCCTGCCATGGCCCCCTGCTGGCTTTTCGTATCCTGGTCCTCTTCCTGACACCAGAGGTTTGGTAGGTTTCTGTTTGAGGAATAAGGGCTGGAAGAAACTCGGGTTGGACGGGGCTTGGAGCAACTTGGTCTAGTGGGGTGGAATGAGATGAACTTTAAGGTCCCTTCCAACATAAACCACTCTGTGATTCTCTGAAAAGATCTTTCCAGTGTGGAAGTCTGGAAGTATCCTGAGTGACCATTCCTCATGGGCTCCTGCTCCCCGCTACGGTCAGAGGAGCTTCGCCCCTCGAAGCTATATTTGATAATTCCAGTTACAGTTGCCTTTCATGAGTTTCACAGGCTGTACCTCTTGGTAAAGACATCCCAGCTGCTCTGCTCAGAGGTGCACTGTTGTACTTGGAGTTTACCACCTCAGGAACATCTCCATCACCTGCTCCATTGTATCCATCTGGTGTGTAACCTACTCCTGCCTCTCCTCGGAAGAAGCTCCCATGGAAATGTGGCAAGGTGATGCCATAGACAACGCGTGAGCTGTACCAATATGAAAGCCAAAAAAATCTTGAGACAAATCATTTCTTTTTGTACCTTTCAGCCACCAGCATTCCTTGAGATGCTGGTTTTGCAACCAGTAACTGGCATGTGGCTCTAGGGGTGGATGGTCTTCCCTAAGAGACCACTTCTGGAGTTAGGCATCAAACTTTCTGTTTAAGAGGAAATACTGGTCTGGGATAAACATTTCTCACTTCCTGGACACAGAGGCTGTTTTTCCTCCAGAGCCTGTGAGAGTGAATCCCAGGAAAAACCAAAGAAGTAAAAGTAGTGAAGGTAATTGTGGTTCAGGTTGGGAAATTTTCGGTGTGGCTGCAGGGGACCTTTCAGATGTGCTGCATCACAACTTCTCTGCTCCCTGAGCAGGACATTGGGGCAGGAGCTGTGAATTTCCCAGGCCTGTTGGAGCTGTGGTGCAGGCAGGAGGATCAGCATCCACACAGGTGGGGCTGGGAACACTTCCAGCTTCCCCAAAGCCCCTTGGTGCCCAAAAACTCTCAGTGCCATGAAAGCGGAAACTACTTTGAAAGCCATGAAAACTGTTGGCCTCGAAATCCTGGATTTCCACCACTGTGGCAGCCGTGTTCTTATCAAGCCCCGTGCAGCTCCCTGTGCTACCACTGCCTGGTATTCATTGCGTTGCTAAAAGAGGAAACACAAGAACATGTAGCAAAAGAGGGGTGAGACTTCCCACTGTGGTTAATTGCGACAAGTTAGTGACAGATAGACCAAGGAAAATTCCACTTGCAGACAGACTTTTTTTCTCACTTCTGGTCACCAGCTGGGTTTTTCTGGTTCGCGTTCTGTCTTGTTTTTATCTTCTGTGTTGTCACAGAAATTATATTTCATCAGAATCTGTTCACCAAGCTCCTAAGTGCTGTTAGGGGCAGAGCTGTCAGATGGGCTTTCCCGAGGCGCAGTTCCAGAACACGGCGCCTGTGCAAGGCTGAAGTCTCTTCATCCTGCTGTTATTCTCTGTATTGCTCAAGTGGCGCTGCTGGGGAATGACAACAATGGATAAAAATATAGGGGTCAACAGAACTGCAAAGGTATGTCTGGTTTTTTGAGTACTGCATATGAACAAGTGGGCAACGGCGGCCCAAGGGAAGGGTTTGATGTTTAAATTCAGTGTGATGGTAGATGATGTCGGAGGTAGCACTGGTGAGGCCACACCTCAAGTGCTCTGCCCTGTTATGGGCCCTGGAAATAGCCTCGAACTGTGCCGGGGGAGGTTCAGGTTGGACATCAGGAGGAATTAGTCATGGAAAGGGTGTTCAGGCATTGGAAGGGACTCCCCAGGGAGGGGGTGGAGGTGTCCAAGGAACGACTGGATGTGGCCCTCAGTGCTTGGGGCTGGGTGACAAGGGGGGGATCGGGCACAGGCTGGACTTGATGGTCTGGGAGGGCTTTTCCAACCTAAATGATTCTATGAGAAGTGTTTGGATTTCTCATCTCGAGGGGACAGAAGGCTCTTAAAATGCTCACGTACCTGATGTCAGCCTGTGCTTTTCATTGTGACAGAATCATTGACTGGAAGAAAGGTCATCTTGGGGAGGATTCTGAATAAAGCAGGATTCCTAAATAATGCATACCCCTAGATAACCACATTTGTGAAATTACAAATATATAACTTAAAGGTTCCACCTGTCTTACTGCTATCCTGTAGTGACATTACAGGCAGGGTTACATTGTCAGAGGCTTTCAGTGACGGTCCTGGTGACCTGTTGCATCGCTACATTATGAACAAAACAGAAAACATTTTGAAGCACTATTTTTGTTTTATTTGGAAAGACTGGAACTAGTTTATATAGGGCTGTTACATTTGTGTATTCATATTACATCTAGTTTAATTTTATATATATATATATACATAGCTAGAATGCCCTGCTGCAGCTGTAAGGGTTAGAGAATGCTGAAGTCTTGATTCCCAGTCAGTGCCTTCATTGTCCTACTGTCTGCAAGTCTAATAAGTGTTATGAAATTATGATTTTCATCCTGGATTGTGATCTCAGTGATTGCTGTAAATGAGCTGCCTCCTGGAAATTTGATAGAAAATGTAGTGAGGGGTGGGGTGGGGGTGGAAGCTTAGTCTGAGCTCAATTTTCCATTGAGGCGTGTAAAGATTAGGGGGCTATTTTTCAAAGTAAGTGAGGCAGGACATTTTTCTTCTCTATACAGAGACATTTTCTATTTTTGGGTTTGACATTTACAATTTTCTTAAATGGATTGTCAGTGGTAAATAAATGTAATGGTAGCAAACTGGTTCCCTGTTCTGCTGTGAGCTCTTTAGACACAGCCATAGCACACCCAGTCAACTTCATCTGAGTAATAACTGAAAAAGTCAAACTTATTTCTGCTACATCATTTGTGAACCATTTATAAGGTTCCTACTACCCTGGCAGTACTGTTCCTTATACTATTTGAATATTTGAATACAGAACCATTAAGGGGTTTTTTTTCTAGTCTCTGGACTCCTTGAAGCACCACCCCTCACCAGTGTTCCTGTGATGGCAACATTTTGCAATTATCCCTGTGGCCCGACTACTCCACCTTCTAAAAATGAATTCAGTCTGTGAGCGCAGCCAGAAAATGTTATTTTTTTCTTGTTATGCACCCACGTGAGGCACAGGCTGCACAGGAAGCATTGCACCCCTTGGTGCAGCTTCAAACACTGTGAGCACGACGGGCTGCTCACGAAATTGTGCTCCTGCTGTTTGACAACACTGGCTGTGCTGCTGCCAGAGGACAAACAGAGTGTTTGAAGCACACATGAAGTGGATCTGAGGTTTGTCTCTCTTGAAGTGCCCACTTCACATCTTCCCATCTCATCCACAAACACCTGTGTGAGGAATGACGCGGATTCTCTGTCTCTGCTCTTCTCTGGTGAGGCCCCACCTCAGAGCTGCCTCCACCTCTGGGGTCCCCAACATCAGGACATGGAGCTGTTGGAGCGAGTCCAGAGGAGGCACCAAGATGATCAGAGGGATGGAGCAGCTCTGCTGGGAGGAAAGGCTGAGAGAATTGGGATTGATCAGCCTGGAGAGGAGAAGCTTTGGGGTGACCTGATTGTGGCCTTCCAGTGCCTGAAGGAGCTACAGGAAAGATGGAGAGAGACTACTGACAAGGGCCTGGAGGGACAGGACAAGGGGGAATGGCTTCACACTGACAGGGAATAAAGTTAGACAGGATATTAGGAAGAAGTTGTTCCCTGTGAGGGTGGGGAGGCCCTGGCACAGGTTGCCCAGAGAAGCTGTGGCTGCCCCATCCCTGGAAGTGTCCAAGGCCAGGTTGGACGGGGCTTGGAGCAACCTGGGCTAGTGGAAGGGGTCCCTGCCCATGGCAGGGGGGGGAATTGAGATGATCTTTAAGATCCCTCCCAACCCATTCTGTGACTGATTTGTTCTGTGGGTCCCTCTGCCCCTGGGGATGTGTTCACCTGCAGCCCCAGGGCCCTGCAGTCTCCATCTTGAACACCCAGGAACAAATAATGTGTTTCAAAATAGGATTTGCCAGAGTTGATATACTGAGCAAGGAGTTACTTCAATAGCCAAGAGGAAATACTGCCAAAGATGGTGAAATCTCTGTTTTCCTGGGTCTCAGACAATAAAATTGGGGCTATTCCCAGGGATGGAAGTAGACTCAATGCCCAGCTTTCCTGGGGAAATCTTAAAGGTGAAACTTTAGTTGTCATGCACAAAACAGTCTTGACCCAGGGAATTTTCACCTCATGTAATTTTATGCCAGTTAACACAAACTTCTGATTTGGGTGATTGAGAAAGAATAAACCATGAACAATTAAGGAAGCACTTAAGTAAAC
>VXAY01001630.1:1137908-1156734 GCA_013399855.1 Oxyruncus cristatus | reverse complement strand
GGGGGTGGGATACCCTCAGTCCACCCCAGGTCCTCCACGGAGGTTTCTGGGATTCATTCAAGGGAACATTTAATTGCGCTTGAAAGTAGCTTTGTGGCCACAAATTGCGGCTTTGTTATTTGTATTCTCCATCATTTCAAAGGCTGAAGCACCTTTAAAATTCCAGAGTAGCAACTGAATGGCTCTTTATCATCTGCATGGAGTGTTTGAAGGAGTAAAACTGCTAATTCTAATATAAAAAAAAAAAAAAAAAGAAGTAAAGAAAAGAATACCCCAAAGACATTCAAATGGGCTGCTTTATACCAGGAATTCTTTCTCCTTCGGGGAGCTGCATCAGCTGCTGCCCTGCTCCCAGCCCAGAGGTGTAGATTTTGTTGAGAAAGCATTTTCAATTCAGCATTTCCTATTCAAGATGCAAAAGTCTTTTCTAGTGAAGTGATTGTGGCTTTGGAAGCAAGTGTCTAATTTCATCTTGAAGCTGCCATGGAAAGAGGAAGGAAAAGGCTTTTGCCAGAGAAAAGGCAGCATGCACAAAAGCAAAACCGGTAAAAGTTTGCAAGCCCCAAGATATTCTCAAGTCCAAAGTGATAAAACCTGTGCATTTTCATAAGCATGACCTGGGCTGAACTGCTGCTGAGCAAACAGCAACCACGAATAATTTTAAGTAACACTATAGTTTAACAATATTAAAGGATTTTTTTTTAAATAATCGAAGAAACAAACCCCTTCAGCTGCAGGTCAGCCTTCCTCCCAGGATTTTCTGCCTCTGCAGAGTGAGGTTGCTTTGCAGGGGTTTCCATAATCACAAAAGGGACCTGCTAAGTTTTCTAGAGACCTGAATGGCAATATTGCAAAGTGTATCAAACCTCAAACCACTTTTAAGTTGAAAAACAAACAAACAAAAAGCCCAACTATAAAACCGAGGAGGAAAAAATGCTGCTGCAAAAACGCTTCCAAGTCCAATCCTTTTTTTCTGGCCCAGCCTTGCTGCCCTGGGTTTTCTCTTCAGAACAGGGAAGGCACTTCCCCGGGGGTGTCTGCAGGAAGGATGTCTGTGTGTCCTGCACCAGCCCCAGCTGCAGCCCAGTGGCTCCCTGCAGATAATTCGGCTACGTAATGAGCTCCCTCCACTCCCCAGAGCCCCTTTCCCGGGGCTCCCAGTGAGCAGGAGGTGCCAGAGGCTGAGCCTTCCCTCTCCAGGCTTCCAGCCAGACCCTCCAGTGCTGCCTGATCCACTGGCCAGGCTGGGGCAGATCATCCTCGTCCTCAGGTGATGGACTAGCAGGGAAATAAGAGGCAACAAAATGAAGGTCAATGTAAGTACTGTACTCTTTTCTTTCTGTTGCAGTTAATTTAATGGCTTTACTGATTTCATTTGTAGTGTAAAATCTGCATCTGGCAGGGTCCCTTTGTGCGTGTGTTCATCTGACTTGCACATCGCTAACAGAGCACGTGGGCTTAATTTTTAAAATATAATCCAAATTAAGCTGAGAAAAAAATGCTTTATCAAGAACAATATGGGTAAGGAGGGTAAAGGTTTGTACCATGCACAATGTGCCATATTAAAAAGTTGTCCTGATTGACCCTGACTGGCCATTTTCCTATTTTCTTGGAAACAAGGAAGTTAAATAACTAACACTTGAGCTGGACTTTGTCTCCCAAAAAAATGGTGGGTTTTGCACTGATTCCTAGAAAAGAGGTAATGGAAATGTTTCAGCAACCCGAGTCATGCTGTGATAAGGAAAATGTCAAGTAATTTCAATATGAGTTATGTGAGCCTGAGAAAGCCTGTGCTCTCTAGGACGGCGACTGGCCCTGTCCCGCAGTGCTGTTTGAAATGAGAACTGAAGCTCAGGAGAGGAAAGGAGTGGTGGCAGTGCTCATTTTTAGGAAATACTGTTCTCCCCTAGGAGGAATGGGGAATAGGTGGACGGATCAAATCCATTTTGCAGTCGCATGTCACTGGTTTTGCCCAGACTCCCCCACAGCACAGGGACCCCCAGCCTTGGCTTTGTGCTTTGGCTGTCACAGAGCTGAATCACTCCCCCTGTCACAGCTGATCCCTGGCAGCTGTGGCTCGGGAAGGGTCTGCGCTGTCACCATGTGTCCCGTGCTAATGACAGGGAAAGGGGAACGTCCAGCTGCCACCCGGGAGCGGCGACGGACACCAGTGATGAGGGCAGGTGGAAAACCAGCCGCTCCTCTTCCCAGAGAAATATTGCCATGTCAGTAATGGTAATTCAGAAATAACTGATTTGTTGATCTGTTCGATTTAGTTAATTAATTTATTCAGCAGTATTACCATTGCAGCATTGTCCAAAGTGTTTAAAAAAAAAAAAATTGATTTTGGAGGCAGATAACTGCAGCCGAGAGAGGTGCAGGAAGCCACAGCATTTGGGAGTTGTGGTGCTGCTGCTGATTCATTATGAATCAGAAAACACCCACCCTGACCTCTCCTCTTGCTGTCGCTTCTGCCACATCCAGGAAATGGGCAGAAGCTCCACCACGGGTCAGATGGGATGCAAGGACAGCGTCCTGTCACACCTGTGCACCCAGGAGAGGAACACACAGCAGTCCCTGCCGATGAAAAACGTGCAATTTGCACATCCTGACATCCTGCCCCAGAAATTTTTTGCGTGTTCCCTGATCAGGGAGAAGAAGGAGAGCAAGGACCTTGCTCTAAGGAGTGGCTGTGAAGCATCTGTTTCTGAGGAGCAGGAGAAAACTTGTACTCCTCAGAACTTCCTGTGTCTGTAAATCCATGTTTGGAAATAAATGTTGTAGTAAAATGTAATTAAGATACTTTGAAAAGTAAAGTAATTGGGTGCATATGGGCAAAAACCTTTGGGCAGTAGGAGGACCCAAATGCCAGAACTACACACAGAGTCAGGGTTTGAAACAACAGGAAATGGCAGTTTATTTTCCCTTGAACTTGGCCATGAGACCACAGATGCAAAAATGCTGTGAATGGTGTGAAATCCTGATAGCACTTGCCAGCTCTGCTGATTTTAACGCAGCTAGAATTTGATTAACTAGATTTGTGGAGAAAAGAGAGTTTGAGGAAAATTAACAGAACTAGCTTGTATTTGCCACCTGTGCAGCACTGACTTGGGTGAAGCTGCAGGTCCTGCTTGAATTTTTGAAGTGGCCCTTTATTTTATCAAGAACTGATTTGACCATTTGAGAATTTAAAACCTGCAGGTTAGCACCTGGTTCCACCCTCCCAAAATCAATTAACTGTTGGATGGGCGACAAAAGCAAGTCCTGGAAACGGTTCCCCATTGCAGCTCACACAAAACTTCTCTATGACCTGAACTTTTATTTTCCAAAGTACATAAGCAAACCAAAAAAATGCGGTAGAAGGACCTTCTGCAAGTCACAGGGAACGCTGCACATCAGAGGGACGTGCAGCCCCATGGCCACAGGGAGGCACCTGCATGTAGAGAAAGACCTGATCATTTAAGGTAAATTCTCATTTTTCCTGGGGATGTTGGCGATGGGAACTCTCTACAATTAACTGGGCAAAACTGAAATGACTTAAAGTGGTTTGCTGTTTAAACGGGAATTCTCTGGGAAGCCTGTTCCCAGCTAATGGACGATGGAGAATGTTTATTCCTCCGGCTTTGTTAGGAGATGAAGAGATTAACTGGAAGCCTCTCTGTAAACATGTCAGAGGTGTCACTGATGAATGAACAGAACTGTTCACCAAACACAGCCCTCTGCCTTTAGCTGTGTCTCTTCCTCCTCAAATATTTTAAGTCCCCTTTTCCTGCAGTAACAGTGATTACACATATATTTATGTGCAAAATGCAGCTGAGAAATAATTACCTCGATCCACACAGAACCTCCCATGGTTAAAGTTGTCTCTTTATTTACGTTGTTTCAATAGGTTTTTCAAGAAGCAAATTTAAGGCAATAGATGAAAAACACTGTTTTATTTGAAATGCTGTGAAGTAGTGCCTTACCTGTGTATCATGTGAAATAATCTGTGGTAAAAAATTGTCATTTCCAAACACAAACTGAGTGGGAAAGGGGAATAGAGAAATTATTGTGTCAGGCTTGCAGGCAAGATACTCAAAATATCACTTGGTACACATCCCTGGGTATCACTTGGATTTTTCTAGCAACATTTGCATATATTTTATAAGGGTTTTTTTTTTCTGTTGCATAGTCCTATAGGCTGAGGATTGGGCTTGGGATGGGAGAGGGATCAGGAGATCTTGGTAATAGTGGGTTGTTTTTTCCTATTGTGTATATAGAGGCAGTCTGTGAGTACTCCCATTTTTAGGGTATAGAATTTTATGTTATAGAATTGTACACTGATCATCTTCACTGCTTCTAAATTAAAAATTCCCCTCTCTTCATTAATAAACATGAGTTAACAGCTTTCACTTCGATGGCTCTCAAGGGCTGTTAGGTTTTATAGGGGGAGCATGGCTGGATAAGGGTATGCAAACAGTAAAGGTGTGAACAGTCCAGTTTGTAGGAGGAATCAGTCTCTCAACATCTGATCCACACTCCAATAAAGGAGACACACAGCTACATAAGAACTTTTTAACTGAAGCTGTTTCCAGGGACCTGATACTGCAAATCCCTTTGGAGTGTGACACATTGCCCTCGGGCAGCCATGGGCTCTGGAGGGGGCACAAAGCCTCGGGAATGGGCTGCAGGGGACATAGCCTCTGTTTTTTAGGTCTGTGCTCTGCCATCATCTCATTAAAATCTGCTCAGTGAGAGAAAAGTCACAGCCAAGGTGCTCCCTCGTGGGGCAAGAACTGCCTTTTTAGGATGTTCTTTGTCTTAGGAGAGTTTTTTCAGTGCTGCTGAAGGGGATGAAACAACAAATGTCAAAGGAGGAAAAACACCTTGATCTCATTTGTGTTGCTTTAGTGCTTATTACACATTGGTTATTGTAAGGGCACATTAACAAGGTCACATAAGATGCCAGAGAGCTCCACCCAGCTGGCCCTGGCTGGCACATTGTGGGTGACACGCTGGACAGACAGTTTCCTCTGGCTAATACAGAAAAAACGCAGATCCCACTGCCCTCAAAGCACGGCCTCCCCTGAGCCGAGCATCCCCAAAGGTCTCTGCGATCCTGGGAATGCAGTTCTTGTTTATAGTCACTGGCAGGTCAGAGATGCTTCTGCTTACGATAGGAAGGGGCTGCCACAGTGATCCCTCACACATGTCCCAGAGAGCTGAGAGTGTAGATAGGGCTGGATTTCTGGCAAACAGCCCCACATTAGATGATCCAGAGCCTGGAGTACAGATAACCTCACTCCACATCACTGGAGACAGACTTGGTGGACCTCAGCAATCTGTGTAGTCAGATCAAGCACCCACCTCCTGGAAATGTTGTCTATAGAATTTCTCCTCCTGTTGTTGGCTGGGATGAGTTCTCTTAAAAAATGAGGTATTTTTGGAAGGCACACTGGAACAGGGATGGCATCCTTTGGCTTCTTTGTAACTCTGTTTCTTTCGACTAGATGTGAATTGGTATCTCTGGGCTGGATGCACATTTACTCTATAAGAAATGGGATTTGAAAATAGATGTGCTGTTTCATACATTGTTTGATTCAAGAATTAGGCCCAGCAACGTTTTCAGTGTGCTACTGCCACGGGAAAGACTTAGCTGGGGAAATGTCTGCCAACATTTAGATGCCTTTTAAAACCACACAGTGAACCAAATGTTCCTCTTGTTTGCGTTGGTGCAATTAGGAAGGACAGTCTTGTTTGTGCCAGGCTCCACTCCCGAGTTCAGGCTTCCTGCCCCTGCCACCCATTTCCTGCGTGCGCCTGGATAAGGCTCTTCTCGTTGGAAAAGGGGGAGAGAGTTCCTCTGCCCATCCACCTCAGGGATGAAGAACAGGGTCTGCTTTTCAGCATCCAGCAACAAGGATCTCGAAGTGTTGATGAATAATAGGAAAAGTTGGCTGCTTTCCTTTTTGTTTGTTTGGGTTTTTTCCCCACAATTGCAACAACGTGTGAAGCCCAGGCCGGCCCCAGGCTGTGCTTGTGGTGGGATTCCTGGGGGCCTGGCTGCAACATTTGGCATTGTCCAAACAGAAAGGGGACTCCCATGTTCAAGGTTAAAACCAGGCTGGGACACGAGGTAAAAGGGGCTGTTCTCCACCCCTGGCAGCTGCCGAGGGACGAGCCCACGGCTCACAAACAGGCCATTGTTCGTGGCCACCCTGACCACGGATCGTGTGCAGCCAACAACGGGCCCTTCTCACCAGCTGAGCTGACAAATTGGGGTTCTTCTGATGCAGCTTCAAGCCAGCTGTTGCTTTACAGCAAATGCTCTGGACAAAAATACAAGGCATCACGTTTCCTATTTGGGTGCTCTCTCCTTGGGCATTACTTGCACTTTCAGATAAACTCACACTGAGACACAGCCAGTGTCCCTCTGCCTGGGAAGCAGAGAGTCCCATCTTAAAGCTGAAAGAAAATTCTATCTTGCACTGAAAGAACCCTACATCCACAGCTTTCTCTACCCTTTGCACAAATACCTCAGGTGACCAAAGCCACCTGCTCTTAGTACTTTTCATTTTTTTAACTGCCATCTTCAAACTCACAGAGAGAAGGTTTAGATGTCAGGAAGGAATTCTTCCCTGGGAAGGTGGGGAGGCCCTGGCACAGGTTGCCCAGAGAAGTTGTGGCTGCCCCAGCCCTAGAAGTGTCCAAGGCCAAGTTGGAGAGGGCTTGGAGGAACCTGGGCTAGTGGAAGGTGTCCCTGCCCATGGCAGGGGGTGGAATGAAGAATTCACAGAATGACCACGGGAGAAAAAGCCTATTTTTCATATAGGAATGTTCATCAGTAATCACAGAATCACAGAATCACTGGGGTTGGAAGAGACCTCTGAAGATCATCCAGTCCAACCCTCCTGCCCAGGCAGGGTCACCTGGAGTAGGTGACACAGGAACACATCCAGGTGGGTTTGGAATGTCTCCAGTGAGGGAGACTCTCCACCCTCCCAGAGCAGCTGTTCCAATGCTCTGCCAAACCCTCCATGGAAAGAAGTTCTTCCTCATGTTGAGATGGAACTTCTTGTGTTTTAGCTTGTAAGTCTAATATATATATGTTTAATGTAATAAGCCTAAATAATGAACATTAGCAGTGCTCTTCAAGAACCTGGTGGGGAAAAGGTGCTGAAGAAATATATTGTAGTATTGTTACAGAATCACAGAACATTCTGAGTTGGAAAGGACCCAAAAAGATCATCAAGTCCCACTCTTAAGTGGATGGCCCATACAGGGGATTGAACCTGTGATCTTGGTGTTTAATTATTATTATCTGTTTCTTTATGCACTGAACATAGCAGGCACAGGCTAACGTTTGCACTAAAGTTTGCACGGGCAGAAGTTTAACTCTCTGAGACCAGTGCTCTGAGAAAGGGGGTTTGATGTGAAGCGGCTGTGCTTGAACTAAACTGAAATCGAGGTGGGGATAAACACCAAACCAGATCCCAGTGAACGCCGTTTGGGTGTAACAGTGCAACACTGGTGTTCTCTGTGTCCCCAGAACACCCTGGCCAAGGCGCTGTACGACAACAAGGCCGAGTGCTCGGACGAGCTGGCCTTCCGCAAGGGAGACATCCTGACCGTGCTGGACCAGCACGTCCTCGGCAGTGAGGGCTGGTGGAAGTGCTCCCTGCACGGCAGGCAGGGCCTGGCCCCTGCCAACCGCCTCCAGCTGCTCTCTCCCACCATCCCGCTGCCTCCTTCCACCCGGGGCGACCCCACGTTGCTGCCAGCGGGCCAACAAAACATCTACCAGGTTCCCTCCGGCCCCAAACCCACCATGGTGTCGTCCACCTACGAGAAGATGGAGGGGTGGGTCAAGTCCCCAGCCAGGCTCTCTGCCACGCCTGCCCAAGCCATATATCAGGTGCCAGCCTTGGCTGCGCAGCTGCTCAGTGAGAGGACCAAAAGCTCCACGCACCAGGTAAGACAAACATTTCTGAAGGTAACAGATGTTATTATTGAAACAATCATTGGGAGTGGGAAAATGAAGGCTGTCAGCCTGAGCTTTTCAGTGGAATTTGCAGCAAAGGAGTGATGGTGTTTTGGAAACTCCCATCAATTCTACTACAGGTTGTAGCATTATGTGAGAAACGCTGCTCTGGGCAACATATGAGTGTCTATACTCTGTGGTCCCTCACTTTTTTGACAGTCTAAAGCAGCTGTAAAACAGGGCAGGAAGCAAAGAATATACCATTTGTTTGGGAGAATCTAGAAATTATTTACAAACCTTCCCCAAAGCTAAAATAACAAGACACAGAACTTTCTCCTCTGATTATTCACAGCATGAGGACATCCAGAGTCCCCTGGGCACATGTGGGATCTTTACATCCATCTGCACATGGAACATGTACATGTTGCACCAAGTGTCTTAAGATCAAAAACTCGTACTTTCTTCAGGAAAAAAATGAGTGGGGAATGTTTTATAATGAAAGGTAAATAGAGCAAGGGAGGACGGAGTTCAAGTGGAATTTTTTATTCAGTTCCATGAGCTCTTCAGCCCTGGATGGCAATTTATTCTGTGTAGCAAAATCACGTTAGAAATGCTAATTGAAAAAGGAAAAGGAAGAAAATTCATCCCTGAGATATACAGTCTTTTAGGCTGATTTAATGATCGTTTGATTTATGGGGCCACCTTTCCTCCCACTGTGCTGGGAGCCCAGTCATGGAAACTGAGGTGCTGCTTCCTGCTGTGTGGCAGATGGGTGCTGGAAAACAGACAAACTCAGTGCAACCCTGGTGACTGAAACCTAATTTTCAGCACTGCAGCTGCAGAGCAGACCTAGTGTGCAGTTCCCACAACTGCAAGCTCAAACTAAGAGCTACATAGGACCCTTTTACACTTACTTTGATCCTATTTCTCCATGTTCCTGATCCTAAAGGAGCCATTTGCAAACTGAATGTGAGACTGGGACAAATTTTCCATGTTGTGCCAGCAAATCAGGTGGAAAATGCTCATTATCTGAATGAATGGCCCAACAGAAGAGCTCCTTGGCTCTTCCTGTCTCATTTCCTGAGTTTACACACCTAAGCCTTGTCTACTCTAACTGAGAATGAAAAGGAAATGCCCCAGCCTGCATTTATGATCTAGAAGTTCAGAGCTGAGCTGTCTCTTGCACAGTGTCTCAGCTGTTCCCACACCAACTGCACTGTGGTGGTCCCAAGCCATGCCCAGATGCAGGGGAGGCTCAGGGAGAGCAGCCTGAGCAAGGACAGGACGAACTGCAGCACTTGGACCGCCCCACGGAGATCCTGTGGGACAGCTGGCAAAGCTCCTGGCATACTCAGCTGTCCTCTGAGCAGCTGGGTAAAGCCACTGTGATTGAAAGCAATAAAACAAAACCAAACCCCTCAGAGCCTACAGAGAAGCCTCGTTGCTGCTGCCTGACACACACGGCACCTTCGCGTTTTACTGTCACTGAAAGGACTTAAGAAGAAGTAAGATGTGATAGCCAGTGAGTTTCCTATTGCTGTATAGTGAGATTTGTCCGCCTGAAAACAGAGCTGGGATAAGGATGGCTTTCTTGATACCTCTTCTCTTTTACCCTTTCTGCTCAGGGAAGTGTCTTCTATGCCTCTGTTTGCAAGTAAAGAAGCTCATTTTCAGGCCCTGGCACAGGTTGCCCAGAGAAGCTGTAGCTGTCCCATCCCTGGAAGTGTCCAGGGCCAGGATGGATGGGGCTTGGAGCAGCCTAGTCTAGTGGAAGGTGTCCCTCCCCATGGCAGGGGGTGTAACTGGACAGCCTTTAAGGTCCCTTCCAACCCAAACCATTCAGTGATTCTATGATTCTCTAGCACAGAGCACTAAGGGGATTTATCTTCACTCCTCCTCCCCTTTCTTCAGATGAGAGCTAAGAGCTTTCACAAAGCTAAAACAAGCAGTTGTAAGGCCAGTCTAGTTCCTCTACCATATTTTCCCTAAATTACCTTGCTACAACACTCACATGATGGAGATCACTACCTCCAAATGTAAATAATTATTGTCTCATCTCCAGTGGTGTTTTTGTGGGTCAGTGGTTTGAAAAGGTCCATTTATAATCTAGCTGAGGACAGCCAAGCTAAAGATAGGCTGAAGGAACAAAATGGATTGATTAAAAAAAGAGAAATCCTACTCAACATTCATATTTTGGGCCCTTAACTAACTGTCCCACAGATGTGGTCATGCCTTTTCAAGTTATGCTTTAAGCAAACCGGAGAATTTGACTACAGACCAATAGTGTAATTCTCATATCAGACTTCCCTGTTTATGGAGCTGAACAGGACATCAAGGTTTACTCCTTCCAAATGAGTCAGTCTTTCATAACTACAGAATAATGCTCAGCCTGCACCTTTTTGCTGCTCTTACACTAAATATGGCTTGACCCCATGGCTCTGTGAGCCTGGAGAAGCAGAAATTTCCCGACTTCCTTTTTTCAGTGGTTCTGTTTTTGGTTAGTCTAAAGATTTAAGTGATAAGTGCAGCTGGATTTTCTCCAAATCTTTTCACTCCCATGGTAACTCAGGCAGATTGTCTTTGATTTGTATGTGCCAGTTCTTATCTCACCTGAAATACAGCAGAAATGCTGGCAAAGGAGAATTATGGGGGAAGAATGCCATGCCTGCTTCTGAGCTCAGTTCCTGCCTCAGCTTTGCTGAAGAGCTGAAGGTTTTTAATCACTTAAGAGTGATTACTCCAACAGTGGCCTATCCAGTTAAATGAGTTTCCAAAGATGTTCTGAGCTTCCTGCTCACTGCAGCTTTCTCATTATTGTTTTTCTCCCCCTCCAAGCACCTGTTTACTCTCCCGAGAGCCTGCCGGGCTTCGGCCCCAAATATCAGGAGTGAGGTGTACGACGTTCCCTCCACACAGCGCCGGGAGTCCCTGCTCACACAGGTGAGTCCTCCCACGGTGCTCTCCCTGCAGCTGGGACTCCGTGGAACCTCAGAGTAGATTTTGTGTCTCTCTGTTCACTTTTTTGTAAAATTGGGAAGAAAAGAATCTATTTTTAGCTCAAAACCTAAAGCAGTTCTCTCGCGTTTCTTAGAAATTCAGGTAAATTGGTCCTAAATTCGATACGTTTCTAAGGAACACTTTCAGTTTTACCATTATTAAGGCATTTCCTCCTGGATTCCAAGGCAGAGAGATTGACACTACTGATGTCCTACAGAATTCTCAGTCTCAGAGGGTCATCCTCTCCTTCTTGGAATCCAGGAGGAAATGTGCTTTGTGTCCGTGTCATTTGATCGGGATGATTTCAGGGTGTTTACAGAAGAGTCACAAGTGCATGTTCATAAAGAAACTAAATGTCACCCACCCCACCCACCCACCATGGGGAAGAACATGCCATGGATTTGTGACATGAGCAGGGGAATCACATCCATCACTGAAGTGTCCTGTTGCCTCATCCTGCTCTTGGTACCACTGTGCTTCCCTGAGGAGAATGAATGTCACATTCCCTCGACCTCTCAGGTCACCAGGATGGGACAGACACCAGGCCCCAGCCCCATCCTGTCACCTCCCATGCAAGGTGTGGGTGGGACTGGAGCAGGTCCATGGAGCCTCCCCATGCACTTTATCCTGGCAGGACCTGGCACGGCAGCATTGAGCCCATTCCATTGATATCAAGTTACCCACAGATTTCCTGGAGTTAGCTCCTTGTGTAAGCAGGTGATCCCTGCTCAGACCCAAAGCCAGCTGTGCCAGTGGTGGCTGCCTTGCCCTCCCACCCAGCACTGTGGGAAAAGGCTCCAGCAGCTCCCCTGCAGGCTGAGGGTGACCCACGCTGTCCAAACCAGGAGCTACTCCCACAAGCCTTTGATTCCAGAGTTGAACCAGAGTTCCAGTGGGCTCTAAAAAGGATCAAAGTCTACCAGGGTTTTTTTCCCCTTTTCCCAGAGCGGTGCGACTCCACCCACCACACGGAAGGGCTCCGTGCCAGTCAGACCCACCGAGAACTTCCAGGCAGAGCAGGAGCAGCTTTACAACATCCCGTCCAGCCCAGAAAAGGCAGGAGCTGGGATCCAGAAAGGCTCACCAGCAGGCAACGTAAGTAAGATTTGTTGGACCCAAGAGAACAATCTGACAGTGCTGTGACACCCGGCCTGGGCTGAGGGGCAGGTTTCCCATCTCTGCCCCAGTGTTTGCCAAGCACCATCCTTGAAGAAAGGGCTGATCTGAAATTTCACAACTAAGAAAATGCCTCAATGGAAACTTTTTATTAGTTGAGCACCAAGTACTTCAGGTTTCCTGAACGGCTTCAGGATCCAAGAGGATTTTGACAGGCTCCTTAGTGTACACGCCTAGGGCTGAGGAGCAGGACCATTCCAGCACAGGGAATCTGAGGCTCCCTGGTTTTGTGGGTTTAAAGAGCAGTGCTGTAGGTTCAGGGCTGCAGAAGCTGGTCTTCCACAGAGCCTGTTTAGCAGTGACAGCCGCAGTGGTGCTACCCAGAAGTGGGGAATTGGCACATGAGCAACTGCTGGTCTAAACTGGCATTCCCAACATTTCCATGGCTGTTAGGAATTGTAGCAACCAGCTGCACCAGCCCGGGAGCAGATTTCCTTTCACAGATCATGGTTTATCATTGCTTCCAAAATCAAATTTTCTTAGAATTCTTTGTTCACAGGCAATTTGGAAAATTCTGGCATTGGCCTGAAACGCTGTGGTCATTCCTTGCCTCCCCTTCTCATGCACATTTTCCACAAATGGGGAAGCCTGACCTGGTTAGTTTTTTCCTAAAATCTGTATTATATAACAACTTCCAGTTGTTTCTTGTTGCTGCACATTCCTTGCATCCCCCCATGGTTGTGCTTCATGCAGGTAGGATCTTTCCTTAAGTGTTAGTGCTAGACTGGGTTTTATTACACAAGAAGTGGTCCTGCATTTGCCTTTTCCAGATTGGACTTCAGCTGTACACACACATATTTTTAAGGCACTGGGTAAATTCTGTTTCCATCTTAGCAATCCTGTATCAAGTAAAAATCTAAATTAATTGAAGGTATTTGAGAAGAGTCAGTGGTGTCTATTGGTTATTTATTTTTTGACAGGGTGTGCATATGAATGGGAAAAAAAATCGAGCGTCTACAGATGTCCCTGGCTGGGGACACTGCTGTATGATCTAATCAGCTGTGCTGAAAATATTTTACCTTTTATATGTGCAGCTTGTGCATTTTAGAAAATAAAAAACACGGGCCAGGCTTTCCGTGGTGCAGTTCCACTGACATCAGTGGAGTTGCACACATTTCTGCGCTCTGAGAATTCAGTTTTGTTTCTCACTTCTTGTTACAAAAGGTAGTTTGTAAAGCCTCTGTGCTCTGTTGCAGTTGTATGATGTCCCTCCCAAAAGAGAAACTGATGCTTCAGAAAACAAGTCTCCAAAAAAGTGCTGGGGCCACTACAATACTTTGCCAAATCCTCGGAAGTCAGAATGGATTTATGATATTCCGGTATCACCTGAAAAATCGGGATTAAAACAGCACCCTTCTGGCCACTCCTTGGAGAACCAGGTGCTGTACGATATCCCCCCAGCCAGGTACAAGGTGCCAGCAACAAATGCTGAAGCCAAAGGGGTAAATCCACAGTTATACAATATCCCACCCACACAACGGAAATTTACACTTCCAGATATCCTTCTTTATGACGTTCCCTCCTCACGGGATCTGCTCCTTTTGCCACAGAGCAGCAGCTGTGATGTACCCCCGAGTCTCCTGGCTCCAAAGGCTGAGGGTCAGATCTCTGAAGGGAATGTTTATGATATCCCAAAAGGTTTGCCCACCCCTGGGCAGTCCAAGAAAGATACGGAAAACAACAGTGACAGCTCTGGAGAACAAGCACACAGTGCTTCTCCAAAGCTCTCCAGAGGTGCCAGATTAGCACAAGACCTCTCATGTGTTTCTAGCGTGGACAGCAGGAGCAGCACACTCTCCACATCCTCCAGTTCATCTGCTGAGTTGTTTTCTACATCCTCACCACTGGAAGAGCCTGGCAAAGAAATCAAAGTGGACCTTGAAGTAGCCATAGAGACCCTGACCAGGCTGCAGCACAGCGTGTCCAGCTCAGTTGCAAGTTTAATGATCTTTGTGAGCAGTAAGTGGCGACTGCAGGAACACCTGGAGAAGAGCATTGAGGAAATCCACAGAGCCGTGGACCACATCAAGGTGTCACTGGGAGAATTCCTGGCCTTTGCCCAAGCCATAAAGGGAAATGCCTCTCGCCTCACTGACAGCAACCTTCAGACCAGGATTAAAAAGCAGTTAGAGATCCTTGTGAACTCCTTCCAAATTTTAACAGAGACAAGGGAAGCTCTAAACAACTGCAAGTGGTCACTCGAGGCCTTGGTCCTCAGGAGCCCCCAGAACAACCCAGACGACCTCGACCGCTTCGTCATGGTGGCCCGCACGATTCCTGATGACATCAAGAGGTTTGTGTCCATCATCATCGCCAACGGGAAGCTGCTCTTCAGAAAGAATGAGAGGGAACAAGAAACAAAGCAGCCAAAAGGGAGCCCAGAATACAAAATGGCAAAGCAAATGCCAGTGCCAAGAAGAATAGAAACAGAGTCGCTCCAGAGAAACGCTCCTGACAAACCCAGCCAGAGTCGGGTGCCTTCGGAGAAAGTGGAGGAAAATGCCACTGAGGATTGTGATTATGTGCAGTTACAGGTCAGTAAAACTGGGCTTTACTATCCGTGTTCTTCATTGTTTGCAGATATTAAGGTATTGGTACTATTGTACCTTTGCACCAGTGCCAGATTCAGTTTGCACTACTTCCCGTTTTCCAGACTTTATGTGAATTCAGGATTTTGTTACAGTGCTGGGTGGCACATGTAGAATGAGAATCATTTTAATCAATAAAAAGAACTGGAGTCTGAGAATTTATCCAGCCAGCACCACCAAAACATCTTTATCATCTTTTTAAATTCATTTCGGAGACAGGTTTTAGCTGGGGATTTGCAAATCCTTTCTTCTTTTTTGCCTTTTAGTTCTCTTCTTACCAGTTCACTGTATTTGGCTCTGATATGACTGGACAAGAAATGTTATTTTCTAACTTGAGCTGTATTGGAAATCATGTTTTCATAGAAGATTTTGTTGTAACAAATCAAACTCTTACTGTGAACTATCAAATTTACTTGTTAGAATCATTCTGGATGTTTGTTAGAACCATTCTCCTTAGAACTACTGAAATATCTACTAAGAACATCTCTCTTGGTTTCACAAAGTAAAGTTGGCATGTCCTTAGGATTTAGGAGAGGTTATTTCGTGGATGTTGGTTTCAGTCTCAGATCTTGCAGGATGAGACACTATATTTTCAGTAGGAAAAAACCTACAGTTGCTTTCTATAAACGTACCATTGTTGTCTATAACATGAAGGCTGCACAGCAAGTAGTTGCTTCCCCATGAAATAAGAGAAAACCACATTTATATTTAAATATTTTATGTAAGTCATTTCAACTTTGCTTTCATTTTAATTTATAACAGGCACAGAAAATCATTTCAGGTAAAGAAGTAGCAAAGAAGAGCACAGATTCAAAACCAAAGGTATTTCTGATTTTTGGGAACTATTATTTACGAGGACTTCTAGTCCCTGATTTCTGTGCTTGCCAAAAATCAAAATAATCTGCATTCAGACACACATCTCTGTCCATAATCTATTTGCTTCATGGTTCATTTCCCAGAACTCATTCTTAGAATTACTGCTGAAAATTGTGAAAAACTTTTTTTTCCTCAAACATAACAAATCCCTCCAGTTCAAAGTTGTACTATTTACTTTCTTGCCTTTGTGCACTGTTTGGGATAAGGCTGTGAGGATTAGTATTTCAAAATATCTTGTCATGCACCGGTACAAAACTGACTCTTGTTTTGTCCATTTTAATCATTCATAACCCTGACTAAGCCCATTAAAGATCAATGTTTTGTACTATCTGAAAGCTTCAAGTCCAGACTGTGTACAGGATTGGTATTTGGCTGCAGCACTTTGTGTGCTATCCATTATTAAAATCGTATTTAGGAGAAAAAAGGCAATTGGGAGAATTTCCAATACTTTATGGGAAGAGCAATTATTGTAAAAGCTCCTGGGCTGGGGCAATTTGGAGACTACGAACTAAGAATTTAGGCTGGAGCAACTAAGGAAACAATCAGTGTGTGACACCGAGATGAATTTTTTTTTTTTAAACCTTTCTCCAGGCTTTGCCAACTGCCAAAAAGGCTGGAATTCAAAGCAAGCAGGACTGTGCCAAGAAGATCCCTCTCCCCGAGCACTGCAGGCTGTGTTTCGCTGCCCTGCACAAGGCCATCGGGGTGTTCACCAACAGCCTGAACAACAACCAGCCCCCCGAAGTGTTCATATCCCACAGCAAACTGATCATCATGGTGGGACAGAAGCTGGTGGATTCTCTGTGCCAGGAGACTCAGGAAAGGGATGCCCGGAGCGACGTCCTCCACAGCAGCAGCCGGTTCTGCAGCCTCTTGAAGAACCTGGCTCTGGCCACCAAAAACGCTGCCATAAAATATCCCAACGCGGACGCCACAAGGGAACTTCGGGATCGGACCGAGGAGCTGTCCAAGTACACGCAGCAGTTCAGAGCAATGATGGAATGAGACACAGAATGTCACCGTTTTCACACGTTCTCTGCTGTTGTTGCCCCTTTGGCAGCCAAAGGGGAGCGAAACCAGCTCAGTGACACCAATTTTCAGTCACCTCAGAATTCCTGCCCGGAGTTCCCAGAGTGCTGGTGCAATTTTAGCAGGTGAAAATCCAGATAACAGCAGATGCAGGAGATTTGTAGAATTAAATCTATTCTTTCTTCTCCACTGTTCAGATCCTGCTTGGAAATGTCATCATGTGGCTGGACAGGAATGTTTGCTGTGTATTAGAGCAAATTGGTTTTATTATCTGACTTATTTCTTGGGTTTTATTCTCTCTATAGGTCAGATAAATGTCTTTTCCTTTTTTATTTTTTTCCCATTCAGGCATGTAAAGTCTCTCTTCAAATTTAGCTGCACAACGTTCTGTAGCTTCTGATCAATTGTTTCCTGAGGACTTTACTCAAAACTTGTAATTACAGTATTTTTTTCCAAGCAGCTACAAAGCTAATTTTCGGGTTTAACGTACATATGCAACAAATGCATTATGGTACAAAATCTAGTACTATACATAGCCTAGATATTAGTGGGGAATGCTCCAGGCTGGCACCTGAGCACGGAGGAGAACTGACTTGGAGGAGTGATAAGTGTACAGGGAGCACCTCAGTCGTCCTCTGTCACAGCCTGAAGCTGTTCAGAGCATTTCTCCAACTGCGACAGAATTTATTACAGTCACTAAATGTGCAGAGGGTTCCAAAGCTCTTCCTACAGACTGCAGAGGTGACGTTGTTCCTTACTGGAATACCAGCAAGAGACACCCAGCGCTGGCACAGCTGCCCAGGGGTTCAGCTGCCTTGGGCCGTGCAGCTTTTTACTTTTATCCCCAAATTTTCTGGGTGTGAAATCCAACGACAAAGATGCCGTGACCGCGCAGGGAGAGCGTGGGTACACCTGCGTGACTCGTAGCTTCCCTGATTAATTTATTTTAACGTTTGTATCTGTAATTTCAACGTCTGGCCTTTCTTGGCAATGTGTTATTGGTGTCTTTTATTGGTGGGACAACGAATTTTGAGGGCAGTCCCGCCTCAGCATCCTCGAGCTCCCCTCGGCACCCGTCGCGTTTTACACCGTTATTTAATGCCGACACGTGTAAATCTCCCTGTTTGCAAAGTTAAACGCAGTGTTTCCCTCCCCCGCTGGCTTTGTGCGTGTTGGATTAAAGTCGCCCCTCACACCATCCGTGTCCGTGCCCTGACATCGCCCCGGGGCTGAGGGCGGGACGGCGCCTCCTCATGCCCCTCCATCGGCCCGACCCGCCTCGGGAGCGCCTCGTTTGGCCCTAAATCCCCCAAAGCGGGTGGCCGGGGTGGAGGTTTCGCCCACAAAAACAAGGGATAAACCCGAGGAGCCGGGAGGGGGAAGGGCCGGGATGGAGAAGGACCGGGATGGAGAAGGGACGAGATGGAGACGGACCGGGATGGGGACGGGCCGGGCCGGGGAAGGACCGGGATGGGGCGGGGCCGGGCCGGGGAAGGGGAGGGAGCGGCCCCCGCAGTTCCTCCCGCGGCCGCGCGGGGGCGCTGTGACCCCCACCCCCGCGCTCTCAGTTGGTACGTCCCTCACCCTCCCCGGCCCCGCCGGGATGGACCAGCCCGCTCGAGAGCCCCCATGGCCACGCCCCCAGCCGGCTGGTTGCTAAGTAACAATCAACCGTCATCTGTGCGAGCCGGAAGTGCGCGAGGGAGGAGAACCCGGAAGCGCGATGGGGTGCGATGGCGGCACTATCCCCAAGCGGCACGAGCTGGTCAAGGGGCCCCGAAAAGTCGAGAAGGTCCGAGGGGGCGGCAGGGAGAGGGAGAGGGAGAGGGAGAGCCGGGCATGGCGCTCCCGGCGCTGGCAGGGGGAGGCNCGGTGGTGGCAGGGGGAGGCGAGCGCCGTGGGCCGGCTCGCGGGTACCTGTGCGTGTCTGTGACTTTGTGGCTGTCTGTGTGGCTGCAGGGGAGGCCCTTTGTCTCCTAGGGGGGTTGGGACACGAGGTTGAAGTGCCGAGCCCTGCGCTGCTCGACGACCCCCGGCAGCGCTCCGGGATGGGGGAGGAGCGGCTGGAAAGCTGGAGAAGGCTCTGGGGTTGCTGGTGAGAACAACCGAACGTGAGCCCTGGAGAAAAGGAGGCTCAGGGGGAACCTTCTTACTCTCCCCAACTTCCTGACCGGAGGGGGAGCCGGGGGGGCGGGCCCTG
>VXAY01001630.1:1090972-1137880 GCA_013399855.1 Oxyruncus cristatus | reverse complement strand
ACAAGGGACAGGACAAGAGGGAGCAGCCTCAAGCTGTGCCAGGGGAGGTTCAGGTTGGACATCAGGAGGAATTTCTTCCTGGAAAGGCTGGTCAGCCATTGGAAGGGGCTGCCCAGGACGGTGGTGGAATCCCCACCCCTGGAGGTGTCCAAGGAAGGACTGGACGTGGCACTCAGTGCTCTGGGCTGGGGGACAAGGTGGGGATCAGGCACAGGGTGGACTTCAAGGTCTGGGGGGGCTTTTCCAACCTCAGTGATTTTGGGATTTGCCATCTGCTGAATACAAGAGGTTCAAGGAGCTCCTTAGGGGATGGGGTAGCCACAGCTGCTCTGGGCACCTGTGCCAGGGCCTCACCACCCTCCCAGGGAAGGATTTCCTCCTCACCTCATTCCTTCCAGGGAGTGGAAGTGGTAGTTGACCCAAATAGGGCTGAGATGTAGAACCAGAGAGAGGAGGCTGGTGGAGAACATGTGAAGAGTAAAAAGGCATCAAGAGGGGACTGGTGGAAGTGACAAAAGTATAAAAACTGAGTTAGATTTAGGCAGAGAGGTCTCAGGTGCCATGATGCAGAAATGGGGTCAGTAGGCAGAGGCAGAGCCTCAGAACTGATCATGAACATTGCTAAAGTTATTTTATGAATTAAATTACAGTGCACAAGGTAGTTTTGGTAACAAACCTGAGGATCTCACTAATGCTTTGAGTGTTACCTGATTTTATGCCCAAATAATTTGCAAGTGTAAAAGCTGTTTTAAAATAATGAGTGTTTTTTTTCGTTCCTTCAGGTTGACAAGGTTGCTGAGTTGGTGGCCAGGTGGTTCTACTGTGCCCTGAGCCAGGAGAAGCTGCGTCGGCCCATCGTGGCCTGTGAGCTGGGCAGGTAGGGGTGGCTCTACAGGGGGAAATAATAATGATGGTTAAATATTATTATTGTAAGTAATATAAATACTATCATTAGGCAAAAATAACTTACAGATAAATTCATAAATACTAATGCCATGGCAGTCAAACATGATCACTGGAATTTTGATGTTACAGGTTGTACAACAAAGATGCCATCATTGAATTTTTGCTGGACAAGTCACCTGATAAGACCCCCATGGAGTCTGCATCCCACATCAAGAGCATCAAGGTAAACTGGTTGTGTCTGATGTTAAAAGTGAAATGTTAAAATCATGGGGGAAAGTTCAGTCATGCTGTAAAACCTCTGTTTGCTTGTGTTCTTACCCTGTATTAATGTGTTAAAAGTACCAAAACACAACAGAAAAAGTATTAAGGAATGTTATCATGGCTCCAAATCATTAGTAAAAAGCTCAAGACCTGTATTTTTATTTTTCAGAATGTGACAGAACTGAACCTTATGGATAATCCAGCCTGGAGTGGGGATAAGGAGAGTATAAAAGGTGACAAGTATGATGACCTGCAGTCTGCACGATTTATCTGCCCTGTGGTGGGGCTGGAGATGAATGGGAGACACAGGTCAGTGTTTCAGGGTCTGCATTTTGGGTTTAGAAGTGAGCACTGTGCTGAACTGAACACAGAGCAGATATTTGAGTGGAAAATGCTGCAAATCATGTACTTACCCAGGCCTCTGGGGGGAATGTTTGTCTCTCTTTCAGAAGGGAGTTTAAGAGATCACTGAGTGTCCTTTCATTGCATGTTCAAGAGGAAAGATAAAAACTAACCCATTCCTAAATGAATTTAGGTGTATTACAAAGGAGTAGAGGGCAATGTTTGGGGGCCAAACCACAGGAGATTGGATGAGACCTCCCTTTGTGTCACATCAAGCACTTAGAATCCCAGAATGGTGTGGGCTGGAAGGGACCTTAAAGATCATCTCAATTCCACCCCCTGCCATGGGCAGGGACACCTTCCACTAGCCCAGGTTGCTCCAAGCCCCGTCCAACCTGGCCTTGGACACTTCCAGGGATGGGGCAGCCACAGCTTCTCTGGGCAACCTGTGCCAGGGCCTCCCCACCCTCACAGAGAACAATTTCTTCCCAATATCCCATCTAACCCTGCCCTCTGTCAGTGTGAAGCCATTCCCCCTTGTCCTGTCCCTCCAGGCCCTTGTCAATAGTCTCTCTCCATCTTTCCTGTAGCTCCTTCAGGCACTGGAAGGTCACAATTAGGTCACCCCAGAACCAGGCTGAACAATCCCACTTCTCTCAGCCTTTCCTCACAGCAGAGCTGCTCCTCTGCCTGTGTTAGGACCAGAGTGGAGATGGATTGTGTGTCCACCATAATCCCGCAATGATCTGGGTTTCTTGGGGCTGGGGCAGAGCATTTCCTCACATCCTGGTTTGGGCAGGTGAGCAGTTTCTTCGTCTGTGCTTGTTAACCCTGATGGGTGAGGTGATGATGGTTCACAGCTTGAGAGTTGCCATGTATTTCTTCCTCCAGACAGTGATTAACCAGGAGATTGTGAGGATGAAATAACAAAATAAGTGTTGTGGTTTAACGCACACAATATTTTCCATTCTGGTCTTAGATTGTGCAAACTAATAATAAATTAATTGCCCGCTTAAAGGTGCTGATAGTTATATTAGATGCAAGAACTAGTAAATAAAGTTAGTTGTGTCCTGCTAAGCCATTGCAGTATTGTCTCTGTGTTCAACCAGCACTGCATAGATCTCTTTTGGGCACAGGGTTTCATAAAATCATGGTGCATCTTTTCTTTTCTTTGAAGGTTTTGCTTCTTGAGAAACTGTGGCTGTGTGTTCTCTGAACGTGCCCTCAAAGAAATTAAATCAGAAGTTTGTCACAAGGTGAGTTTCTTCAGCTTTAGAAACAGCGGGGTCACATGTGATCTCCACAGATAGATCTATAGATACAGGTCCATATATACAATTGCATTCACATCCACTACTGTAAAGTGGGGTTTTCAATCTGAATATCCAAATGGAAATGGGACTTGTAAAAGGTCTGTTCTGTGATGGCCTGCAGTAATGCTATATGGCCCTTTTAATAAAAAAGTGTTTCTAAGTAGATGTAAAAATGAATATTTTTATTCTCAGAGGCAGTTTGATTTTGCAAGAATTTTACCTTAGAATTTTCATTTATTTTCAAATATTTGGTTATAATTTCACCTTTAAAAAGTGTGTTTGGTTTTGCTTTGGGATTTGGGGGCTTTTGTTTGGTTGTATTTTCTTCCTGAATGCACATGGCTTGTGTTTTATCAGTGTCTGCTCTCTGTGCTTAAATTGGTTATATTTTCAGGTTGTGTTTTGATCCCTGCATTTTTAAAGAGCATCTGGTGCTGTTTTGTGTGGGGTTTTTGGACTTTGTAAAATTCTCATCAGTCATGTGAATTATTGTAGGAAGTACTGACCGCACTTTTGATCTCATTAGATTGGTTTCTTTGTAGCTAAGAGTTGCAAATACTCTTCTTCTCCCATCACTACGTTTATTATCATGAAGATGTGTGGTGACAGTTGCCACATTCAGGAAGTTATTTTTCAGTGGGCACCCTGATACTGGGTAAAACATACAGTGTATTTGTATTAAACAAGACCTGCTGCAGGTGATGTGGACTTTTGCTGCTCTCAGTGCTTATTTTGTTTTCTAGAGTATTGCTTTAGTCCTAATGGCTTTGTTTCCTCTTGGCAGATCACAATTTATTTTTAATGAGGTTTTTTTGTCTGCATCTAAATTTTGGTTGATAGATGGATGTAACTAGATCATTAGATGCAGGACTGAGATGTTTTGTCCATGGTTTGGTCAGGCTGATAATCTTATAAAAACTAAATGAATCCCGCATGTTTTCTCAATATTTTTAATAATGAGGATTTAGCATAGGCTCAGATTTGCATGCTGCTGGTTTCACAGATGTGGATTCCTCACAATATGCAGAAGGATGCTTCTAGAAATAATGAAATGGATATAACATCTAGTCTGTCATCTTATCACTATTGGTTTTTGATGCACAAAGACAGTGGTAAGCAGCTGAAAGAACATACTTTAGCCCTTTAATTAAGGTCAAAGAGTGATTTGGTCGATATTTGGGTGTAAACTGTTAATGTTCTCATCCAGAATCAAGAAGGGGACTAGACCTCTTCTGAACAGGATCACAGGGAACCGCTTGCTCTGCTTTCTGGTAGGCAAGACTTTGTTTATATCCAAAGCCCTAATTAGCAGCATTCCCCCAGCACATTCTATCTTTAGGCAGCAATGGGACACGCAGTGAAATGAGCTAACGAAGAAGAAGAAAAAATGGAGTATTAGATGTGCTCAGATTAGAAACTTTTTATTAATGGATTCTCTTCTGATACATAGTCTGTAATGCAAAAAAAAAAGTAATGTACAGGATGTTTGAATGTTGTGGATTAGCATATATATGTTTATGCTGTATTTTAGGCATTACAGTATGTTTTTTGAACCAAAACCGAGCCTGTGAGATCCAGATCAGCCACAGAATTTTCTTTTTTCCTGGCCACCTTCTGTCTTAATTCTGTGCCCAGATGAGAGCAGTGCAAAAAGGATACCCCTGTATTTGCTGTTTTGCTGTTCAGTCTCAGCCAGCAGGATCTGTGTTTTCACTTCATCCCAGAGGTTCGTAGTGGCTGTGGACTGGAGAAGTGTCAGTGTTGGAACTGCATGGCCGTGCCCATCCCCACTCACGTGGAATTCAGGAAAGCTCCTTCAAAACAAGCTCTTCCTGGGTGTTCACTTTGCCTGTGAGCCCTCAGAGCAGCCTTGCCAGTGTGCTCCATTGTAAACAGCAAGTTTCCCAAAGGACTCTGGCAAGCAAATGCTGTTATGATGCAGTGAAAACATTCCCCAGGGAATACAGAGATCCAACAGATATCTCACTGCTCAGTTTGCTCCTGCTTTTACTGTGGCAGCTCACAGAAGAAACAGAGAGATCCATTTGCCCAGTGATGTGCAAATAAGTGTTTAGGAAAAAGCAGAATGCATATGCAGATTTTGTCTAATTCAAGGCAATGGAAAACACCAAGAGGAAGGATTCAGCATTCCTTGGTTTATCGTGACAGCACTTGTGTAGTACTGGATTTGGAAGGTGTTATGGAGTCTGGGTACAGGGAGGATGAGGCAGTCTTTCTATCAGAATTCTCTTTCAAAAAAAAACCCACCACATTTTGCTTCAATAGAAACTTGACGTGAAGAGCTGACAGTGTAAAATACGTTTATCTGCTTTTACTGGAATGGTTAAAAAGACTGTATTGGTACTAGGGAAAGGCACAGGAATAGGAGATGGAACTGTCGTGTGTGGGGGGCTTTTAGTAAAGCAACTGTAATTAATGTGTGAGGCCTTTTTATAAGTCTCTGTTCTTTCTTGCTTCTCATCCTAAGTACCACTACAGTGAAGGATTCAAGTTAAAAAATAACATTAAAATGGGAAAGCTTTAAGGCAAACAAACAACCACTGTAGAAGAGTGGAGAGGGAGGTTGTCTCTCATTGCCTGCAGGGTGAATGCTTTGAACTGTCTTGCCAAAATATAAAACTTCCTGGACAGAGGTTTTTTGAAAGAGCAATGAGAATTTTTTAGTAGTAGCTTATGCTGGAGACTCAGATTGGTAGATGAAAAGCTTGAGACAAATTTTGAAGCTTCTATTTAGACTGAAAAGAGTTGGAAAGGAACTTTGTCTAAAACAGAGCAACTTATGAATGCAAATAAAACTTGTAGTACCTTTTTACACAGAAGTGTCTTTTGCTTGAGCCATATTTTGAGCTTTTGTACAGTAAGAAGGGAAAACTTAAACTATCAGCACTAATCACATTTTAGCATGTGACTTAATCACATTTCAGTCATCAGGAAGAGAAAAACAACTTCTCTTCCAGATAAGAGTTTGGTGATTGGTGATGTGTGTTCTGTAGCAGCAGCTCTGGAGATCAGGGGGTTTCTGCTGCCTCCTGCTTCCTGTTCTTCAGGAATTACATGTGACATGGAATCTGTCAGTTTAAAACTTGCACTTTTGAGTAAGGTGTTTAATTCTCTAACAGACTACTAAAAGAACAAGCAAGTCTCTACTCTTCTTTTTCTTTGATGAGATGTTGAAGATTTTAAGTTTGTGGTCATTTATGTTGGTCTGTAGATTTTGGTGGTGCCCAAATGTTTTGGAGCTCCTGTTCTAACTGGCTTCCAGGTTCTTGCATGGGCAGGTTTTGGTGCTGCTAAACTGAAGGTCTGCTACTTGACAAAAATTATGTTTTCTGCATTATCAATTTGGATGTTGACTCTCTCAGTAACAGTGGTGTAACAGTATCCTAAAGGTGGTTTGGAGGTTGGGAGAGTGATTATTGAATCAGTGGTGGAAGTCCTTCTGGGAGTCACTTTGAAAGTTAAGGACCAGATTACATTTTAAAATGTACTTTCTTTTATCACTTTCAAGTTTATTTTGGAATTGTTTTCAGAGTCAACTAAATACAGGCTTGAAATAGTACCCTAACTATTAAACTCTTAATATAAAACACTTAATCACATGTTTAACTTAGATATAGAGCTTCTTGAAACAGAATTTTTGCCCATTATCTTTCACATACAGAGTCCATGCGTGTGTGCAGCAGGGTACAGAGCACGGTGGCTCCTGGAACAGGGGCACTTTGGCATTATCTGCTCTTAGATCAAGTCACCAGAACTAGCAAACGTTAGTTGCTGAAGCCTAAAAGTTGTGATCAATCTCGTAACACGGGAACACAGAATTCATGAAGGCTTTTTGTGTGTCTTTCAGGAATAGAATGTGGTCATGGTAATCAGGTTAATGACTTGAATGCTATTTCTTACCGACTGGGAATGGTTTAATTATGATTTTCCTAAAATTTGGTTTAAAATACAAAATCCTTTAAGGAAGGAGCATCGTGCTGCAATGATTTTCCTAAATCACATGGGTAAAGTCACACCTAAATTATGCTTTAACAGGGCTTTTTGTGCAGGGCGTTTTTTCCCCAGTTTGGCTGGTTCTGTTTCTGCAAAAGGAGCCCCTGTTATATAGTGCCTTAATATTGCATTTCTCCTCCTAATTCAATTCAGAAGTGATACACAACAATTGTTCTTTGTGATGGTGCCAAAGGTAAAAGCAAGATACTGGATTTGCTGTAATGGTGGGAATGAGGAACGTTCCATTCACGTTTAAAAAGACAACACAGAGTGGATAAATGCTGGCAGTGCCCTTCAGTGGACTGGAGAGAAATTAATTATGAATATTGCTCTGATTTATACATGCCAGAGACTCATTAGCTTCAGTAATGGTTTTGAGAGGGACTCTCAACAAGCTCGGCTTTTATTTTCCTTTTTTTTTTTCTTCACTATTTCCCTCCATAAAAAGGCATCTCCAGCAATATTTAGCCACAAGATAAGTCCTGGATTATACGTGAAACTGAGTACAGGCCTTTGGGCTGAGTTTGTAAATAAATAGGGACCAGATGGTCTTTCTTCAGGTTAAAGTTCATTTGAAAGAAATGATGTTTCCGAGAAACTCGTGTGGGAAAATGAGTAGGACAGTTCCAGGAACCTGGGAATAAGTTTGTAATAAGAAACTTGCATGTTCTGTTGTTGACTCATTTCATTCATTTGGATATTTTGGCAAAATGCTTAATCTGTAATCAGTGTTCTTGTAAAAACTGAGGGGTATTTTGGGTGCATATTGAAGCTTTCATCCATATTGCTCCTAGACATTTAAATGTAATTTCTAGTTTCTGAATCAATTGAGCTCAGAAATAACAAGATATGTTTTATTAGTTTACATCAGAGTTCATACAAATTAACTGAGAATTTGGATTTACTGGAATGAACCTTTGATCTGCATTCTTGCCAAAATACTTGTAAAGGAGGATGAACAGTTTGAAGTGACTTCTTACAGTTCAAGTTTCTCATAGTCTCTTCCAGTCCTCCAGACCTTCAGAGGTCAGAGTGTAGACATAGCCTTGTGAGATATTTAATCCCATGGAAGAGTTGTGGTACTGTATGAAAGGCCACCCATATCCTCTCTGTTTCTTTATATTCCCCTGTTCGTTGCACAAGTGAAAGGATTAATTTAAGAGTTCTGAGGAAGAAAGAGCAACTCTTGACTGGAAAAGGGCTGGATGCCTGTTCAGCTGCTGCTCCCTGGTTTTGCCTGTTGAAAGCCTCTTTCTTGCTGCAGGACCAGTGAGTGCTGAGGTTGGTCAGCAGACGTTTTGGGAAATGAGTTGCTTGTCCTGGTTGCTGCCAGGTGTTACCTGCAGGCTATTCCAAGGTTCAGGGAAGTCAGGTACACCAGGATTGAAGGACAGCCTTTCATTCAGTTTTCCCGTGTTCCCTGGCCTCAAATTTTCCATGTCTCCTTGCCCTGAACTCCTGCAGAGACTCAAAAACAGGGATTTAAGAGATAAACGTGCATTGCAGGATCCCTGTGACTGTTCCTGGTGTACACCCCCCGCTGCTCATTAGGAGCAAAGCCTGGGAAGGGCAGCAGTGATGTTGCCATGCTACACAATGAAATTAGAGAGGCAGCTGGCCACGGGGAAAGCAAACAAACCCAAAACCCAGTGACATGGACTGTGTCTGAAACTGGCTGTCGCTTGTTTATGTACAAGCTCGGAAAATTTATCATGAACTTCATTATTCAAAACAATCCATTTCCTAAGACATTCAGTAGCCATGACTTTAATTGTGTTCTCCATATTTTATCTTTGTCCAGTCATTGCTTCTGTTTTATTATTTTCATACCAGTTAGTCATTCTTTGGCTGTGGACACATGGAATATTGATTTTTTCCAGCTAAGTAAATCACTTTATAATAGATTATGAACTTCCTCCTTGTCCTCTGTAAGTTACAGATTTAGACATGTCATTTCCTTTGAGAATCAACCCATCAGCAGCTGTTACTGTAATAAATAAAACCTGTTTATTGGTAGTACGGGACTGTGCTTTACCCTCATGCTGTAATGCACAGAGTGAAGTCTATGGCTAAAAACGTTCGTGGTTTCTGCCAGCACTGTGAACGCTTGTTTAGATGTCAGTTAAGCTCAGACATCCAGCTTCATGTTGAAGTAGCTGTGCTCCTGGAAACGCCAGTGGTCCTGGATGGGCGCCTCTGCCTGGCGCAGCATCCGGAGCCTCAGGCGTCTCTCCAGGCAGTCCATGACCAGGGGGTACTTTGCAGGCTCAAACTTGTTGGCAAACAAATGAGGTGACTCAATAATCCACTGCAGATCCCCTAGTCCGTAGATACAAATGTCTCTGATGTAATGACCTGCAAAGACAAATTGAAGGTATCTGAAAGCAGTAGAAAGAGGAACTGAAGCATTTTAAAAAGTAGTTTCACTCTGTACTGTCAGCAACAAAAAATACCTTTTGATTTCTCTCAGAGCATCATGGAAATTTAGCTGGAGGATAATACAGAGCATTATAAAGGCAAGGGGTTGGGTTTGTTTTACACAAGTGCATACTTGTTACCTCCAGCTGCTTCACTGACATGTTGCTCTGCTTAATATTGTGCCTTGTAGTTGGGCATCTGTTCTGATCTATCTGGATTACCTGTTCAATCATTCCGTGCTTCACTGTGCTCAGCTTACACAGTTACATCTTTTAATTACTTCTGCATGCTTTCCATGTGGTCAGCACTATTCTTTTTTATATTGTTCAAACTGAAGAGATTTAACCCCAGTGCAGATTTAACCCACTGAAAACGGGTCAGTCAAGTTAGTGCTTTGGTTACTGGGGGCTGAAAGAAGGGTTGTCAGTGTATGGATACTGTGATGTTCTCAAAATATATAAAATATCAATAATAATGCAATATATAATATATATATTAATATATAAAAATACGTATCAAAAGGTATTGATACTGGATACAGCGCAGTAATTTACTAGGGTGCCTCGTTTTGATACTTCCAAAACAAAATATATATGACCACTGAGGCAAACTTAATAGCTAGTTTAAATAACACGTCATCTCTAGTTAATGCTCATGAGAAAATCAAATGTGAGTTCACGATCAACATCCACGTTACCTTTGCAGCCTTTGTGTGAGGATCCTTCCTGATCTTTCCATTTAATGGCTCTTAGGTTTCCTTTCCAGCCTGCATTGGGCGTAGCTCCTGGAGCATCTTTAAAAACATAAGGCTCTGATAAGATTCTTTTCTACTTGATAAAGGGAAAATTTTCCCTGCTGAAAGCTTTTTAACTGTAGTCATATTAAGTATTTATTTGTACGTATTTACATAGCAAGAACAGACATCATTCTCGGTTTTATTGCTTTTTTTATTCCTTAAGGACATGAGCTTTCATGGAGCATAAAAACCCTTTTTGAACAACGTTTTTCTAGCCCTGTAGCTCATGGTCGGCACCCTGAGTAGTACTTAACTGGAATCAAGCTTTGTTTGATGTGACTTATTGAAAGGGCAGCATCAAGGCTGAAGAAATGCCCGTATTTATGCAATTAACTGACATTAAGCTCTGAGCTGGAGCTCAACACCTCTCCCTGCCAGAGGCCTCCTATTTCTCCGGGCCTAGAGGTTATTGACAGCAGAAATCACAGAATTCTTACCAGGTAAACGGTTCAGGGTGACCCAGTAATGCTCATCCGGGCTGTACGTGTCTCTCGACCACTCAAGCAGATCTTTTGCTCGTGCATCAGTCAATGTAAACTCTACAAATTCTTTAGTGAGTACATAATAGGCACTGCCAAAATATATTGTCAAATTATGTGGAGGTTTAGCTTTCATAGTCTTTCCTGGATACAAGTATGGCACTCCAGAATGAACGTATTCCCTGTAACTAAGCTGTGTTCTGTGTTTCATGTGAAGTGGTTGGACTATCCCAGGAGTAATATTTTTACCGTTCCACTTACTCTTCATGTACTGTATAATTTCTTTATTTGTTTTAAGGGGAAAATCTTGACCACACAGGTTAATAACATAATTCCACTGAACTTTGGAATTAACTAGGTCTCTCATGCAATTAATATCAGCTTGTAATCTTGAAAATCCTGCATAAACAACATGTTCTCTTTTTGAGGAAATGAAAATATTTTCAAAGCAATTAACGATGTTCTGTACAGCAGTTTTATAATCTCTTGGTGACTTTTCATCGATATGTATGCAGTAAATATTCTGAGGCATATAAATAGCTCTTAGCAGCTTTACAAACATTTCCAGCTCCTTGTGAATTGTAATAATGTAAGCCAATGAGAAATTTCCTTCTTCATCTGACAGTGGGCTTGTGATAAAATGCAGAGTCTTCAGAAATGTGGAGCAGCTGCATGAAGTCTGAATGCAGCTCAGTGGTTTGGGTTGGTAGGTGTTCTGACAGAAGTTTCCAATTCTAAAGGCAGCCGGTTTCCCCACAAAAAGAGCTGAACAAAGTTCATCTGGGTAAAAGCCGCACTCTGCTCTTCTGACATTTAGTTTTTGTTCATTTGGCTCTTCAGAAAGAGGAACCTTTAGGTAGATGAAGGTGTAGATGAACATACAGACAGCAATGCACACTAAAAATCTTGATTTCTTTGCATGGAGTGGGTTCATCTTTTGTTTTTCAGATACTGTCTTCTCATCATAGTTTAATTAAGCATTCAGATTATCTGAAAGGAAAATTGAGATAGAAGGAGAGAATCTTTTTGTTTATTTTTTTTAAATAAATGACATGTTATGATGCATTTAAAAGTGCTGGGATTCCTGCTAGGAGGAACTCTGTGCCTATGCTGCAGTGTACCGGGAATGGGACTCGCAGAGCCACAAAGCAGCTTTTCCAGGAGAAAATTATCCTAAAATGATACAAAAGAGCCCAAAATGGCTTTGTATTTTCATTGCTTGACCAAGGGGGAGCTTAGCCCATCAGGTAGGAGTTTGTGTGGCAGAAGGTGAGTCCATTGCCCCAGGAAAGACATGTGAGCAGTGTGTGCTGAGGAACAGCTGCTGCTGAGATTTCCTCAAGGCCTGGGAAACCTTGAGATCCGCCAGAGGATCAGAATTCAGTAAATTAAATCAACAGAAAATTTATTAAATAAACAGAAGGAAGAGACTAAAACGTAATCCACAAAATACACTGGGTTTTATCCTTATAAAGTCAGCAAACGTTTCTGACTATTTGAGAGACTTTTTTTTTTTCCTCCGGCATCTTTGTATTAGAGTGCTCTGGAAAGCAGAACATACGAACAACACTCTTTTCTTATTTTTAGCATATGTGCACACCCTGAGATAAAGACACCACTGCCAGTATTAGCATTCAGAGATAACTGGAATTTACTGTAGTACTGGCAGAGGAGTTTTTCCATTGTGGTTTTTACCTCACATCTACCTTGTCGAGAGAGCAGCAGTCCTGAATCCCACAGCAATTACGTGAAGTCTTTATCCTTGAAGCATTTGGTATTGAAATTCCTAGAGAAAATACCAGGGAGAAGGGTCCACCAACTGCCATTAAGCTTAACAGTTTAATTTTAAAAGCTTTTATTTTGAAGGTAATTAACTTCCTCTTATTCAATGATTCTTTTTTAAACAAAATTTGCATTTCACCTTGAAATATTTTACGCTTTGCAGCTGTCAACATCACAAAGCATTTGGCTTTCTATAGGAGCAGAGAACAAACATATTTTTATAAAGGTAGTTTCATTCCAGGAATGCTGTTATGGTTAGAAGGCTCCAGGTTTTCATTAGAAAGAAGTGGGCAATAATTTTTTTCATAAAAACTCTGTATATATCTCTCTTAAAAATCTGAAAATAAAGAGGGCATTGTAGTTAAAGTAGCAATGAGACATACCGCTTAAAAAGCATTAAGAACTCAGAAATTGACCCAAGAGAATGGGCATTACCACATTTTTAAGATCTTATTAGGCTGTTGGGAAAGAATGTATTTATCTTTTGGTCCTTACTGGTATGCACTGGATTTCATGCTGGAAGAATGCCTCTTTTCCACTGAGCATTCCAGAAAGTGGAGTTGTGTGTTAGGTGGAGGGTTCATCCATTTTCCCTGGATGTGCTGGCAGCAGCTCTTCTGTCTGCATTGGATGCAAGAAAAACATGACGAAATCATGTCCCAGAAGAATCCTTTTTGCCTCAGAGCTCCTCGGGGATACATTTACTGGGTAAACAAGCTTGACAGAAGTATTTCAATCCATTTCAACAAAAAACTTGAGCAAATCAAATCAACCTTTCGATACTGCGCAGAAAGCAGGAGAAAAGGAATGCCACTGGAAGGTGAAAACCAGGATTTTTGCAGTAAAAGTGAATTACACCCAGGCTGTATCCTGGGCCAGAGGAGATTTGCATGAGGGCCATTATGTACCCAGGGGCTGAAATTGGGGAGAGGGAGTGTCTGTTAGGTAAAGTGTCTGGTTTCTGTGGACCTGGACTCGGACAAACTGGTCTGTTCTGAGGAAATAATTGCAGGAGGAGCTTTGAGATTCCTCAGAATTACTGAACGTCATGAGATCTCTGGTATGTCACAGGGAAGGTTCATTCTGGACATGACAATTACACTGAAGACACTGGGCAGCTGTAGAAATATTTGGGATTTTATATCTGCTCAAATATAGAACATTGTACAGAATGACCGTGTTTGCCAGTTTTCCTTAAACACCTCTTTTACAGGTTGCAAAGGGTAGTTCCCTTGGGAACCTGCTTGTTTCATACACTTAAATTTTTATTACCCTTCAAGTAATAGCTTCCAGGGAGGTTTCAGGCTGTTAAGTGTTTACTATGGATTTTTTCCTATTGAACTATGTGGCATCTAGAAACTGTTATTTTATATGGCAGCAGCAAAGTACACAAACACCCCATTATCAGGTAAGAAACAGGAATTCCTCTCCAGTGTTAACATGTTTATGGGGAATGACTGACTGATGAAGCCCGGCCTACAAGGAACAGAGTTTGACATCTTTCAGCCTCGGGAGATATTCCAGCATGAAAGCGATGGCTTTCTGTTAGTGTTTGACCAGATTTAGAGCTGGGATTGCAGCTGTTAGTCCCACTGCGTATGGAATTTGTCCTTTAGCAGAATCCTCTAGGCAAGGACCACGTTCCCAGGTTTCCTCCTGCCCTTGAGGAGCAAGAGATCCTGTTGGGAATGTCCACTGTCCAGGCATAACGCAGTCTGTGGCTATCTTGCCCTTTAGTCTGATTATGCAAGAGTGCCACTATAGGTATTTTTTTTGTTAGCACAATGTCTCTCTGAACAGCCTTTTTTATGTTACACTTAGGTTTGCTAAATACAGAGGATAAAGTTGTATCATTTTTTAGAAAACAGATTAGTGTGTGACATTCCAAAAAAGAAAGAAAACAAAACACCCATTTTTGTAGGGGTTTTCAAGCACCTTTGTGGTTGCTTTTATGGATATTACTTAACAGAAAAATTTTGTAAGCCTAAGCTCCTCCATCACAATTAACAAGGTAAACTCTAGAGAAAACAGGAATTATGACAATGTCTGGAAAAAGCCTATGAAATGTCATCTCACCTCATCGAGATCCCATTAGCACATCCTTGACTGTGCATTTCACAGGAAAAAACTCATTCTGCATTTGGCTATTTCTTCCTGCCATTGGATTTTGGACTATATCACTGCACCTTTAAACATTCTGTTTTCTCTGTACTCTTTGTATTTGTTTCATATGACTTTGTAATTTAGTGAAACAAATGACCAGGGAATACTTCATCTTCTAACAAAATGGTAAAAAGGCATTAACTCTTTATTTCCAAATCTTTTGATATCTCTGTATGTCTGTTTCAAAGTTGTTTACATAGGCATTAGTGCAGATATTTTATAAACAGGAAATACTTTAAAAACTTAATTTTAAAATCAGCAGTTTTAACTGCTTTTTCTATTGCTTTGGGGTTTGTTTAAGCCTGGGTTGGGATGCGTCCCTGCTTTGGGTTCTGACATGCATCGAGTAAAAACATTTCTTCATCAAACCCAGTTAATACTTCCTTAGAAATTTTAAATCATTATTTAAAAAACACTGCATTAGAATTTACCAATACATATGCAGATTTACAGAGTTTTAGTGTTCATCTTTCCTATTTTCCCTGTTTAGTTTTCTTTCTGCATTTGACCTCGTAACAATGCAAAAACAAATACTATGAAAGCTATTTAAACCCATGTTATAGGGCTGTAAAAAAATTAAGTTGTTTGCGAGAGCATAATTATTGTGATTTTTATAATATAAACAACTAGCAGTAATGACCTCCATCGTACTGTGCATCTGTGACAAGGTAAAGAAAAACAAATATATGAACCATATTGCAGATTTGGGTGAAATGGTCATGAAGTCCAAATATTTGTCACTTTACGTAAATTAAAACATGCTTTTAGTAAAGGAAAAGCGAAAGACTGAATCCTACAGTCTAACTGATGCAGTCTTACCTTGTCCAAAATTAGCCAGGAGACGGCAGCATAATAAAAATAAATCGCGGGTCTCCTTGTCCTTCAGCAGGAGTCGATGTCCCTCATCCTGCGGCTTGTGGAGATCCCTCGGCGAGGGGGTTAAACATTAACGGGGATTGTTTTCACTTCAACTTCCATCCGGCTCCCCGCAACGTTTAGCATATTTATCCTGCAGCAAAGCTCCCCGTCCTCAGAGGCGTCCTTTGCTTCGCAGTAAGGACAGAAAACTTCCCATTCTTGCTGAAATCAGCCGTGCAGGTCTGGGGAGGACATCGCTGAGGATTCTGAAGAATTGCGGTGCCCCAGAGCCTTTAACCTCCGCACCTCCCCGAGCATGTGGATGGAGAACTGGGAACCAGCCGCCTCCTCCTCCTCCTCCCCCCAGTCCTTAACTCTTCGCCTGCTGAAACTTTCCAGTTTGTAGCACATAACTACAGCTGGGAACTGCCTCTGGGCATTTAAACTGGGAGCTTAAATGAAAGGTCTCAGTCACAAACTGAATGTTTGCTGTTACTGCCTGTATAAAGGTTCTTACGGTTTTAATAAGTGACGAGTTAGCGGCTTGGATTAACTGGAATTAGGAAGCTTTGGGGTTCTAGAAACGAGTGAGAAGGATGGTGTGTTTTGGACATGTTTTGATAAAAATAGCACGTTGGTCAGAAATAAATAGGAAACCTCAAAGTAAATTAAGGCACAGCTGCACGTATGGCAGGTACAAAATAATCATTGACTTGAGCTTTGTAAATAGAGACTTTGGCTTGGACTGTTTTGGTAGTAGATGCTGCAACTCCTGAGTGAAAGTTCCCGTTCTGTGAATTAGTTTGTAGGAGACTTTCCACTCGTCCCAAGTTGTCCTTTACTCTCTGACCCCTTGTTTGTCTGTGTGGGACAGCAACGTCAAAAGTCATGTTCAACAAATCTGACACTACGGATCTTTTAATGGATAAACCTCTGGAAAACTCTCTCTCTCAGAACATGTTTTAGTTAACTGTGACAAGAGACAGTAATCTGGAATACATCCGTTTGTGTGGCTGGGAGATAAACAGTGATATGGTCCATGGATGTTCAATCGCTGTGTTTGTTCAGTCCTCAATGCCTGCCCTGTTTAATGAGTAATTTCGCTATTATATTTGATTATACCAAAGCTAATATACCTGTTACAGCTCATGATACCTTTCTTGTTCTTAGTATTTCAAATTTTGGGGGATGGATTTGGTTTGGTTTTTTGAGGAGTTGATTGGTGTGTGTGTATGTATGTTTGTATGTACACATAGGGTGCATAAATTTATGAGTATCAGACTTTGAAGACTGATCATATCTGCACCCCCTTAAATAATTCCTTGATGCAATGGTCTTAAGCCATTTATATATAAAAAGTTTTGAACATGCTTCTGTAATTGAATCTGCAAGGGCTTTTAGACCAAAATCACGCTGTTTGTGCAGCATCTCCTTCCTGCTTAACATCCCACTCTTAAAGTACAGATTAAATCTTGGATTTGGATCTGCAAACTGCTTTGTCCATTGCAGAACAGTTTACAGGTTCAGTCTCATTTGGGAATGTCTTCTATTTAAGGTGCTAAGAACTACAGCAAGTACCTTTGTATGTATTTAAAGTCCCAAGATAAACAAGGTACAGCAAGGGAAAACCTGTGATATCATAAAATAAACCTCTGCCCCAAAAGACCTTAATGAATCTAAAGGAACAGTCCTTCTGGATTTGCAAACCTGAAAGTTCTTTCTGCTTATTGTCTCATTATCGAAATGCCAGGATAAAAAAATCTTTCCTTTTTTTGCATGAAGGGATAGTGAGCTTTTTACAAAATCAGAATTAAAGCTTTGCATCCAACAGAACTGGCATTTGATGCCCTGTATGATGCAACAGCGAATAGTCCCTACAGGACTTAGTGAAATCCGCGAAGACGGAGATGGTTCTGTGCCTGTAACTTGCTGTACTTAAAGTATGTTTGGGAGAGGGTGGTCTCTGTGATATAATCCCAAGTTGTCATGGCAAAAAATACCTGTTTCAGGGAATGGAAAGAAAACACTGTCTTTATTTCCCCGTTTCTTGTAAATACTTTTCATTTTTGAACAATTCCACCTGTGTTCTCCAGATGGGAACCTGGATTCCCTTGCTCTTTCAAAATGCAACATAGAGTCCTAATGGCAGAATTTGTTTTTAAAGTGCTGTGTGAGGAACACCCCACAAAAAATTAATGTATGGGGCTTCTTTAGAATCAAATCAGCTGCTCCTGCCTCAATATGAAGACTTACTTGACCTTGTAGACATCTGCCTCACAGGTGTCTGAGATCATTCCAGGCTGGTGTTTCTAACACTGGCTCATTAAGTAGGAATGGAAAAATTTGGGCTACTCACCCATTTCTTGTGTGTGACTTATTACTCTGCCTAATTTACTTACTGTGGCTCTCTCTAACCCTTGTTTCTCCTTCATAATCTCTGACCACTTGTGTACAGGTTCAGTTTTTAAACTGTGCTCAGCACTTGAGCACACTGTGGACAAAGTACTGCCCATATGTCCTTTCATTTGTTTAATTCCTACTGCAAATACATGAGTAACCTTTCTAAACCTTTGTTCAGAAAACAGAAGAGGAATGGCAAAGGCAGGATTATAAACTAATCTTGCAGATTAACAGAAAGCTTCTGGATTTAACAAAATAATAATAAAAAAAAATCCGCCCCAAAACAACCAACCAAACAAAAAACCCACCAAAAAATAGAAGAAAATTGAGATCTTAGAAAAGAGAACGTCACAATCAAATGTGCTGATCCACCAAATGATTGGAAATGTTCACAGTGAAACACCTGTGTCTTCAACCATGAAACAAATATGGAATTACACGAAGCACATTGCATCCATTATCCAGATTAATTTCTGAAAGTACTTTGAAACTTGGGAGTATTTGATAATTCAGATGAAGGACAGTGAGACACCAAGGCAAGGTGAATGAATTATTCTGCTTTTATGACCTCTTTTTATCCCTGTAGGAATACACTAATAATATTGGTGTTGTTTTGTTGTCGCTGTAGTTGTTATTGTTTATTTATTTATTTAAAAGAAATCAAAACCTCCGCGTTCCCTGGTGCTGTCAGTTCTGCATGTAGAGGAGTAACACTTTTGGTGTAAAGGAACTGCTCCTGTCAGTTGGTGTTCCTTGTATCACTGAGTTGAAAGACAAATTCTAGAGCAGAATGGCATATTGGTTAGGTCTTAATCAAATGCTTTCATAACTAAAATCAGAAAGTTCTTCCGAGTTTTAGCTGTGGAGTTCAGAAACTTGAGTAGATTCTACTTAGAACTACTTTATTTAAGTACATTTATGCTAGTAAAACAACCCTTGAACAGAAAATACCCTATGGGACCCTTTTTAATGGAAAAAAAAAAAGAATTATTTAAGAGCGCTGTTTATAAGAGAGAAATAAATACACAATTTCCATTGCCATTGGAAGTGAGAAGAAGTATTAGGCTGTATTAAAAGAGAAAGAACACAGTATTAATTTTAACAAAGATTCACTGGCATAAAATATCTGGAAAATAATACTAATTTTGTTCTGGTTTTGCTTTGTTTTTTCCACAAAGTGTGGTGTTCCCTTCCAAGAGGAGGATGTGATTATCCTTAATGGTAACAAAGAAGATGTGGAAGTATTGAAGAAAAGGATGGAGGACAGAAGACTTAAAAGTAAATTAGAAAAGGTAATATTTTCATCCATTATTTAATACCTAATTGAAAGAATTCTTGTCTACAGTGCAATATGCTCTTAAATTTGCTTATCTTTATGCACATGGAAGACTTTACTCAGTGAGCTGAGTTGTATTTAAGCACTTTAGAAAGTAATAGGGTTGTGTGTGTGTTTTGCCAATGACATATTGAAGTTGTATGTACTGAAAGTTTCTTGTGACCAGCAGGCAGTGCCCAGTGCTCTGGAAGTCACTGAATTCAGTGCTGTGGGTAACATGGACAGTGTGCCAGCCATACTTCAGGGTTTTCTTGACATTCATTAATTCTAATAATGATCTACATCGTCCCTGTATTTCATATGGTAGTTCCTGGTGACAGGTTATTAGTTTTTTGGTCTCCAGGTCTTCTCTATTGGCCACAGAAACACAATATTGGGGTCTGTACGTTCCTGGTGTGATGCTGTAAGACCACAGTATGGAAATGTTGACATGTTTTGTGGTTCTCACAGTCCTCAGCAATTACTGCAGTGCTCATTCCCTCCATACTGTTGAGATCTTTGCATTTTTTATCTCACCAGGCCAAATACAGTGGAAATAAAGTCATTGCAGCTCTATGTACACTCTGCCATGTAACTACCCCTGTGTGGACTATTAATAGTTCTGTGGTACTGAGCAGTCCTATGACAGTTCTGCATGTGGGAATTTTTTCAGCATTGCTGTTTTTTCCTGACCTGCCATTGTTGTTCTGGAGGATGACAAAGCAAACAAAACCTTCAGTGCTGACTCAGGCCAGGTGCAGACAGACTTAGCTGAATCTCAAGAACATGAATCATCATCTGACACTTGCAGCAACTGAGACTTTAGGTGGAGGTTGATCATCTCACCCCTGTTTTTGTCCTGCCCTAGATTTTGTCTGCTGTAGATTACATGGCATGCAAATATTTCCCTAGTTTGTTTTAAAACAAATACTTGTTTACTTGCCAGTGAGCATATGATTCCTTCTCATCATAAGATCTGTATTCGTCTGTGCCAGGACAGCATCCGTGGGCCTGGGCAATACATCAAAAGGATGGTTATCCATAGAAATCCTGCTGTTCTGTTTCCACTCTTTCACAGCCTCTACATGTCATGTCCTATAGCTTCTGGCATAAGAGCAAAAATCTCATGATGTATCTTCAGATGTTTTTTCTTTTTTTTCCCCCTCAGTACTTAGTACTTAAATGTTTTTAGAAAAAGTACAGATAATTTTATGATAGACTGTTGCAGATCTCAGCAGATGAGTGCTCAGCCCCAAAAGCAGTGATTGGTTGCACTTGATTTTCTTTAAGAAGATGGTCCTAACAAAGCACCTCTAGCTTTGGGCCAGATGATTTGGAATAGTCTGAAAGATGGTGCTGTCCCCAACTTCTGCACAGCAAAGAGGTACCCGAGTGTGTTGAGCAGTCCTGGCTCTTCCAGTGACGGCAAAGTCACTGTGGTGGCAGCCAGAGGATATCATGCCTTGGTCCTTGGGCTCTCTGTGCCTTGGGTGAATATGGAAATGGTGTTTGTTTTTTAGTGGAGACTTACATTACAGACAGGGGCAGGATTTGCCTATCTCTCAGCATTTCATCCTCGAGTTCTGATGCTGCTGTCCCAACTGGTCTCTGCAGCTCAAACCAGTCTCTCTGTCACTGGCACCATTCACTCTGATCTGAGACTGGGAGCTCCAGTCCCGGTATCAGAGGACAGTTTCCAGTTTTTTGGCACAGATTTCTTCCCCAGTTACTGCAGAGCAGGCTAAGTCCACCACTGTATGTGGAGCAGGAAGCACAAACTCCTTTTCTTTATCCCCATCACAACCAACATCAGGAAGATGCACCAGCACTAGTATAAAAAATTATTCAAGCTCAACTATCTCATGTGCCCTTAATGAAACGTATCTGTACTCTACATGATGCATAAAGAATGTATGCATCCATACGTTGACAAACATCTCGTGGTTCAGATGCCAGATACTGGGAGGTAACTTTTTTCTTTGTAAATCCCCCCATAACAAAAAGGTGGAAGCACCTGCACAGAGTTTTTTCAGATACCCTGAAGGACAGTGTTGGCCAGGGCTTGGAGCAACCTGCTCTAGTGGAAGGTGTCCCTGGAAGGTGTCCCTGGAACGAGATGAGCTTTAAGGTCCTTTCCAGCCCAAACCATTCCATGATTCTGTGACACCAGGAGAGCCAAGTTTGCTTTCAGAGCCATAACCCTCTGCCACCACCTCCTGGCTCAGCTTTGCAGCAGCATTTCCAGTGGCATTTTTTCCCTTGAGCATCGATCTTTGCTTCACAGTGTGGGTTCTCCTAGTTTTTATAACAGAATTAAATAGATTTATTTCCTTTGAGGTTGTGCAGCTGTCTTGAAACATGTACACCATTCTGAATGTATCCAGCCATCTTTTGTGGTAACAATGCTAAGGACTGTTTTAATACATCTTTTAATACATCTTTCTTCTGGCATTTTTGTAATCAAAGCCAGTAGTGGGATTCTTACTGCTGTAGTTTCGGTTTTTCTGTGATTTTTAATCTGGAAAACATAAGTTAATTTGGAAAATCTGCTGCACAGATGCTTTTAAAAAATTTAGATCAACTATTTGTATCTTTTCTTCCCAAGCAATCGTGCAACAAAGGACCCTGTTACTGAAGATTAGCCAGGAGGGATTTTTTATCAGCTAAATAAAATTAAGTGGATATGAGATGCAGGCTTCTTCTGGAATTTTTATAGGAAATATATTGATTGCAGTTAACTGTGTCCTGTTTAACGTTGTGCAATTTACTGTCCTGCTGTGTGGGTTCAGAGTATCAGATAACCTTAATGATAATAACACACACCCCTGCAAAGTATGAAAACCAAAATACCAAATCCAAGCAAATCCAGTTTGGGCCTACGCAGTTTTCTTTAATATAACTCCAGGGTTCCCAATATTATTCTTTTTTCCATGTAGAAATAACACAAAAAACGTGGAAGGAAGAGAAAATGTACTAAATAAAATGGTGTGTCTGTCAAAACAAGTTGGGAATTGTAGATCCTTTCGGGACGTTACCAGGACTCTGTTTGTGTTGTTTCAGAAATCAAAGAAATGCAAGTCAGCAGGATCAGCTTCTCAGCAAGAGACCACTGAAGGTAATGTCACAGCTCCAAATTCTGTGTCACCTTCAGAGTCATGAAGCAGATTCATGATTTCATTTTTTTTTTCTTTCCTTTTTTTTTTTTTTAAGAATCTCCAGGTCCCTCAAAAGCTAAGAACGGAAAGGATTTTATCAGTTCCAGCTCTGGGGAAAAGAGACAGATTATCTTCACCAAAAGCTCGGGTTGGTGTTAATTCTTTAATCTTAATGTGAAAAATGTGAACAGATTTGCTTGTTTGTGTCATTCTGATATTGCTTTCAGGATGGTTCCCACCAACTGAATGAATGAAACTGGCGATTCTTATTCACACAGTGATGCAGTCAAGGGTTTGGTGTATCTGTCTTATTGTCTAGGAGATAGTGGAGGAAAATTAGTAGTTTCTTGAGATACAAGTGATCAAGAAATACATTTTGGCAGTTTATTTTGGTGAAGTGTGTGAAAAATTCCTGGTTACTTGACTTGTAGTCCTCCTTTTTAGCTGCTAATTTGCTGTGTGTCCCTGGGAGTAGTGGAATATAACTGAGGATGCACTGATGTACCTACAGCAGCCTTGCAGCCAGGAGTAAACTTGGCCCTGTTATTTAACGTCTGCAGTTCATACTGATGTTTTCATACCAAACTATAAGAACGGGTACATTTTTAAGGTCAGTCTGAGTTTTCTGTGTAAAGTATTAAACCATGTCCATTACAGCCACAGGAAAAGTCAGAATAATTTGAAGAATCTGAAAGTGTTTAAAGGATAAACTGTGGGAGAAATTCCATCTGCAATGCCTGACCTGCCCTCTAGTGTCTGCTTTTATACAGGATAGGCTTTTAAAAATATTTCATTCCACATAATTATAATTGGTCCTGGATGTTTAGCAGCCTCGGAATTCTAATAATGTTTAATGAATTTTTATTTTCTGAGGGTGTAAAAGAAAAAAAAAAAAGGCTTTCTGAAATGTCAGGTCATTCTGTTTCTGGCAGCAGTTACATTGACCAGCAAGAGGTAAGAGGAGAGGGGGAAAAGAAAGGAGTTTTTTGCCAAAGGAAAAAAATTCCAGTGGCGTAGGAATGAATTTGTGAACACGGCACCCCGAGGCTTCTGGACTTGCAGCACAGTCATTCTTTCAAATGCAGTGCTTGGTAATGCTTTCCAGACAGCTCTTGGTGGCACTACAAGCAACATTCTCCAAATCTAAAAGGGTCTCATCTGTGAGGATTTAGGGTTGCACATACAATTCAATTCCTGTGAGCAGAAAGCAGCTCAGTGCATTTTCAGACAGGCTCCCCACAGCTATTTACAAGTTGTTGTGCCTAAATTAAACTAAGGATGTTGAGTTTCTGCAAACTTCTCTGTTCATTTCTTTGCACCAGAGACTTGGCATGTGGTTTTTCAAATACCACCCTGCAACTTGGGAGAAGATTCAGTGGTTGTTAAGAAAGAGAGGGGTTTTTTTTTGTAGCAGTAATATAATCCACTGAGAGAAATGGCATCAGAAACGGAGGGATGGGCATTTTCCTACTACAAATATAAAATGGTGCAGGCCATTGTTACTGTTCATAAATGACTTTGCAAAGAATAAAGGGAGGAGAGAGATTCCCTGGTATGTGACAAGTTTAGCTTTTGGCATTTGATAGCTGACTTCTAAACAATACTGCAGGGTGGTGGGATGCTTTCATGTTTCTAAAAGCTAGAGCTCAGAGCCATTTTTCACTTAGAGGAATAAATGTTGTCAGTACTGAATTGCAGTGCAAGGGATTTACATAAGTAGGAAAGAACTCCTCTTTCAAGATTTCTAAGCGAATTTGAGTGTGAATCCTGACAGCTGTTGAGTACAATTTGACATATTTATGATAGAACTCAAAAATGTATGTATTTCATCTCTGGACATTGTTTTTAAAATACTGGTTTTCATGTCTGTTGAGGTACTTGTATCAATTTCAAGCTGTTATTCATGCTTCACTCTGTTCCTTTCTCTCTCTCAGAAAATGGAAATTCACCTGTCCCAGGAAAAGTCAGTAAGGCTCCTTCTGCTACTACGAAGAGACCCATTGCAGACAGCGAGGAGAAGTCTGAGGCGTACAAATCTATTTTTACAACACACAGCTCAGCAAAACGTTCAAAGGAGGAGTGTTCCAATTGGGTTACTCACACAGCTTACTATTTCTGAAACAATGAGCAGCCTGATTGGAACATCCACTGCTGCTTTCCTTCCCCAAGGCTTTTTCTGTGCAACTCCGATACTTCTGTCGTAATTCGATATTATCTGGAAGTACTTGGTTTGTAAGTTGTTTATAAACTTGCTAATAACTAATGAACTTGTGTTAGTTGCAACTTCTGTTAAAGAAGAAATAGGTCACCACAATCCACGTTGTAGCAGCAGCCCTCATTCTAAAATGTTGGATTTTTTGCATAGAAATTTTTCTCCTCTCGTTCCACTTGGGTGTTGTCATCCTTAGGCACACTGGCTGTGTCCTCAGGAGGAGGCAGGGGAGAAGTTCCTGCTTGCTCTTCTCCTCTATTGATTTGTGTCACACCTTTAATTACAGTTTTCAAAGTATTAGTCCAGAATTCAAACTTTCTGCAGCTGTCTGACAGCAAAAAGAGCAATAATGCTTTTTTTCTCTGCAGCTAACTGGGCCCTTGGTAGAACTAGTGTATGATCCTAAAAGGTTCTGTAGGTATTTTCAAATAATTTGCCTTTTGACAGAATATATGAGACCACAATCATGAAAATATTTGTGCAGCATTTTTCTTATACATATTGTTGTAACCTGTTTTTAGTAGCAGAGTATTCACTTGTAGATCTTATCTTTAAAGATGAGCCTGTAAAAAAGCTGTTGTTTTCCCAGCAAGGTTTTGGGGGTTCTTTTGTGGGTGTGTGGTTTGAAATTGGAACTATCAGGTGGGAGTTTGCTTCCTTTTGTCAGAGGATCAGGATACAGTGGAACAAAAGTATGAGATTCTTTACTTTTCTGCTGGGACAGTGCGGTTCTGTGGCCATCTCTGAGGAGCAATTTGCCATTCTGAATTTGCACATTGTTTTATTTTGTGACCTGAAATTCTGAACAGCAAACAACTGTTCGACTGTTAACTGTTACAGAAAGATGCTCAGCGAAGTGTGTCACCCGGTTCTGCTTTCATATTTATGCTTTTTATCCCTCTGGCATTGATTTAAATGAAACTTGCTCTTGTCATATGACCATTGCGTTCATGTTCAGATGAACAGATATGTAAGTACTTTTTTTGTCACTTAGAGCAACTTTTTAGCGGCTTTCCTTTAGCCATTTTAGTCTTAGCTTTTTCCCCAAATGCAGGAATCCTTTTAAAATGTTTGTGTTCCATTGCAATAATTTAGTGGCTGAATATTTGAATCCAATAAATGAAATTAATAATAAAATAAATAAATAATTCCAATAAATGCATTAAATGACCAGAGGGAAGAATGGAAGTTTTTCACCTTCTTTTCTCCCTCTTTTAAAATTGAAATACGCTTTTGTAATCTTGGCACAAACTACCTGGAATAGAAATGCAGAAATTAGGAGGCTTTTAAAACCCCTGCATCATGTTACCTTGTTCCCTTCGTGTGTGAAAATTATTAATTATCCTCATAATTAATTTTTTTAAGTGTCCCCATTTATAATTGGGCAGTAGTTAACTGAAGATTCAAATGCTGTGTTGATATTTGCATAGGTGGTCTCTGTGATTCAAGCAAGTTGAATGAAACTGCTGGGATTTTATTATTATTCTGATAGGTATAATTAAAAATTGGCTTGTTGTAGAATTTATATGGTGGTAAGGATTTTTGTTTTCCAAAGCTGTGAATGCACATACACATCACATCAAACACTTTGAGGTTTACTGGAGCTCCCAGGAAGCCACATTTTGTATGCATGTCGAGGAATCAGCTTTGTTCTCCCTGTTCTGTATTCTTCTCATTATTATCCTTTATTATTTGTTGCTTACAGATAATGAAGTTACTGCACTAGCAGTTGTACCACAGTAGGTCCTTTATTTGCAGTGTAATTGTTTGACAATACATGTTAAAGTCCTATTAGTGTTTTATAGGAGTGCACTTCTAGTTATAATTGCTAAGGAGAATTAAATTAATACTTTGCATTTAGCTATTACTTTGCTAAAGAAGTAGCAAAATATTTAAAATTATTTCTTACTAATATGTCAGGCAGAGTCCAGCTTCTGGTAACAGTCTTTCCTGCCCATCGAGCCATAATAGTGACTTATTTTTTCAGTCTGATCTGCTCAGCTATTAAAATAAGATCATGATTGCCACGATTCGGTTAATGTACAGATTCTCCCTATCCCCTTGGGTTTATTAGTTTGTGCTGTGTCACTCTGGGAGGGTTGTGTCCAATATTCCACCATCCCAACGTGGTGGATGGAGTTCTTAAAGCCTTTATGGTTTGTAGAAGTGTTGGCAGTGGCCGCTGAGGGCTTTTCCTTCCCTTTTCAGAAAACCAGCGGTGAAGGAATGTGATATATTGCTGGCATGTGATGCAATTCCTGGCCACAATGGACTGTTGTTAGTGTAAAACAGAGGAGCCCAAACTGACACTTGTGCTGTTGGCCGGGATCGGCAGCGGGGACTGGAACGTTGACTTGGCAAGTTTTAATGGATTCAAGTGAATAGTTTGCTGGAGGATGTTTGCTTTGTTGTGGTTTGCTTTTTGTTGGGGAGGGCAATTTAATTTTCTTTTAATGTAGGTAAATTTGAATGTTGGTGAAAGTTGAAAACTGCAGAAGTCTTAAAATCTGAAACCTGTATTTTTTGAGATGCCACAGAAGTGTCCCACCACATTGCGTCCGTGTGTCTGTTCTGGGGAATTCACAGAACAGTTACTTTTGTTTCCAGGGTGTTCAAGCCTTGGCTTCTCTTCTGAAGAGCTTAAAAAAGGGTCCAATTAGTGTCAGTTGTATAACAGGGGGATGTTTTTGTGATGTGGAACCTGCCCACTGGAAACTGGACTGAAATTCAGTGACTTCCTTCACTCAGCCCCAAGGATCAAGCAAACACTGGTCGTGAAACCTGGCCCAGATGTGCATGAGTTAGAAAAGGGCTGGAAAGCTGTGTATCCTGAGCCACAATCCTGGGATGTGGCTGGCCTGGCTGCACACTTGCAGAGGTTCAGTCCTTTCAATACTGGTGCTTCTGAAGCCAAAAATCTGATGATGTTCCCACATCCAGACCTGGCTGTTGATGTTCAGAACTGCAGCTCCATTCCCTGCTGACACCAAATCAGGTGAGGTATTTCATGGTGTTTCATGGGATATCCAAAAACTACCTTTTCCCCTGGTCCCAAATAACCCATAACAGCATCCACAGCCTCAGACCCTGTGGAGCGCAGCTGTGGTGTCCTGCTGCAGGTGACACCTCCGTGTGCTCACCTGTGCCACATGTGGATCCACGAAGGGAACCAGAGGTGCTGGGAACTTGGAATTTTGTCTCCGTGGAGAACAGTGAACCTTGCACACCTTGATCCTTGCACGCCTCCTGTCCTGGAGCTGACAGAGGTGGGTTTTGGGGTGGATTGCTGCCCCTCCAACCATCTTTTTCCACAAGACCTCTAAAAACGGCTTGTCTTCAAAGAGTTTTATATTTCTGTGAACCATAGTTGAAATTAAACCATGTTTTATAATGTTGCTGGCACAAGGCAGGGTGTAGCAGCCCTGAATCTCTTGAAAATAAGACTAAAACCCTTCAGAGAAAAAGTAGTGCCCCCAGCAGCCATTGGGGAGGCAGAGCTGAGGAGGAACATGTAGTATCTGTTCTGGAAATGCTGGAATTAGTGACATTCTGCTGATAAAACTGTAGTTAGTGAATAGTAAGCTTCAAGGGTCAGACTTCATTCTGTAATATGTTAACATTTATTTGCCATGATTTATTTTTTAGGAGTAAATGTAGAACTACTTTCTCCATAAGGGGACTGAAGTTTGGGAGTTGTGCAGTGGGGAAATGCATGTGGTTTGCTAAGACAGTCTGCTTTGGTCTCCAGCTTCCACACCATGAGATCATCACATGCCAGTCAAACTGGCAAAAAAAAAAAGCTGAAAGTTCCCTTTAAAACATGATACTCGTTAGATGAAAATATTTCCTATTAATGTCCTATTCTTAGCTAAACTGAAGGAACACAGTTGTCTGTGAGTGCCCTGTCTTGCTCTGCAGCCCAGACACCAGTTGCAGTTGGTATATTTTGCTCCAGATTCAGAGCTGTGGTGACCCTGCCAAATAGTTTCTTAGTTGCATTTAAAAATGAAAGGGCTGTTTAGACATTACAATCCACAGAGGGTCTGAAGTCAGTGTGTCCTAAGCTGAATACAAATCACAGACAAAAAGTGTTTTGTTGGGAGGATCACAAATGGAACTGATTACTGCTAGACAGTGTGGATTTCCTTCTGGAGGATGGAGCTGATAGAATTCCTTCCTGACAGCTAGAAATTATAATTGAGTTGGGTTTTTTTTTCTGTGTTTCAAACTTTACCAGCTTTCAAAATGAGTAAGAGGGATGGAATCCTAATCCATCTGCAGTTCTGCCTATAAACCAGGATTTAAAACTAAATATCCATCCAAGTGCCCAGTTCCTGTGGAGGTACTACTGACAATGTCGTAGCTGTGGTTTTGTCAAGCATTTTAACTTCATGTGGATTAAAGTATCTCTTACAGGTCAGTGACAGAATTCAATTTACAGACTGACCACAGATCTCATTTGGGGAAGAAACAGTTTCATTATGGCATTGAGTAAAATGGAATGCTCTTTTTTAAATGTTTCCCTACCAAGTCTTTGCTACACATCCAGCAGAACTCAACCTTTAGGACAGCACTTAGAAATTTTCTTAAGAATTAAGGGTGCATTGGTGAAGAACAACCCCTTCCCTTTGCACATCTCTGACTGCACTACTTTTTCCACCCAGTTTTCCCCTTCTTCCCTCTTGTTTGCCTCCTTCTTTCTGCTGCCTACAGAAATGAGACTATGCTTTGTTCTGTGATGGAGGAGGGCAGGGAATAGGGAATGATCAGGGTGATGATGCTCTGGTTTTTCAGCCCTCTCTGCTCTTACAGGGCTGATCTGCCTTTCTCATGCAGCCAGGGATGAGCCACCTCACCCACCTCAACTTCCTTCATCTTCCAGGCTACTGAGTTTGAGGGCAGTTTGAGTCAGGATAGGCCTGGGGCTTGTAATTTCTTGATCAAGAAGAATTTCTTCACAGAAAGGGTGGTCAGGCACTGCCCAGGGAGGTGGTGGAGTTCCCATCCCTGAGGTGTCCAATGAACACGTGGCACGAAGAGCTCTGGGCTGGGTGACAAGGTGGGGATCAGTCACAAGTTGGACTCGATGGTCTGGGATGTCGTTTCCAGCCTTAATGATTCTATGAAAGGCTGACTTGGCGCTGGAAATAACTATGTTGTTAGCCTAAAATAGAAACAATTTAACAGTGTTTTCCTAACAGTCATGAATGTCACATTTTTATGCCATGAGTTACCTCTCTTTTTTAATTAAAAGTAAATTTTTTAATTAAAAGTAATTCCGAGGAATGACTGAATCTCAGTGATAAGTGGGGTTTGCCCTGCCTTGGAAGGGCTGTGCTGGACAGGATGGGTGTAGCTTTCTGCAACTTGCCTACAAAGCTAAAGAAATGCAAAGCAGCTTATTGCTCAATTATGCTGACTTTAGCAACTAGGTAGGACAAATTAAAAAAAAGAAAAAGGGAATATCTAGTCTCAACCTGGGTATTTAATGGGTCCCAAAATGTGCTGAACTCTTTAGTCTAAATGGGCTCTTTAGTGTGGTGTCAAATAAGTTAAAAAGCGAGGGAGCTTTACAAAGCTGCCTTCATTGTTTAAACTTGTTTCACTCATGTTAAGGCTAATGTACATTTATTCAGACTGACAAAGTGCTGAATTTACACAACAGGGATAGTAATAATTAGGTCAGATACTTTTTAAATGGCAGTGGGGGGGGTGGGAATACTTGACTCTTTTATGCTTATGAATGGAAATGATTATTAGCACTGGCCAGGCCAACCACAATACCTGCATGTGCTCTTCTCAACCCCATCGATTCCCTTTCACAGCCAGTGCCCTGTCCCTGCTCCCACTCTGTCTGCTCCAGCTGCCAGTCAGGCTCTGCAGTACACGTTACTTGTGAGAACATGGTATTCCTAATGTGATTAACGTGTATTTTTAGTGAGGCCCAGAACTGTCCTTTGAAGTCGGTCTCCTCATCCCTGCTGGGATCAGACTGGGACCAATAAATTGCATTAACAAAATTGAAAGCTCCGTCATTATAACTGCATTGTCTGTTCAAGCTGATGAAGTTGAGCTCTAATCTTTCACTTAAGGCTACCCAGTTCTTATATATTTATTGTGTTAACGTTAATTGTTCACATCCCTGCGATCCCGGGTGAGACGAGGTGTCTGTACCTTGCACCTTCCTCAGATGTTTGGTGATGGTGACTCCTAGGACAGAATCTCGGATTAGTTAGTCCATGGAGCTCATCCAGCACAGCAGGATTTGTTTCTCCAAGACGTTTTTTTCTTGTCTTTCCTAATATTTGAACAAGCACTCTTGTTTAATTCAGTGAAACAGAACCTGCTTGCATTTGAATTGTGGTCAGCAGCGGGCACGCTGGGCTGATTGGATCTCTTAAACTGGAGCCATTTACTTCCCCATTGAGATTTAAGCTACTCCAAGCTCATTTGGTTTGCATGTTCCAATTCTTTTAGGAGTCATTAAACAATCCCCAGCACTCCCGACCCACTGGCTGCAGCGGGGAGGCTCCATGGACACAGCCAGCCCGGCGCTCCGGTGTGCGAAAACCGCAAAAAGAGCCGGAATTTGACTGAATGGGGGAAGATTCAGTGTCACAGACACACCCTCAACTACCTGAGAACAAGCACCTGTGAATGAATGAGGATTCACCTGGGGATTCATCCTGGGGAATGCGGCATCCCCAGCAGGGAGCGGGCAGAGGGGCGTCCGGAGCATCCCGGTGGCTGTGAAATGCATGGATCCCGAAGGGAATGGCTGAGCTGCAGACGCCGCAGGGCGGGGCGCTTGGCTGGGTTTAGTCTTTTAAGAGCTTTAATTTTATTTCAGGAATTTTGAGCCAAACCCCCGCGTCCTGAGGCCGGGCTGCACTTCCAGGCGGTGGCCGGGAGGTGGCGGCAGCAGCACGGGCACGGAGCGCCCCCGGGACGGGGGGACAAGGAGGGGACAGAGAGGGACTGGGAGGAATTGGGAGGGATAACAGGGGACAGAAGGAGGAAAGAGGGGAAACAGGGGCTGGACAGGGCGAGCAGGGTCCGTCAAGACCCCCCGCAAACCCAAATTCTGCCCTTCTGAACGTCCTTGTTCGCTTTGCTGCCCAAAGTTTCCCGAAACTCCCCAACCGTGCTGTGAGGCGTCTCCGTTTTTGAGGCGTGATCGATGTCTCGGGTATTAACAGCTCTGCTGAAGCTTTCCCGCCTGTCACCTACAGGAATGTGCTCTGATTCCCCCGAGTCCATGTGACAGGGAGATGATGGTGCTGCAGCACCGTGCGGGGTCCGGGGCGCAGCGGGAGCTGCTGCGTGTCTGTGACAGGGGTTTGCTGGGGTGTCTGCCCCGAAAACTCTGGGATCTCAGGATACATCTATTGTCCCTGTTGTCCTTTCCTTATTTCTCAGTTGTTTGCATGCATACGTTGTTTGTATGCACTTAATACCGGGAATGCATCGTATTTATGACAGGGGGAATACTAACAGTGATAAAGAGTTGGACTGCAGAGAGAGCCAGTGCCCGACTTCTCATAGGGTGGCTCTTAAGTGAAAACAGCAGGATTTATGTGAGTGCTTCATACGCTGATTTTTCAAAGCCAGTTGGTCAGAAAATAGAGGTTTTGTTACGCAGAAAATTCCAGTCCTTTGGAGCTTGTTTCCATTCCAGATCAGAATGAAAAGCACAAACTACTTCCCCAAGTAATGTTCTGTAAGAGGCTGATTCGAGATAGTTGAGTTGGATCCATTGCTTGAGTTATTCCAGCGATGTTCAAATATTTTCTTAATAAAAACAAGCTACTCAGAGAATTAACATTTAATATATCTTTAATTTGAAATTAAATCAAATATTTGGCTCTGTCACCCCATAAAAACACTGCAAATTGCTGCTTGTTTGGGACTTAAATCCTATTTTCTGGCATCTGTATTACACAGAAACATTTTCTTGCAGTGTTCAGTGCTCCACGTTTGATTTGGAGAGATCCCTGAGTCAAGTTACCTGTAGCTGGAATTCTAAAAACAAAAGACAGAAAGAAAAACTTGTCTTCTATTTTAGGGTCCTGCAGTACTGGAAATGCAAACGCTGCAGAGTGAATATTTAACTAGTGCATGAGAATCTCAAAAAGTGTAAGGCAAATGCCATGCAGCCTCTTTGCCTTGTTCAACTAGAGCAGCATTAAGACATTAAAAATAGATTTACAGATTTCATAATGCGATTGCAACATTCACACAGGTTGGGATTTTTAATTTAACTTTGAACTGGATGATGCAGATTGCAGGGAGACCAGAATGGACTATATTCTAATGGGAGAATTTGCCTTATGCAGGATTAACATATCAAAGGCACAGGAGGATTTTTGGAGGAGATGGCACAATGATCTGACGTGCTTGTTGGGTTGGCACCCTACTAAAGCTCTTGGCATCAGAGCAGGGTTTCAGACCATTTCAGGTAGTGGGGAATGAGGGAGGCCCTTGCTCTCCTTCTGTCCTGTTGCTCTGTATAGCCCACGTGTGGTACAACAGGCTGGTAAATTTTGCTTCAATCTTCTCTTGGCGTTCGAGGCCTGAGCAAACAGCCCTTTGGTGGGAGGTGGCACCATCCCGGGGGAAGTCATGTCCCTCTGCAACCCAGTCAGCGGTGATTTGCTTCCATTCCCATCCTTGTGGGTTGTTTACTGTTCACTCAGACTAAAGATGTTGCATCTGGAAGCTGTGCCTGATGTGAACCCGAGCATTTCAGTGTTCTCAGTCTTCCTTTGAGGATTTATTAGTACAGCAGGAGTGTGTGTAGCTTTGGGAGATGAGGAGCACTCACAGATCCCTTCCCTGCTTTGCTCACTGGAGCCGAGTGCCGGCCCCTGTTCTGCAATGCTAGTGGCTCCGCTCTGGCAGAAGTGCTGCACAGGTCAAACTTCGGGAAGTTTGTAGAATTTGCTGTTACCTGGAGAAGTTGTGCTGTGTTTGGGAGAGATTTTGGCACCCAGCATTGAGTTACTTTTAAAAAATGAATGAAAAAAACCCTAAGAAAAGACAGTGTTTTAGCTTTGCAGGCTGGGTGAGCTCATAGATGTCATCCTCTCCTGCTTCTTTCCCCACAGCTGCCATCACGTCCTGACTGAGGTGTAGTTGACGATGTTGGCTTGACTGCCAGTCTAAATAATATTGCTAGAAAAGGAATTCAAGGCAGGGAGGTGTTCAAAGAATTCGTATCCCTTACAAGAGTGGATAGCTGCGGCATTTTGGAAGTGCAGTGGGAAAGGTGAAGAGCAGAAGGGACATGGGCAGGTCCTGAGTAGCAAATGGCTGGGGTGATGGAGGGCAGCCCGTGCTGCTGTCAGTTCTCCTCTGCTCTGGATCCTTCTCTTGGGAATACACTTTTCAGCACAACTGCTCCCCTGCCAAACAGCCAGAGTAATGAAATCCTTGGCTGTTTCAGCTCCAGAAGGATCAAACACTCTCACCATCTGTACTTAGAAAGGCAGGATACCTCTGGGCTCCCTGCACATGCAGCAGTGTTATTTTGAAGGTGTTGTGCCTGTCAGACATTATTTTGTGTCCCAACACAGGACATCAGAGGGGATCATACCACCTGCTACCTCCTAGGGAAGTATATTCCTTAGCCCAGTCCCTACCCATCTTGTAGCAAACTGTCTTATGTGAAAATCCACCTCTTTGACAAAAGGCTCTCCTCGGCAGCTGAACTCCCAGGATCACGTTAGTGAGCTTTTTCCTGGCAGAGTGGAAGCAGAGTGTTTGCACGTACCAATAGCCCTAAACCCCTCTGCCCTGAAACCTTGCAGCCCTCACTGCTGTGGGGAGCTCTGCGTGCTTCGCTGACATGGTGGCGTGTCAAGATCACAGGGATTATTCTTGTTTTCCAGCAATGTCAGAAAATGGTCCATATGAAAACAACTGAGTGATGGGGTGAACAAAAGGAATTATGAAAACTATATAATTTTGTCTGAGAACTCTGATGCCTTCTGGGAAGTATCATATAATACCCAGCATGAAACATCCCATCAAACACGGACGGCACAGACATGGAGCAATGTTGAGCAAGAAGTTTGACCAGAGCAACGATTATTGATTTCAAAACATCCTAGTGCTGTGTGGCCACAACAATCCGAGGCAAAATTGGAGTAGTCAGAGAGAATCAAAGCAGTGCAGACACGCTGCTCACACGACTGTTGAAGATCACTTCATGCAGATATGCAACAGCTGCAACAAGTTTCGTGCAGAGACACGTCTTTATATTGAATTAAAGTGTAGGCATGGACTCTCTCATAGGGGAAGGAATGCTGTCTGAAAGGAGCAGTGAGCCCTCTGCATCTGCAACGAGAATTCCTGTTGAATTGGATCAAAAGTGAAGGAGAGGTGAGCAGTTTTGGTGCAGCCACTTGGACTGAGGATTGTTTGTGACCTGGGCTATTTCCTTATATCCTCAGAAACGAAAAATTAGGTTATTTGTGAGTTTGTGTTGCTGCTGCCTGTGTGATAGTTGTCCTGAGGATAAGGATGCTGTGTTTTACCAGGGCACAAATTAAGCCCTTGCTTTTACACTTGGCCTTTTTTTAATCTACACTGCTGCTCCCCAGCCAGCTACAGCAGCTCAGGGGTTCATGGGCCATTTCCAAACAACCTGTGCATAATAACAAAGCAAAACAAACTTTTATTCACTATGTGGTGGTCTCTACCATCCACTGGAAAGTGTCTGGGGATCACCAAAACTGAACATGCTGAGAGCTGACCCCTGTTAGTAATTAGACACACCAAACCCAGCAGCCACCTATGTGTGTATTTGTGTGAAGGGCACAGACATTTCCCCAGCGTGGTCATTTTCATGCCAAAAAGTTGGATTTTGATGGCACAGAAAAGCTGTCAAGAAGGAGATTGTCACACAGTACATCTGAAATGTCACTCTGAAAGTCCCTGTGTTTTTACATGAACTCTTTGCCTTGTTTCTTCTAAACCAGAAGTCACCTGGCTGAGGAATCTGATCTGTCTTCTGATGCCATTGGCAGGGGCTGAGGGCCATCCATCAGTGTGTTGGGTAAAATCCATGATAGTATTTACAACTGAAAGTTGCTGATTTTATCTGTTCTTCTTTTCAAGTTATCCTGTATTTAATGACAGCTCTTTTTCTCTGAAATGAAATTTCAGATTTATCTGAAACAAAGCAGCCAGTACTTGTGAAATGGGTTCATTCCTTCCAACAAGATCTGGGTTCGAGATTTAGAGATTATTGAAACCGTTTTCACTAATTCAGCTTGGAGCATTCCTGTAGGATCTTTAACCTCTGAGCATGTTTCCTTTCATCAGCAGGTATTGCAATAGTCTGCAATGACTCTTTCTCCTTTTGGGCAGAAGTTAAGTATCAATTTATAACACGATTGCATTAAGATCTCAGAACTGTGCTGCAAAAACTGATCGATGTTGCTGTGATCTTCCTTGCCTTGAGATTACAGACAAATAACAACCCATTTGATATAGTTAAAGTGCCCATACTTTGGATGACATACTGAGCTCCAGAGTATTTCTATTAAGCCTTTCTGAAATCATTTTCAAAGGATGCAAACCTAGGCTTAGCTACCTACAACTGTTACCCATGGTCTTTGAAGAACATGCTGTAACCCTTTTGCTAAACAATCTGCTCAGCTGTTACCAAGTTTTACCCAATATTCAAATGAAACTTACTCCTTTTCAACCTTTGCCAAGCTGAGGTTATTAAGAAAGAGATACAAATTAAAAGGATTAAAAATGCAGCTCTAATTAAACACATATGAGCACAGTCGGCTCTGCCCTGGTTATCTGTGCACACAAATATCACACACAACTTAAAACTGCCATAGTCTCCATTAGGTGCTTGCTAAAGGCACCACCAATATAATAACAAGCCTTTTCTAGAGCTTTTTCTATGTAGGTCCTAAAATGTCTTGAAAAATGAAATGAGCCCTTGCTCTCTCCACATGCAAAGGAGAAGAAGCTGAGGCAGAGAGGAAGGAGAGGAGCATTCTACAAACTTGAACTACGTGATCTCCACCATGGGGAAGAGCTCCTGGCTGCCTCCAAAAGCTGTGGCAGTGGCACAGGATGGGAATGGTTTGCCTTTCCCAGCAGGACTGGTGTTTCTCTTCAGAAGAATGTGCAATGAGAGCATATCAAGCCATTTTGGCCTTCTATGACAAAAGTGAGTTGGTATCTCTCAAATAAGTATCTAAACAAGCCCTTGAAGACACACAGTAACAAAACAGCATGTGCGATCACAGCTTGGCATTTTAAAGGATTACAGGGCGGTTAGGATGTTTGTAAATTCCTCACCAACCTTTTGTAGAGGCAGGATGGAATATTTTTTAAAGAATTCACTGGCAGCAACTGTCTGTTAAAAGTCTTTATTCCCCTGATTTGTGCTGGGTGTGGATCACTTCGTGATTTTTTTCAAAAGGCAGCATAACACAGCTCATCAATCTAGGCTGCATATAAATCCTGCTTTGTATGATTCCAAATAAGTTTCAAGGGCATTATGCTCCTCATGAAGAGTGGGAAAACCTCCTTGCACTGGAGTATAACAGGTCCTTTCATGGTCCCACTGGTGCTGCTGGTTTAACACACCCACCCAAGGGAATGATATCACCTGGGGAAAAAAAAAAAAAAAAAGTGAGCGAATTTTGATCCCCAAGAAGTGTTCTAGAAAAGACACTCATATTCTAGTACTTCTGGGGCCAACGTATCATGATTGGCTTGAACAGTCACAGGAAATAATCAGGGTTCAGCAGACAGGATAACAGGACTTACCTGCTTTTTCTGGGAATGGGAGACAAAGCTGGACAGGAAAGGAGAGGAACACCCTGACTCACACCTGCATCCAGGTGAGATGAGCTGACAGATCATTTGGATATGGTGAGTATTAAACAGGGATGTTCTGAGCATCCCTCAGGCTGAAAGGAATAGGAAACACCATGTAAAAAAAAATGTTTGCTTGAATGGGTTAATTTTTCAATATTATTTTTGGCTACTGTCATCTTCTCACCAAAGCTGCTGAGGACGGAGTTTCTGTGCTGCCCAGCTCTACCTGTAGCTTCTAGTAAGGTGGAGAAATCCTTGCCTGTCTGCAGATATTCCGAGGATAGGGCAACAAAAACAGGCTACAAACTTTGGGCTGAGCTCTTAGCTAAATTCTTTTCCCCAAAAAGTCAGAATGTACAGAGCTCTGCACCTAGCAATTTCCTCTGTATTCTAATTTTACCACTGTTTATTTAGCCAAAAGCTAATCTTGACCATGAAAGCTATTTTTGGTTAAGAATGTGGATTTAAAGCATCCTATCTAGTCCTTAATACCCCGTGGGTGACCACTTACTCCTACCAGTCTGAAGACATCTCAGAGCCATCACCCTTGGAGGTCCTCAGGAACTGGTGAGTTTCTGGACAAATAGGTGAGCAAAAGCTGCAGCAGCTCTGCCTTTAACAGGGGCACACCTTCTTAACAACTTTTCTTATTTCTTTCATTTTTACTGTCTGCACGTACCAAGGTACAAATATAAAGAGTTTTGCCTAGAAAAGAAATATATGCAGGATTTATGTACGTATATATACCCCTGGAAGTGTTCAAGGCCAGGTTGGACAGGGCACTGAGCAACCTGGTCTAGTGCAAGGTGTCGCTTCTCATAGCAAGGGGTGAAATGAGACGACTTTTAAGGTCCTTTGCAGCCCAAACCATCCTATAATTCCATAATTTAGAGGAGGGAGAGTCAGCTGCACTGCCAGGCTTCTGGCTCTTTGCTGTTGTATGAGCTGGTGACTCAGGTTTAAATCCAAGTGCCTGGGCCACCACCCAGGCAGCATCACAAAGAGAAATGGGGGGTCCCACCCCACGTCTGTTTGACTTGTTCTTTGCTCCCTTCTGGCTCCTCTTTGCTTATATTCAGAGCGGTGTTCATTTGCCAAATTCGGGCTGGAGAAGTAGGGCATGGGGATGTTAATTTTTGTTGCTACTTGTCCTTCAGACGTGGCCCACGAGTCCTGGCCCAGGGCCAGGCTGCAGAGGTTCGTGTGCTGCTGGTCCTCTAACCAGAGGTGCTTCTCTGTGGAAACGCAAACCCGGTGTTTCACATGGCCACCCCTTAGGAAATGCAGTAATTCACAGCAGTTTAATTAACCCTGAGAAGCCACTGTACTGAAATGCAGCCACCTGTAAGGGAGAGCAGAGCCAGCACCGGGGTTAAATGGGAGAAAGGTCCCGATTTTAAAGCAGAGGAGTAGGTGTAAAGCTTCCCTTTAGAAGTGGGGAGGGATCAGCACGCACAGGCCCAGCAGGAGCCCAGCTCATTGCTAATTGCAGCTTCACCTTTTAGCTATATATAAAAAAAGATAATCCTTGAATATTTAATGTCCTATTTCATCATGACCACAGAGGTTAATTGGGAAATAGAAATAACTGGAAGAGAGGGGCAGAGACCAGAGCACCACTGGGCAGCCCTTAGCCAGGGTTGAGGCACAGATACCTGCCATCCCTGCTGGGCAGGGCAATGGAGGAGCACCCATCACCTTAAAAAGGTGAGGCTTTTGCTCTTCTTGGTCTGCTTCTCTCCTCCTCTTCTATGCTTTAATAATTCCTGGGTGACTGACAGTGACCTGAAGGTCAGGAATCTCCAGTTAAGAGCCAGGAAATGCCCTTCCCATCGGTCATTGTTGCCTAATTAACAACTTGCAATATTTCACAATCAATGTTAATGACACAAGATGCCATTTGCAGGGGTGGGGGCTGCAGAGCACTTGGCATTTTTCCTGGGAAGGCCGGGCAGTGGGATGCAGAGGATGAGGACGTGCTCAGGCTGCTGGGCTCCAGGCTCAGGAGCGCTGCCTCCAGTCCCAGTTACGGAAAGAGGAAGGTTTTTCGCAAGTACAGTTCCTAGGAATGGTCTCTCCCTCTACCTGACAAGGAAGGTGAGGGGAGAAGGAAGTGCATTTGAATGTCCTGGCCGGCTTACATGGAAAAGCAACACAGAAACTGCTATGGAGCAAGGAGGCTCAAAGGCTGGAGATCCCTGCTGGCATCTGCTCTCCGTGGGAGTCCTCTGGGGGCCACTTTAACCCAATAATCCAGCAGAAAATTCACACAACAGAAGCAATGCATGGAGGGATCCAGTAAGTGCCAGGAGCTGGATCCTGCTGCTGGGAGCTCAAAATAAGAAGAGAAAAACTGCCCCCCCACACACACCCTCCCTGCTTTTTTGGCACGGGGTGAGCTGTGTTGGTGCAGACACTCACGAAAGAGCAGCCTGAGGCCACGTGCTCTGCAAGTGAATCCGGACACTGCTGCAGCATCCAGCAGCTGGTGAGCATCAGGAGCACGAGGACACGTCTATCCTGCTGAGATGGAGCACATGGTGTGACGTGTCCACCAGCACCGTGCTCTGTCCTGCTCCAGCCCGCACTTCACCACTGTCCCAGCCAATTCACCCCTCAAAAAAATATCTTAAAATTGAACCAGTTTGTTTCAATGTGGGCATTCAAGTGCTCATCTGGCACCCAGATGCCTTCAGACTGGATCTGGCATCTTCTGGCAGCCCGGCCTTACAGAGAGGATTAATATGGAGCAGCAAACTTCATAGCACTGTAATTTCATGTGAACTTCCATCTGCAGGCACCGGCTGTTGTGGTGATTTATCGACAGCAGTACAAATGTACCTCACGTGCCTGTAGAATGAATGCAGCACGTACAGATGCTCGTGGTGAAGCCACAGTGGAGGGACCAGAGCAGAGGGGCCTGGATTGAGAGCTCCTTTCTTTTCAGGATCCTTCCAGGGAATGATCACGAGGTGTGTCAATGTTCTCCCATGTCAAACCAGCAAATTAAAGGGGTCAAACCAAACATCTGAAAAGGTGTAGAAAAATATATATTTAAAAAAATATATAGAAAATGCAATAGAAAAAGTATTTACTATTACAAATCATACTGAAAATTAATAAGATGAAACACAACTGAATCCCTTTAAAATGCATTTTGCTATTTACAGTTGTTCACTGGGGATGTTTGGGATGCAGTCAGTGCTGATAGTTCCTTTGGAGAACCAATCCTTTTATTTGTGGTAACCCTCCACCTCCAATTAGAGAAAAAAATAATAGAAATAATTGTAGCCTATCACTGTAGCATAGCTGAGGGTGGGAAGAGCAGAGCAAATTAACTGAAGGTTCTCGTTTGACATTGTGCTTTTAAAGGGTCGAAGATGACGATCAGTTAGGAGCATAAATCCTGACAGCCCCACTCCTGCTCTATTCAGCAGTGATACCTGAATAAGTCCCTGGGTATTCCTGGGTCATGTTTGCTTTTTCTCAGACTAGCTTCCCAGCTAATGCTTTCAGAAACAGGTTTGAAATTAAGATATCCATATTTATGTGCCTATTACCATAGATACATTAAAAAACTTAATGAGCTTATGTAACAAATTGCTGTATGACATTGTTAACGACTCAAGAGAGGATCTGTACTTAGGGAGATAAGAATGGCATTTGCAATGGCACCAGCTCGGGTTAAATTACAAGGAGCATCAATTGCAAGGTTCAGGGAGACTGTCCTGAGACTGGAGCCAGAGAGGTGTGTGCGTGGGGAGCCTTGTGCCACAACCCACTTGCAGAGCTCCAGCAGGGCGACACAGCGCTCAGCCTCCGCCCAGGGATTTTCCATAGGGAAGGAGATGAGGCCGTGGCTGCAGCCCAGGTCTCGGCAGAGTCAGCATCACCTCTTCACCATCACAGCCTTCCTGCTCTGAGCGAGACCCTTTGGGCATGTCTGCAGATTCCAGAGCTTTCCCTGTGCCTGCTCCGAACTGGCTCCATGTGTCAGCAGGGCTGGGAGGCCGCCAGCCATGACTGTGCCTGTTCCAGGAGGGAATCAGTGTCTCGGGCACTGCAAGGGCTCCTGCAGCTCCCAGATCACATCTGGCCAGCTCGGGGCATGGGCAGGGCAAGCTGGAGGTGTTTGTAGCTTGTAGATACACTTTACATTTCTGTGTTTCCTGCTTCCCCACTATAAACAAGGAAATGCTGCATCCCCAAACTTTCGGGACAGGAAGACAACAGGTTGCCTACATATGTAGGTACTGCAGGCTTGGTGAAGACAAGCAGAGCGTGGCAGATGTTCAGTCTGGGACTGCTGGAGATGTAAGTTCCCCCATGCTTGTGTGCAGACACAATCCTCACTCCTGTCCAGACTCATGGGCACGGCACACTCCTGAGAAGCTGAGGAATGGCTTTTAGGGAGGGAGAGCTCAGGATTTGAAGAAGTGAGTGCTGAGAGCCTTCCACCCCCCAGTTAGTTCAGAGTTTTATATGGACAAAGTGGGACTCTTCCACCCAGAGTCCCAGGAAACCACCCCTGGGCAGCAGTTGTGGCAGCAGAATTGTGAACTCATCCCTCCCTCCCATTCATTGGGAAGCCTCTCTCTGACTATCCACACACCTCTGTTATTAAGCAGGGCCAGGTTTGGGCTCTAGAAGGCACTGAGGGCTTGATGAGGTTTGGCTTGCTTTGCTGAAACAAGCCACAGGCACAAGTGGCAACTGGTGCCCTGGGCATGGACAAGGAGCCTGGGCATTCCTGGGGCACTGGGGGTTCTGGAGGACCCTGACTTAATGGCCTTCTCTTGCTGACCACTGTGGTGGCTCTGTGTGCTGGCTGGGAAAGAGCAGGTGACACCTGCCCCACCAGGGAACAACACCATGACTTGGAAACTGGGAATAAACTTGAACTGGTGGAGAGATCTGTGCTGTTTGCAGTGATGTTGCTCTGAGCAGCTCCCAACCACGGCTACAACAGATTTACAGCCTCGCTGAAATGCGAGCGAGGATTCCTTTGGCAAAACCCTGCCGGGATAAGCTATGCTGACAGAAGAGCACTTTAGCTGGTGTATTCTGTGTTTACACAAGGGGAGCGCTTTATCGGGCTGGCTCTGCTGGCAGATCTCCCCTCGGGCTACTGAGTCTCTGCAGCCTTGCTGTGGAGCTGTATGGGCAGAGAATCCGAGGAGAGGAGAGATGCAACCGGCGAGGGGACCGGAGCCTGCACGGGGCACTTTGCCAGGCTGTCCCCGGGCAAGCAGTGCCCGACAGCCGGGACCCGGGCTGGGTTCAGGTCACTCTGGCAGCTCACCAGCACACACACCCTCGGCGTGAACACCTCGCCGTGCTCTGGGCTACCCTGTCATTTGCATGGGTGCAGCTTGACCTGGTTTGAGCCCGTGTCTGCCGCTGGATTTGCATCTGTTCAGCTGAGCTGGTTTTGTTTCGCTGTTGTGATTGTTTTCAATTCTAATGCAGCCCAGCACAAGGAAGTGGTGACCTCGTTCCTCTCCTCTCAGCATGAGGACTGGCTTTCAAAGGCACCATCCCATCCGTCTTGCACTGATTCAACTCTCACTTGTAAAAACTGCCTTCCCTGCCCTTCAAGTTCCCTCTTGTTCCTTGACAGACCCTTGCCCCATGGGTCCCCAAAGCAAATCTTCCCTGTGCCCCAGAGGGAGAGAGCAGCTCCTCTCACATCCCCTCCAAGGCTTTCCTCAGCTGCTGGCTCATCGTTAATCCCAGCTCTGTGGACACCCGAGTCATCTAACAGTACAAATTCGATCTGGATCAGCTGTGAACCTGGGGCTGCCTTTCTGCTGAGTCAGTCAAAACACATGGTTAGAGTCAACTTTAGAGTTTTTGTGGTGACAGATTTTGGTGACAGGATGATGGACCAGGTCAGGCTGCAATGGTGTGGGCAAAAGACACCTTATGCAGCGTAAAACCGCTGCAAGTTAAAGTCAGCTTTATTTTTAATACATTTGCATTGATAGAGTGAATTTATATTGACTTAGTCCTTTCCAGTGGTGGATTTTTGGAGGAGGAGGAGGAGATCTAAAGTAGCTTGCACTGTGTTATCTGGTATTATCTGGACTATAGCTCCTAAATCCCACGGAATGGGAACTTGGCTCTTTTGTGAAAGAACTATGTCAGAGTTTGGAAGTCCAGCAAATACCTTCGTTACAGCACTGAAACTTCTCTGGACTGGACTGGGCACTTCTCACTACTCTACTAGAAATGTAGCACGGGGAGAGAAAGACCTGGGGAGCAGGTGTGGAGAGCCAGAGCTGCCCAGTCACAGTGGTGCTCCTGCACAAAACTCTGTTAACAGCAGCAGTGATGGGAGATCTTAGAGCGCGGGTGCCTGCGTGCAGGCAGAGGGGGAAAGGGATGACAGAGGACAGGTTGGAAGCCCAGGAATGAAGATGGCTGAAATGCTGCCTGAACTCAGATTTGAACTGAATGGTTTTAACACCAGAAAAATCAGCTGGACATCCCAAGTCTGTGTCCTTCTGCACTCATACCTGCACACAATTAGGCAAACATGAATAAGAGATTTCTAAGTAGTGTGAATTCTTTCACCACAGAGTATCTCCTTTGTGCCTTTGCAGCAGTAGTGGTTCATGAAGTTTTGCAAATAATTTTGCATGGAAAAAACCCAGATCTATTAAGAAAACACCCAGCACCTGCATATGTTTGCTATAGAAACCAAAATCAAGTCCTTGAGAACGCAGCTTGAAGCAGGTTTGGAAGAATTTGGAGGCATTTGCTGGCACCTGGTATTTTATAATGCTGACAGCCCTGCGCACTGGTACCTTATTAATGTGATTGTCACAGACAGAGTGCATTAGGTGCAGAGTTCTGACTGATGTAATTTTTACCAGCAGTTCATTTTGTTTTCCCCGCACAGTTCTGCTTCATCTTGCCATGCAATGGAATTGCAGCTCACCAGTGTACCAGCAATGGAGAACACCACAGTGGAGGGAACGTGGTGCCACGCTGCCACATTTCCCTCATTTTTTATACAGTTCAGATTTTGTCCAGCTGAGCTTGATGAAGAGACTGGCTATTTGGAGGGATTAGGAGTTTTCAAGGAGCTGGACTGTGGAAATATAAGAGTAACTGGATTTGTTTTCTTTGCTTATTTAAATTGCCTAAAGGGAAAATCCTGAGCTTCAACTGACATGACCCATTTCCCTGACATCAAGGTCAGCTTACTGATTTCATCACTCCTTTAAGATGACTGAAGAGTGAAAGGTAACTAGAAATAAGGCAACTGAATTCTCTGTAAATTCTTTCCCTCTGCACAGGTACTGTCTGCATCTCTGCTTTATTTTGTGCTCAAAATACTCTTGGAAAGCATTTAGATTATTTATCTATTAGGATTTTAAACTTGGCACGTCTGTGTGTGTCTATGCATGTACGTGGAGAAGTGGGTATTTTAAAAAACACACTTAACACACTTGATTGATTCCCTGAAGGTTCAATGGCTGCAGGATCCCTCAAAGCTGGGGGTGGAAAAGACCCTTTGTACCTGATGCCCCTCTCTGTCCATGGAGGAACCATCCCCAAACCATCACCATTGTGCCTCAGCACTTTTTTTCCTAAAAGATGGTGCATCATTTAAGGTATTGTGTAGGCTTCATGTACCCTGGGAACAGAGGGAAGGATGAAGAAGCCTCTCATGGCAGATGTTTTTACAGTGCAAGTGTAGCTCGGTGACAGCTATTCATTCCCTTTTCTAAAAGGGGAGAAGGAATGGAAAGCTCATATTGAAGGACCTGTATTAACTACAGCCTGAATTGTGCTGAGCAATGTTTTTTCAGCTCGTTTCTGTGTATTTGAAATGCTTTTTAGCTGGTTAAAGCTATGGGATTCTTTCTTTTTTTGGTACTGTTGGTTTTTTTGCTTATTGTAGTATAAACAATTAGCTGTAGGAATGTATGATCCACCAACCTTTATTTTTTAAAGTATGAATCATGCCTATTGTGCCAAGAACCTGTTTATCTTTTTGCTTTCAGAAAAAGCCTAAGTAAATCTATGAACCCTGATTTTGCATTTAGCATTGTGGTGTTTTGACTGAGTTTGGTTTTTTGATCTTGTTTTTGCTTGGTTTGGGCTTTTTTTTTTTTTTTTTTTTTCCCAAGTGGAGCCTGCTTCCTGCAATAGGGAACTGAGCTTGGTTACACACAGTCCAGCAATGGCAGCCTTTGGAGCAGCACTGACTAACAGCAATGAAGGTTATGGCACTGCTGTTCCTGATGGATTTAAAAAGGAGGGAACAAAAAAAATCAGGGCATCTCTCTAGAATGGAATGATCACACCACTGCAGGCAAAATGTCAGAGCCCTGAGGAGGTGCCTCAGGATCACTGGGCAAGGATGGAAGGAGCTTGGGGATCATGGCTCCCACCTCTCTCTTGGTCCCAGCAGATTAGAATCCAGCTCTCGACAGCACTGGGTCTATAATTCTTGTTTTATGAATGAGGAGACTGAGGTAAATGCAGTTGCTGTCATATTTGTGGTCATCCCCTGCCTCAGGGACAGGGACAGGCTGGGAATCTGGATCTCCTCCTCCCCTGTCCCATGCTGCAGGCAGGCTCGTGTGAACTCCCTCTCTCCCAGGTATCCGTCTCCTGCCGCAAACCATCCAGGTCGGCAGAACTTCTTGTGTACGAAAGCCAGAGAAACTCCTTCACTGGAGCCCGAGGCAGCTGCACATCCCTGCTGAACCTCTGCCACATGCCATGGAGCATCTGACCCAGGGCCTATGAGCTCCTGTTGCCAAAGCCTGTCACTTCTGCCCGGAAATTGCTAAACATCCTCTGTGCTGCGGGCTCGCGGCACGCTATGGCCAGGGGACTCTGCTCCTCCAGCTCCAGAGGGAAGGAGCAGCAGAAAACATAGCTGGAATCTTGTTTATTAAGCAAATTAATAGGTTGGGGAAAAACTAGCCTCAGTGTCAGGCTTTCTTCTCGCTTCCTACAGAAGCAGGGGCTGGAAGCTGAGGCATGGAGCTGGCAAGGCAATCAGTGTCACAGCCCCGACGGAGGCCAGCCCCTAACACCGGTTTAGAACCATAGAATGGTTTGTGTTCGAAGGGACCTTAAAGATCATTTCGTTCCAACCCCCCCGCCATGGGTAGGGACGCCTCCCACTAGACCAGGTTGCTCCGAGCCCCAACGTGTCACTGAACACCCTTTAACAGCGGTGCGGGTGCCCCGAGCCCCGCTGGGCGCTGCCAGCCCCGGGCTGCGGGAGCCTCGGGGGAGGTGGGGGCAGCCCGGGGCTGTGCGGTTGAACCAGCGGCTCCCAAGCGGCCGCTGCCCTCCCGGAGGGGCACAACCGAGGGCTGCCGCCAGTCAGGGATTTCAGGGATGCTCCCGGTGCCAGCAGCCACGGGGAAACCTACGCGCAGACACACACACCGCCCCCCTCACCCCCTCTCCCATACCCCGGGGCGCCTTAAAGGGAGGAGAAAGCAGCGGATCAGCGGGGAGAAAAAAACTCTTCAGAATGTCCCGGCTCTGCCGCGGCCGGTGGGATCGGTCCAGCGGCGGGGCACGGCCGTGCGCGGCAGCGGGACCCCCACGCACCCCCCCGGCGGCGGGGCCGTCTCTCGGCGCCCCTCCCGGGGCGGGGGGTGGGCA
>VXAY01001630.1:1043772-1087160 GCA_013399855.1 Oxyruncus cristatus | reverse complement strand
TCCCCCCTCTTCGGAGGTGCGAATTGTAATTTTTTTATATTATTTTTTCTTTTTTTCTGACGAGTGGTTTGAACTCTCGAACAAAACAGGGTGAGAGCCCCGGCTGGGAGAACCGAGCTCGCATCCCGCCTCCCCCGCGCGCCCGTGGAGCAGCGCCGTGCGGGAGCGGCTGTTCCCGGAGCCGCGGCCCCCCCGCCGGTCGGACCGGGGCGAGCTGCGGGTCCCACTGGGGCGGGCGAGGGCCGGGCCATGCGGAGGGGCCGGCCGGCAGGTAGCAGCCGGGCTGGGCGAACCCTTCCTTTCCACGTTTCTCCTCCTCGAGAGCGGCTCCCGCCCGCCGCGAGGTGCTCCCGGGTTTTGACCTCTCCGAAAGCGGCCGTGTCCCCCCGTGTCCCCCTGTGCCCCCCCGGCCGCGCTCCGCCTGCTCGGCTCCTACAGATTAGCTGCAGTCCCCGCTTCACGCTCCATTGGGACCCCATTCACCTCTTATTAACTAGCCCTGTTATTTTAATGACCGTGAAGCCAGAAGCTGCTAAATCCCTGGATCAGCTCAATGTAGACATTTCAGTTTTGACTGCTGAGATTGGAAATCGGGGTGGAAGAGGCGATGGGACGGGCTGGAGGCAGCCCCGCCGTCCCTCCCGGCCGCGCCGCTGCCGTCGGGCAGAGCCCCGGGCTCCCCGTCCCGGGGACCTCGAGGGCTGGGAGGGGAGGGATGGAGGTGCCGGGGGACCCTTGGGCCTTTCTCTCCAAGGGCAGCGGGTCCTCAGTTCCGAGCCCCGGTATCTCCTTTCTAGCCAGGGCAGCGCGGCAGAAATGAAGCTGCGTCGCTGATTTGAATTTTTCTGATTTTAATGATTCTTCCGATGACTTGCCCAAGCGGGAGGGTTGGTCTGGTGTAGTTGCGATGAGCAGTGCAGTGAGAACTGGTTTTCAGTCTCTTCCCTGGGAGTGGGGCTGACTTCTTCCGCGAAGTGCCCTACAAAGAGCAGCTCCCTGGGCAGGAGCAAGGCGGCTGTCGGCTCTGCTCTCCCCCAGTGCCAGCAAGTGCCACCGCCTGCAGCCCCTTTTCGCCGTGTCCCCGAGTCCAGGCTGCCCTCGATGACGGCTGCCCCCTTCTCTCCCACCCCTCTATGCTTTCCAGGACCGGCACGATGGGAGCAGCAACGGGAACCCGCGGCTCCCGCACCTCTCTGCCGTCAGCCAGCACCTGTACAGCCCGGCCCCGCCGCTCTCCCACTCGGGCGCCTCCGACTTCCAGCCCCCCTACTTTCCCCCTCCGTACCAGCCGCTGCCTTACTCCCAGTCCAGCGACCCCTACTCGCACCTCGGGGACCCCTTCTCCATCAACCCCTTGCACCAGCCGCCGCCGCCGCCCCCCAGCCAGCAGCAGAGCGCTTGGCCGAACCGGCAGAGCCAGGACCCGGCCGGGCTCGCCCCGCACGGCCGCCCCGGGCTCGTCCCGCACCTCTCGGCGCTGGAGAGCGGCTCCGCCGGCAGCCGCCGGGAGACCTACCGGCGCTCCGAGCTGCTCCTGCCCCACGGGCACGGGCTGGACGCCTCGGCGCTGGCCGATAACCTGGGCCTGCACGACATGGCTCACCAGATGGAGGAGGTGCAGGTAAGGACCCCCCAGACATCCCCCTCGGGCCTCTCCGCGCGTCGGGGGAGGCGGGACGGGCGCTCCCCGGGCACCGTCCCCTCCTGCACATCCCGGCTGTACCTGCCCCATCCCCGTCCCTGGAGAGAAACCCGCCTTTTCTCCCCTTCGGCCCTTAAAATGGGGACGCGCGGGGAGGGGGTGGGTTTCTCAAAAGCCCCCCCCCGGCTTATTCCTTCTCAGCTCTTCAAGGTGCGAAACTTTCTCCCCCTTTCTCTTTCCAGAATGTGGAAGATCAACACTTACTAATGCATGACCAGACAGTCATTAGAAAAGGTCAGTAAGGTGGCACCGCAGTTTTACTTTCCCTTGTCAATAGTTAAAAGTTTAATGACGCACCGGTGAAGAGACGCCCTATTATTTTTATAGAGACGGATCCTTTGGGATCGGGAGGGCGGAGGAGATTTTATTCCACTTTCTCAGTCGTTGGATTTTTCTGACGCTGTCTGAGGGAAGGTGGCGGCTGGGACAAACATCCAGGGTTGCCCCGGGGTGCGAGAGACTCCTCCGGGGGACACCCGGCTGTCCTCCCTCCTGTGCTCTTGTGTTGTGGCTTTAATCGAAACCGGGACCTTGAACCGAATTTAATCTACCCTGGAATATGTGTGTGTAAAGTGACACGGGGCTTTGCTTTTTGTTTGTTTGGTTGGTTTTTTTTTGTTGCTGCTAGCACTCGAAGATAGGAGAATTTTTACCCTTCTTTGTTTTCCAACTTTTTTTTTAACTTCTTTGCAAGACTTGAGAAGGGAATGAGATCGCTGACAGAAGCCTGCTCGGCTTTATCTTAATCGAAATTGGTTTCTAGCTGAGGTTTTCAGGAAGGAGGAAGACGTATTGACTCAATTTACAGTCATTTAGGTTTTTTTGCTTGCTTTTGTTTTTAAACAAATTTGTGCTAAAAAAAAAAAAAAATCAGTGGAAGTTTCCTCTGAAGACTTCAAACAAATACCTAACTGAGGAAAAGCAGAAGTGTGTGTCAGAGCGCTGATTGCTGCCTTCAGCTCATGGGAGAATAATTTCGCTGTCAGATGCACCACTGACAAATCTTCCCCCTCCGGGAGTGGGGCCGATCTCAGCTCTTTAACCCTTTCGCTCGGCGCCCTGAGTCAGCAACACACCACTGGGTGAACTGGGTGGATTTGCAAGGCATGGAAAAGCTGGATCAGTGGTTTGCTCTTTCCAACAAAGCCTTTGTTGTCCCTCTTCACCTTAAGGCTGAAGCTATTAAGGAGCAGCGCTTTACTTTCGGTTCTGCCCTGGGCTGCATCGCTCTCTGTTGTTGTACTGTCTGTTATGAATTTGTTGGGATTAAATTCTAAAGGCGGTTTCTTAAATCTGCGTGTGTGAGGTGGAAGATGAACCCCAGCGGGAGCTGGGAGGTTTCTCCCTGCCCCGGCTCGGAAAGAGTTTTTGGCAGTAGCTGAAGGATGCTAATTTGGAGTCTGTAGTTGTGTCGGGCTTTTCATAAGCACGGATTTGCTAACTTGCAGCCTGCTGCTTCAGAGATGTGGGGTTTGTGCGCCTTGAAAAGCATTCTTAGTTGTGTTGAGCAGCTCCTTGGAAGCCGGTGGCAAAATGCAGCTGGTCAGGAATAGCTGTGGGGACCTTTTGGTCCCTGTGCCCTAGATTGATCCTGGGGATGAGGGTCAGTGGCGTGAGCATTTGATGCCAAACGAAATCCTGCCTTCTGGGTTGTTTTTATAGAAAGGAAATTCACTTGCCACTTCCTATTTATTTTTTCCCTTTTATAAAATACCTGCTTTCCCTCCTCCCCCCGTAGGTCCCATTTCCCTAACGAAAAACAGTGCTCTGAGCCTCCCCTGCCAAAAGGATGGATTAATTGGGGTGGTCATAAACCCCAACGAAGTGTTTTGTTCCGTTCCGGGGAGACTTTCCCTCCTGAGCTCCACGTCGAAATACAAAGTGACAGTAGCAGAGGTGCAGAGGAGGCTCTCGCCCCCGGAGTGTCTCAATGCCTCTTTGCTAGGAGGAGTCCTCAGAAGGTAGGCTGCACTCCCCTTCCGACCGTCCCCTCCCTGTCTATTGTTTGTGATTTCCCTTGTGCTGGGGTGTGAGAGCGGCCAGATCAGCATAACGAGGAGCTAAGAAAGCCTTTTAGCGAATTACTGATTCTTAAGAAGCTCAACGACACTGAATCCTAATAGGCTTTGGAAATAAAACTTCTTTGCACTTCTGCTACCTCTCGAGAAGTGCTGTTAACAGCTCTGACAGCAATTCTCATTCTCCGTTTTAAGTTCAGTTTTTGTCTCAAAACCACCTCATGGCCAACATAAACTGATTCCCCATGGAACTAATTTTTGATTAAATCTTGTGGTCCTGATTAATCATTACAAGGACACTTAAGATGTCCTCTTTTGCATACGCTTAATTTGGCTTGTGATTGTTATACAGCTGTGGGTTTCAGTGGTGCAGTTTGAAACATTTTGATTTTGACCTGCTGTGTTTCATCCTGGCTGGTTCGTAGTACAGCATTTTAAAAGTAGGTCACTTGAAAAGAGCCTGTTTTTTATCTTCACCTCAGTAGAACCCTATTGAATGTCAGTAACTGGGATTTTTCATCTTAGAAAGAAGTGCTCCCCCAAGATAAAGAAGGCCATTTTTTTTTCTCTTTAATTACAGAGCCAAATCTAAAAATGGTGGCAGATCATTAAGGGAAAAACTGGATAAAATTGGCTTGAATCTTCCTGCTGGTAGAAGGAAAGCTGCAAACGTGACACTTTTGACATCTCTGGTGGAAGGTCAGTCTTCAACATGTCCTAAAAATGAACTTTTTTTCCTTTGTGTACAGCTTTTATCGAGCAGGGCATGGAAAGTCTAGAAAGCCAGTGAAAGTATTGAAGAGCTTTTTGTGTATTTTAAAGTGAACACGGTGGGGATGTTGTCTTTGAGGGATTCCTGTCCCCCTTCTTCTCCCTTCAAATCTGGTCCCTAAGCCCTGCTCACACAAACCCAGCTAATGCTCCTCATCCTCACGGCTGTGTGGAAGGGATGGAGCAACTCTCCTAAGTGCCAAGATGTTCCAACATGTTTGTCCAGTCTGTGTTTCTTAAGGTTGTTTTGGGTTTCATAAAGGTGTATGTGCAGGGACAGGCAGGGATGGTAAAAGGTGTGAAACTCATCACATTAGTGGGTTTGGTTCCTTATTGGGGAACTTTTAAAAGTCTGGGGCGACTGACTCCAAAGCCTGGCCCTACCTCAGCGGTATCCTCAGAAGCTTTTCTAATAAACAAGCATATAAAGTGAGATTTATAGCTTTTTACTTCCTGATAGGAAACTGGAGCCCCTTTAATCTGTACCACGTTCTGTGGACCCTCTGTCAGTTAAACTGACTTGAAGGGTGGATATATATATATGTATGTGTGTGGTTTATGTTTGGTGTTCCTGTTTAAGGCAGCTCCTGGTAGTGGCATGATTTAATAGGAATAGAAGCAGCAACTGAGATGAAAAGTGAGGAATGATCTAACAATACTGCTAATTCACTTCTGCATCAGCTCAAATGAAACAGTAACTTCCATTTAAGACCTTTCCTTGGAAGTTGGGAATTCAGAGAGCTGATGTGTGTGCACATGCACACAGGTACCTTGCAGATAACAAACTGACCATGCCAATCCATCCATTTTTTGTAAGCCTGATCAAATTGCTTTAATGAAAAAAACAAAAGTGGCCTAGTTATACGCCTTGCAATTTTGTTTTCTATATGAATATGCTTACGAAAAAGTAGAAAACCAAACTGAAAATTTTTATTGTATAAGTGGAAGTTAGTTGCCAGATACTCTTAAACATCAGTGGATAATTTGATATCAAATTAATTCTGTTCTTTGCTGTGCAGTTATTCTGGGGAGAGACAGGAGTTTTGCTTATATAAAAGCAAGAGAATTCTCTTTTATAGCAGTCACCATGTAGGTATTTTCCTTTTTCTTGATGCAAACTTAAAGAAAGAAACACTCATCCATCAATTAGAAAATGGTAATGAGTGATATAATGTTAACACTGTCCTTTTCTAAACCAAGAATACACTAAAAAAAATCACAGCATTTTTTTCCCTTAATTTCCCTCATTTCCCTCTGATAAACAGATGTCACACCATTTAACAAGCACTCCTTTACCCTCACCAGGTGAAGCTGTACATCTTGCTCGTGACTTTGGTTATGTTTGTGAGACAGAGTTTCCTTCCAAAGCAGTGGCCGAATATTTAACCAGACCACACATGGGCCGCAATGAAATGGCAAACAGGAAGAATATGCTTCTTGCTGCAAAGTAAGTTTTGAGCTTCGATTTTATTTTTTTTTCCTCTCCCTTTTAAACATGCTTTTGTCTGCCCATGAGTGTCTGTGACTGGGGGGCAGCGTGCTACATTTTCATGTGTAATTTTAATTCGGAAGATGAAGCAATTATTTTTATTTGGTTTTGGTTTGAATTCAATTATGGCAGCAGTTATTTTAGTCTGAACCAATAATAATAGGAACAACCCTGTAGGATAACTCAAAAGAAAATGAACAGAACTGGTCCAAACTGCTTTAAACTGTAGTAAAAACTCCAGGAGAATGTCCTATACCCAGACAACTATATCTCTAAGGAGAGATGTCCCTGGCCCTGACAGGGTTGAGGATCTGGAAAGCAGGTGTGGCTTGGGAATGTGAACCAGTGCTGGGGCTGGGAGCAGGAGATGGTTCCCCCATCTCTATATGTGCAGTGTCTCCAAGCAGAGTTACTGGTGGGCGTGCTGGGCGCCAGGGAGGCTCAGCCCCTGTGTCCTCCTGACCGCCTTTGGCAGTAGCAGCACACAGCTTTCCTCCTGGGACACTGGGAGTCAAGAACTGGATAGTCCCTTTTTCCCTAATATGGCTGAAGATTTTTATAGTTCATTGGAAGCCATCCTTTGGTAGGTGTGGAAAGTCCCTGTGCTTAAAACTAAATTCCTATTACAAACCTCGACAAAGAGGGAAGGAAGGGTCAAGACGAGCAGCTTGGTTATGGCTGTTCTGCAGACACTTTGTACCTGTAAATAAACCAGTCCTGAACAGGTCTCTGGTAGGAAATATCTGTGTTAAGCTTATCTTAAACCAGTAGCTGGAGTGCTTGCTGTCCCCTTCCCCCTGCTGAGGTTCCTTACCCAGACTGAGGTTTATCAGAGCTTCAGTTCATGATTTGTTCCGGTCCGAGATGTTTTCTGGTTTGGGCTCAGTGTAATTCCCTGTGTATGTGACAGCACCCTTGCTCTGCAGAGGATTTGAGAAAAGTTTGCTTAAACTGCAGAGCAGTGTAGCCCTAACTTTAGGCTCAGATCAGGCATGCAAAACACACTCCTGTTGCTGACTTTATCCAGCCTTCCTGAGAAATATTCTTGTAAAAGATCTCTATCTCTTATAAATTTAGAAATCTAGTCTCTCTTTCCTATAGTTTGAACATGATGATAATTTTTCCTGAGCACTGCTCCTTCTGCTCCTCAGTATTTGCAGTATTGGTATTGTGATTGGCACTAATAATAATAATCTTCTGGAGGACGTTTGTGATTGAGAAATTCTGATAAAAGTGATGATTCTGTTAAGACTGCTCAGCTCCTGTGAAATTCCCTTCGAGGGGACAGATTTGCAAGCAGCAAACAACATATGCTGGAGCATTATTAACCACTCATGTTTTGCCAGGCATATGTGTTAGTGTTTGCAGGAGCAGGGCCTCGGTCTCTCTGGAAGGGGGCATATACATAGAATATACACAGCTAAATTGAATCTCCCGTTCAGCTGCTTGAGTCTTTCTAAATCACTAAACTGCAGCTGTGAAAGTTCTCATAGGAACTAGCACTGAATTCCCACTCCCTCCTTAAAATCTGGAGCAGCTAATGCAGGGCCAGCCAGGCACCAGAGGTGGGGAAGATGATTTTGCAGAGTGTTTTGATGCTGTCGATATAACAGAAGGTTCATCAGAAAGTGGTGCTAATAAACAGGCTCTACTTTTGGACACTGCTGCTGAGGCAGTACTGAATTTCTCTAATTCCCACGTAACTGCCAAATGTTTGATACGGACTCCTCTGTTATTTTCATGTATTTATTTGCTTTTGGATAAATTCCCGCCATGGTGTAAAGTGTGATCCCTTTGTGTCTTGCAGGCAGATCTGTAAGGAATTCACAGACCTCCTCACTCAGGACAGAACTCCTCTTGGAAACACAAGACCCAGTCCCATCTTGGACCCTGGCATCCAGGGCTGTTTGACTCATTTTAGCCTGATCACACATGGCTTTGGGAGTGCTGCCATCTGTGCTGCCATGACATCCGTCCAGAACTACCTAAATGAAGCATTAAAAATAGCAGACAAATCATACATGAACGCTGGCGATCAGAGCCCCGCAGAAACCAACAAAACCATGGATAAAATGGATAAGCACAGGAAGTGAAAGGAAAACCAGACTTTACTCTTCCTCCTAAACACAGACTGGGATCTTCTTGCCAGGGGGAACATAGAGATTTGGTGGTGTTTTTATTTTTTTTTTCTTTTGGTTTTGTCTTATTTTTTTTTTTAAAGAGAAAGGAGGGGAAAAAGGGGAAAAATACCAATATCATTCAGGATCTTCACTCCTCCTGGATCCATCCGTGAGACAAGTCTTTCTAAAAGCTGCAGTATCCCTTTTCTGTGGAAGCAATTACCTGAAGATAAGTACTTGGTACAATGTATTGAATCCTTTGCTGTAAAAGTGGTGCTATAAAAGGGGGGGGGGAGGGTTGATGGAAATATACAGAGAGATATATTTAGATTTCTTCTCCACATCTAACTATCTAGTGGTGACCAGCTTCATGTACAGTTTTTTAAGATCCAGATTTTAGATTGGAAGCCTGTTTGTTATCTGATACAATTTCAGGGTTTTATTCTCTCTAAGCGCAACAGTAACAATAAAGCAGTATTAAACATCGGTATATAGATTTATGTACATTAAAATTTTTTTATAAACACCTGAAAATAGTAAGATTATTCTGTGGGGGGCTTTTTTTTTTTTTTGGTTCTGTTTTTTTTTGGTGGGGATTTTTTTTTTCTTTTTCCTTGTTTTCAGATTACCATAGGAGAGTACTAAAATCCTGCTAGACTTAAAAGTTATCTGATGGCATTTGACATGCTTATTTTTTATGGAAATATTCAGCCTTTTAAAAACTGCAGTCATGTTGGCTGCAGTTAATATTTATCTTGGTATTTTTTTAACGAGGAATAGTTCAAAATTAAATGCTTTTAGAAAATTCACTTTCTGTGTCTAAGGATATTGCAGCTTTATTCACATATTTATATTGTCTTGTTTTTTAAATTGGGGGGGAAACTTGAAAGAATAGGCACATAACTTTTTGGGGGTTTGTTAATTTTACATTTTTTGCCTATTAAGGCCAAAAAATATTTCCAGGGAGGCTTTATGTGTATTAAGGGAAGCAGTGTGTTGAATGTAAATATTTATTTATGTGTAATTTAATCGGATTTGTAAATAATGGTGAACTTTTTAATACTTTTTTTTTTTTATAAATGGGTTTCAAATTTTAATTTTGGTAAGTATTTCAAAGGTAATGGGTAAGCTAAACATATCTTTAGGTTTATGCACAGGTATGTTATACAGGGTATTTAAGACTTTTTTTTTTTTTTTTTAAAATCTCAATTCTTGCCACTGAAGATTAGATTTAATCTGAGGTGTATGTCCACAAAGCAATAATTTTGTGCATCATTCACCTGATAACTGACTAGACATGCAAAACGAGTGTGTGAGTTAGTGTGTATGTGAATAATGGAGGTTCTGAACTCTCTTTACATGTTTGTAAATGTTCCCAATATAATTCTGATGTATATGATAACCATATAATAAAAGTATTCTGGATAGAAGCATGGAATGTTTTGTTAACTGAAAACAGTTCTGTTTTCTTTCTATACTTGGGGAATGTGGGGCGAGTAGCACTAGAGGACATTATGTATTGAGTCATAATTGCAGCACTTTGTTCGGATTAACAGAACAGAAATATGAAGCTGTTTGCCAGTAAAACTAATGGTTTCAATTAAACACATTCTGTATCTCCAAGAATCCCTTTTTTTTTTTTTTCCCCTGCTTCTTAAGATGTCATTATCCTGCCTGCTGGCTGCTTAAATAGGCAGCTTAAACACAAACTGCAAGGCTTCTTAATAAAAATCAATCCTACCAGCTTTGTCTCCTGGTGAATCTGACTTTATTAGAATAATCTGTCTCTAATGACAAATATTTGCAAAAACCTGGGGTGTGAAATTTGATAGGTCCCCCATCTGGTTTCAGCCCAGTTTTACTGATTTGAGGAAGTTTACATTTTGCAGAAAGTCCCCAACGTACTCTGTCCCGCAGTGGTGAGGCAGGAGCTGGGCCTTTTGGCGTCTTGGACGCAAAATTGCCAAACAAACCTCCCTGAAGAGAAACTGGGCGTTTTCTTTCAGTCCTTTCTGGAAAAGGAACGTGAATCTGGGCTTTAGTGTGTCCTTGGCTTTTCCACACCTGATCCATCCTTGAGGCTCGGGGGCTTGGGCAAACAGGAATGGGGACACCGGGCTGTGGGGAGTGAGAACTGGGTTCCCATCTTGGCAGTGTTTCTTCCACAGATGTGGAGAAGAGAAAGTATGTGCAATTTCTGCATGCTTTGTTTATAAATTATTTTTATGTCCTCCTTTTTTCCTTTAAGGGATAAAGACACAACACTGACGGGTGTGCAGGGAGAAGAAAGGAAAGGGAAGCTCAGAGAAATGAGTGACTATACCAGTGGTGAGCTGGGAGAAAGCTGATTTTTTTGAGTAGCAATCCACTCCCCTTCTCTCCTAAAGAGGTGTGAAATTCCAGCCTTTGCATTTGTTAGACTCATTGTAGCATTTCAAAAATGAGCATTTTGGACCATCTGTAGGCACAAGAGCAGCCAGGACACGTGATGACTAACAGAACTTCTAAAACACACAAACAATATACCACTGTGATAATGTATTTTTATGGAACATATATATATATACACAGAAAAATGCTGGCTATGGGAAGAGCTTGTTTAGAGGATGCAGTGCTAATTCTGTTCTTTTTTCCTGTTTCTGCTGCTGGACTGCCTATACAGCATATATAGGAGGATATTTCAGCTACCAGACAATGGAATCTTGCTTTTTATTAATGCACAAACCCAGGCTGTGAAATAATTGCCCCTTGGGATAGGAAATAAGGATGTTTCCATTTATTCCTGCGTGCATTCAAGCAAAGCCAGTCAATTGTCTAATGTACTGACTCGGGTTCTATTCATATGTTTGGAACATTAGAAATGTTGAGTTTCCATTACCTTAATGCTTTTCCCTACTGTATATTTTAGCTGGTACGTTATTTTGAGGCTCAACCACCTCCTAAGCTGTGCCAGTAACACGAAACAAAAACAGTGTCTTCTGCTCCATTCACTGAAAAGAACAGTTGAACTGATCTGAACTTGTCTCACATGATGTTATTCATTTTAAGGAATATGTTAATAGGTTAGTAACTTTTTGGGGATTCTAAAAGGAACAGAGTTACCTGAAACGCAGGAAGGTATTTGCTTCTTCCTGATCCTCAAAATTTCATGGATTTTACTGCTTTTATACAGCCTAGTCCTTTTAGCTGGCTAAAAGAAAAAAGTTCTAATGTAAGACTCTTCTGAAGTTCCATTTTTTTATTTCCTTTGAAAATGGACTATTCAAATGACTGTCCAGTCTTTTCCCTTGCCCTTCTCCCAGAAAAAGAATGGGTTTGGTCATTACATAAAGGAAAGTGACTTCAAACTATTAGAGCTTAAAAGTAAAAAATCTGAAATTGAGCCTTTTATGTATTGCCCCTCTGCAAAAATGTTACTTTGATACATACCCGCAAAACAGCTGAATTCATGTAATCAGTATAAAAATGGCTTGCGGAATACGAAAATATTTCCACCCTCTCTTGCTTGGCCACCAGCAGCAGTTGGGCATCAGGATTTCAGGGTCTTCCAGGCAGTGCTGGAGCCACGGCAGGCAGTGGTGCTGCTTCCTTCCACCTGCAGCAGGTGAGGGCGTGGCCCTTGCAACCCCATCACCTGAGAGAAATGGCCTGCTTGCCACAGGTCTGCAAACCTGAGGATTATTCAACACTCCAGCTCATGAAACCGTGTGACTTCATGGCACTGTTGCTCTCAGTTTAGAAAGAAACTCTTTTGTAGTGTTCACAGCTTCGGAGAGAAATAATGATGCGAAGCTACTAAAATAAAACAAGAGTTCTGTCTCTAGTAACTGATTTCAGCTAAATTAATTTTTGACTCCAGTTTTTCTTTGTCCATCACTTATTCCGCTGGTTATGATTTGTTTCACCCCAACTCTTGGCTGCAGCCCTGCTGCTGCCTGTTCCCTCGGACTTGTGCAATATGAATGAACCCAGCAATGGATCTCGAAATGGGTTTAGCTTGCTGTGGTAGCTGGCTGTGCTTAGTTGTCGTAGCCCTTTCTCCCCTATTTTTTCCCTGCGTGCAATGTTTTGTGTACATCCTTATAGTTATTTTGCCCTAATAGTATAGAGCCTTGGTTGTGACAATGGGCGTGGCCTGCCTTTTGGGGTATGTGTTGCAATAAGGGCTGGATTATTTTGTTATTTTATTTTACTTAATAAAAAAACATAGGCTGCTTTTAAGACATTGTCCCCGAAGTGTTACTTCACCAAAAGAACGTGAGGTTAGGGGAAAAGATGCTTCCTTCTCACTAGAAGAAATCTCGCAAGTAGAACGTGTTCACTGACCTTGGATTGGAACCTGGAGCCAGTTTTGCTGAGCACTCCGGAGTCCCCTTGGGATTGTGACCCAAGGCCTGGTGGTGTGACACAGGAAATGCATGTGAGCCATGCACATGGGAATTTGTTCCCAAACCCTGGCCACAGCCAGAGATACTGTGGAATCTGTGTTATCCAAACCAGTTGTGGTCTGTCAGGATATTTCCATAGTGCCAGGCTATTCCCGCTGCCTGTTTCCTAGCATCCCATGATCCACGGGACTGCATGGGTGACCATCTCTGCCAAAATGACACAGGGCCTACACTGGAATCATATTTTTAGCAAATTGTTAGGTTCTGCTCTGTATCACTTGCTGCCTTCTCCCTCTTCCATTTTCACTTTCACGGGGTTATATAACTGAGCTTTCTCGGGTTTCAGATGCCCCTTTGCATTCGCTGGCTGTTCTCGCACGTCTTGCAAGGATGTTCCAGCTGGTTTCCATGTACCATTGTTGTGTAAGGGCTGGCCACAAATATTCCATTTTCCCTCTCTTTTGGCTAAACAGGCCTTTTTAACTGGTCCTTGCGAAGGCCTTGCTCACAGGCTACTACTATTCCATGACACATTCCCTAAACATTCCCTGTGATCTACAGTTTTATCCATAATTTAACATTAAAAGCATGTGATAACACAGACACTTGCTCTCTGCCACAACACTTGTTCATGAGTGCAGCAGAAAGTTCAGAGATGGACAATGAACCAAATAATAGAATGCATTTCTTTGATGAGCTTTAGAGTTTATATTTCCAAGTCAATTAGCATCAAATCAAGGGGAAAGGAGCAGTTTAGACTAGGGGATGGAAAGGTAGTGTTCTTTAGCTGATTATTGCAATAAAATAATTATTTCTAATTAATTGAAAGAGTTCTTCAGTGGTCTAAAATTCTGCCAGCTCCCTTGCTAAAAACAGGGATGTTAAAGCAGAGAGAACGGAAAATATTCAGTTTCAGCCCTCTGCTAGGATGATGCCAGCCTGGGAGCAGAAAACACCTCTGCCAGGTCTTCGTCCTGTCATTCTCCCTTTGCATCACATCAACTCCATACAGAAAGAATCCCCCCCCCAGCTACATGTATAGTGCAACTTTTGACTGAAATGCATTCATTTGCCTTTGTAAGGTGCCCTTTATGTTGTGTTGGGCTGTTGCTGGAAGGCCACAGACCTGAAAAAGCCATGAGGGGCTAAGGAAAAAAACTGCAGGGCTGAGGTTTTCCTCTGCCATGTCTGCTGGAGGACCAAGACAGAGCACAGCCTGTGCTGGATGTGCTGGTGCTGATGATGCTGGAGCTGAGCTGGGTGCTGGACTGGCAGCTGGAGCAGTTGGGATGGAGGCACACGTATTTTTGGCTCTGCGAGAGAAACAGTAATTAACCTCCAGCAGAAAGGTAGGGCAGGTACCTGGGACCAGTAATTTTCTCCAACTCTTGCAGCAAAATTTGCCTGAGCTCATTTGTCAAGCTTTGAATCCTTAAGTCCATAACTCCAATTAATTAAGAATCTCTAATTACCCCAAAAAGGTGCTCTATATTTAAGGCAAAGGTGTGGTGAAATCCAGAGAAACCATGAGAGAAGCTGGAGGATGTTCAGAGCTGGAGATGCCAGGAAACTATGTTTTCACAGGTGCAGAGGAAGCCAGATGGTCAAAATGGCAGTGACATCTGGGGTAGGTCCTAAACTGCCAAAAGCCACTGCCCAGTGCTCGGACATCTATCCCTGTATTCCTAAGAAAGCAATGACCACCGAACCTCCCATCAAGGGGAGACCTAAAGCCAAGTAACCCTTGGCATTTAGGCAAAAAACTGGGTATTTTCTAAACCAGAAGCACATTGGATGAGGCTCTGGTTCTTTACAACTTTAACAAGAAACACCTGTGGGGACAGCATTGAAAACATCAGTGCAGGTGGGTTCTGGCCCTGCCCTCATAAGAGGAAAAAACCCTTTCACCCTTGAAGTCTTATTATATTAAGGAAAAAAATTTTAGGTTTTACTTGGGCTGTAACCAGTTCATGTGACTCAGACAAAGGTGTAATGTGGACAGAGGCATCACTTAGAGCTACCATTTTGGCCTTTCTGCAGAGGCTCCTGTTTTCCAGACCTCGCAAGCTCCTGGAGGCCCAGGTTAAAGCGTTTAGGAATTAGTGTATGACGTCACCTGAGTAAGCAAGTGGGATCAGCTGGATTTTGGGCTGATTGACTTCAGCGGAGCAGCAGATATAAGCCTGAAACACCCCTTTCTGAGGTTTGCTGGGCTGTTGCTCCTTCACTAGGATTTATCAGCGCCATCACTTCGGCAAAGGTAAGCTCTGATAACGGAGTATAGGCAGGGCACATCTGCATGTGTATGAGGTCGTTGTGAAGCCGTTAAAGGAGGAGAAGAATTATGCGTGTTTCTCTATGAGTGGAAGGGTCTCCCCTTCGGAGCCTCAAGTACCCTTTTCTAGTCCCAATAGTAGGGAACCTTTGTATTGTATGGCGAACAAACGCCTGTACTTAGTGGCTTTGTCTGCTGGAAGATAAAAGTTGATAAGATCCTGGTAAGGCTGTTGTGAGGCACTTCTGTTAATTTTTCCGTAGAGTGTTTCTGGGGATTCTCTCCAGAAAAACTGTTAGGTTGGGGGGGGAGGATTCAGTGATCTTCGTTAATGTTGGAAGTGAAAATTATTTGTCTGCTCTTCTTCAGGACTTGTGTGATTGTGCTGTTAAAGAGCAACTTAAGTGTAGCTAAAATCAATCCTTTTTCTTGTGTTTGCTGGCGAGGTTGGGGGTGGTGACTTGGCATCAGAGAGGTAAAGATGAGTCTTTGGGTGCGAGCTAAAAAGACGAGAAAAACGTGATAAATCAATCATGGGATTTCTTTTGTATTCATTTTCCTCAGGTAGTTCAAGATCTGAGGGGAAAGAAAGAAAAGAAAAAAAAAATACACCACGATCAGCTGTTTGGCTTGCGTCAAACAGCGCTATGTGTCGGTCAGGACACGGGGAACGTTCTCCTTTGCCACTTCGTTGTAAACCTCGAGGCTTCCACCTCGGAAGGGCTCTGCCCTCGGGGCAGGCAGGGCTGGATGCGGGGATGCTCCGAAGCGTCTGTGCGGGGGGTCTTGGGCTCTCCCTCCGGTCCTGGGCTGTCCCTCGGGTGGGTCGTGCTCGGTGCTGACTCACACGGATGGGGGCACTGACTGAAGCACCGCCCGGCTCCGGCAGCACCTGGATCGCTCCAGAGGTTTCCCAGCCAGCGCAGCAGGTCCCAGCCTGCTCGGGCTGGGAGATGTAACGAGATCACAGCCGGGGCCAGGGGTGATATGGCCCCAGGCCATCATCTTACATAAACCCCACACCTTTGCATAATGTGTTGTACAAGATGAAAACTGAAGAAACTTTTTGCATAAAAGGGAAGCAAATAGGTGAAAGAGCTTTAAAAAAAAAAAGGATGTCAGAAACCTGTGGTTTTCAGAATGACAGCGTCAGTAATTGGTCAGAAATTATTTCAAGGGTGACTGTCTAATTTGGGAATCTGTTACAGCGCACTTGGGGAAAAAGACATCCCAGAGGTAGGACCATAAACAGAATCTTGGACCAGTGATGAGGAACTCATCCGTTTTGGAGGAGTTGTTTCTCCAAACCTGTGGGATGCTGCACAGAGGAGAAAACCCTCCTTCTCTAGCAGGGTGTTGCCAAAGCTTGTGGAGTCACCAAACCAAGGCATTCTTACCTTGCTTAATTACAGTGGGTGACTTGGATGCTAATGCAGAGGTCAGTCAGTGGCCTGTGATCTCCAGAAATGCACCTTATGTGCACACTTGGCCAGTGCTGGCTCGCTGGGAGCCAACTGGATACAGTAAAAGAGCCACCATATGGATCAGTCTGATGATGATTTGTTGCTCAGCTGCTTGTGTTTCCTGTGCTGGGCTGACTGCTTCCCATAGGGGCTACTCCTGCACAAGTCTTTTAGTGGAAAAATATGTGGAGGTGAGGCAAAAAAATTCCAGGAAAGTGCAAAGCTTGGATGTTTTCTCTGCTGCTATGCATTAGGAAATGCTGGCTTGTGAAAGTCTGATAAATATCCCAGGGTGTAGCTATTGCCATGGAACTCATTAGCTACCGCTGTTGCATCAAAATAAAATAAAATTGCCACTTTGGGGAGGGCAGAAGGCAAAAAAATGCCCCTGCTGGCTGGATGTAAATGTGGGCAGGGAAACTGAGTCATCTGCTCCCCTGAAAGTATGAAACTTGGGGGCACGTGGGACCCCTGGGCTGTGTAGGGCAGGTGCCCAGCTCCCTCTCTGGGAATGGGGTGTCCAGGCTGGGCAGCGGAGCTGGCTGGAAGTTATTTTCAGCTGTTGCTTAAGGAACCGGTTACAATTTTAATAGCTGGTTTAACTGAGCCAACCCAACTGCTTCCAGCACAGCCCTGTCCTTGTAGGTGATGAAGAGACTTGAATGAGAGGCAGCACTGGATTTCCTGAGAGGCTTTGTTTTAGTAGGGTTTGGTTTACTAACCCCCATTTCAACCACTCCCTGCAGGACTCCCAGAGTTGTGGTCTTCAGCTTTCCCCCGGGACTTGGCAGTGGTGTCCATGGCTGTGCCCGTGGACGTGGCTTTGTTCATCCCTTTGTGCAGGGGGAGGCAGTGGCAGCTGCTTGCTCTGAACGCAGGAGGTGAAATTTGTGTCTGGTCCCAGTGAGCTACATCTGAAGTATTTGTGGTCAGATCAGGTACCTGTTTAAGGCCCCTAAATGTTACTGAAATAAATAGCGGTGAAATACCCAAATGCTTTGCAGGTCAAGATGATGTCTAAAAAGACAAAGAGCTGCTTGCTATAGGACTGAGGGACATGAGTGGGCCTGCACTGTGGTCCTGGGGGGAAAAAGTGCTGTGGAAAGGAAATCTACCTTTTCACCACGACCATAAAAAGTGGTTGTACAAGGAATTGGACTTGTCTGTTGAAAAATTTTAACTTTTTTTTTTTTGTTATGTCTCTTCTCCTCCTCCCTCCCCTTTCACATCCCTTATGAAATAAGGCTGATGAAATTACTAGCTGGGGAGGGGGTGTTTCAAGCCTCAGAAATAAGTACAGGACACAAGTGTCAACTAAAGAGACTTCCAGCAGCCAGACATTAAATCACCAGCTCCAGGAATGAGCTCTCACACCCAGCAGCAGCAACACAGACAGGTTTGCTGCCTTGTACCAGGTGCAAACCTAAAAAACAGGGTAAAAAAGAAAATATGTTGAAAGAGAGGATTGCATGGAGGAGTAGCAGCTCCATGTCTGTGCTAATATGGCTCACTTAACCATTCAGAGATACAGAATGTTGCAAGTTTTCTGCTTCTTTCCGCCCATTCTTCCCTTGGGTTTATATCCCTGCCTCTTTTAAAGTGTGTCCCTGCACAGATCCTGGATGGGCTGTGTGGTTATACTGCATTTATTAGGATGATAAAAGAAAAGCTGACTCTTCCTGTGGTTCCCACATGCAGTTCCTTGAACTCTAAATATGGCCTGGATCAGTGTGTGTTTAGGGATGTCACCACACCTTCCATTAGGAAAGGTTTCTCCTTCCATCTCTGCTCCCCTTTCTAGGGCACTCTCAAGCACCTTTGAAAGGTCTTTTTCACAGCCAGGCCCTTCCTGGTAGTGCCAAACAACAGGATGAGGAACAGTGGGCAGAAACTGATGCTCAGGAACTGATGATACCTGAACATGAGGAAGAACTTCTTTCCTGCAAGGGTGGCTGGCCACTGGGACAGGTTGCTCAGGGAGGTTGTGGAGTCTCTCTCCTCAAGATATTCAAAAGCTGTCTGGACAAAATCCTGACTAATGTGCTCGAGGGGACACTAGTTGAACATCCAGGTTGGGCTAGATGACCTCCAGAGGCCCCTTCTGATTTAACCACTCTGTGTGACTCTGGGAAAGGTGGAAATGGTTATTACATGATGCACTGGAGCTGGGATGTTGTGGAATATCCTCTCTTGAGAGTTTAATGAGCTTCATTACAATAACGAGTCAAGCAAACCTGTCTGTGTTGCTGCTGCTGGGTGTGAGAGCTCATTCCTGGAGCTGGTGATTTAATGTCTGGCTGCTGGAAGTCTCTTTAGTTGACACTTGTGTCCTGTACTTATTTCTGAGGCTTGAAACACTGTCATATGCAGGCAACTACAGGACTGTATCCTAAGTACTTCATAGGCAACAAAAGCTGTTGTTCCCAGCTTACCCCTATGAGCAGTTTGAAGGAAAGAAGGTCCTTGTGTCTGAGGGAGAAACCTGAAAAATTACAAAGCATGAACCAGGCAAATAATGCAAAGAACTAAACTTTTCTCTCCCAGGGGTTTTAATCACTGAGAGCGTTCTGTCTGGCATGTGCTAGCTGACCTTTACAATACAAGGGGGAGGTGTCAAAGAACGCACACCTTCTCAAAAATATGTACCTAAAACCCCCTGAGGCCCAGACTCTTACTTCCATCAGGGTTAAAATTCAGAGCCACCAGGCAGGTTGGAAATTGCATCCCTGGGGAGGGAAGAAGCTGAGGGTAAAATGCACAACTGCTGTTCGAGGCTGTGCTGGCCACAGTGGGGCTGCTGCAGGACTTGCCAAGGGGAGACTTCCACAGTGTTTTCCAGCACAGGGAGCATGTGAGCATTTCTGGTGAGTCACTGCTGGGCTAAAAACACTGCCTAGCAATGCTGCTGGGTTGAACCATTTTGTAAGCCTCTGTAATGTAGAGGTTATTCTTCCTGTTACTTCTTTTGGCAGCGCTAAGTCGTTGTGACAGTGATGTTGCTGGCTGCTGCTATTAATCCAGCCTTCCTGGAGATGCAAAAGTCATGCTGTATCTGGGGCGAGATGCACAGTCAGATTAATCCCTGCTCTGTAGTTAGTTGTTCTGAGTCCTGTCAAGATACGATAGCCCTTGTGTGCAAGGGTTACAAAGTGGGGAGGGATGTGACTGGGATCTCCTTTTCCATCGCATTCCAGTGCTGGACCACACCACCTTATTATACAAGAGGGTCGCTTGTCTTGGTGCACCTCTGATTTTTTTTCCATGCAGTCATGCATTTCTGATCCATGCTTCAACTTCCTGCCTCATCAATGCAGCCCTTATCCAACCCTCAGCATCTCTGCGGGTTTCTCAAAGCACAGCTCATCCTCGGAGATGTGTGCTTGGTGAGAGGCCGATCTGCTTGGGAGCTTTGTGTTAAGGGGCAGAGGGAACCATCCAGAAGCTCCTGCCTGACTCTTGCTCTGCCAGTGGTGGTGGAAGCAGGGCACTGTGCTCTCTGAACCATGCCATGTCCTTGGCTGGGTTTATTCCCTGTCTTTGTCAGGAGAAAGTGGCCATCTGTGCAGCAGGCAGGTGTCCTGCCTCCTCTCCTGGAAGCACCGGGGGAGTTTCTCATGTGCCATGACTGGGAGCTCGTTAACACCACCCGGAGTGAGCTTTGAGGGTGAGGGGTGTGGGCTCCTCACCCAGATTGCTCCCGACAATTTTTTCCACACACTCCCCACCAAAACAGCCGCTTGTTCCGCATGAGCTCCTCTTCCAGCTCCATGCACTGAGGGCGGCTGGAATGGCACAGGGGGCTCTCCTCATTCTGATCTACACACACACAGAGCCCTGGGAGCAGGGAGGGAGTTTTGGTGGCTTTTAGCTATGACTTCCCTTCTAATTTGAGAGATTCCCTCACTGGAGAGGACCAGATTTCCTGTGCTGTGTTTTCTGGCCGTGTGGGGTGTCTGTGCCCATCTCCAGGTCTGTCAGTGAAGCTGGGGTCTTCCTCATGGAAAAATGGTGTGAGAAAGAGAGTAAAATGCTGCCTAGGAGCGAAGGGAGAAGTGTGAGGAACAGCTCTGCCATCCTTGTGGAGGTTTTCAGCATGCTGGAGCAGGGATCTCCTGTGACCTGTGCAGGACTTGGGCTGGAACAGGGGAAAAGCATGAGGGGAAAGGAGCTGCAAGAGGGGGGCAGTGAGGTGATGTTTTAATTTTGTCTTTGTTCCTCACCATCCAAATCTATTTGAATTGGCAATACATTAGTTTTCCCGAAATGAAGTCTGACTTGCTCGTGACAGGAACTGCTCAGGGATCTCTGGTTTTCATCCTGACCCATGAGATTTTTTTTTTTTTGCCTTTTCTCTCCTGTTGAGGAGATGGTGGGTGTATGAGTGTCTGTAGTCTAAGGCTAACCCACCACGCTTGTGCTCTGAATCCTTTATCACAAACTTTCCTTCTGTCTCTGTTGTAAACCTGGCCTGCACAGATTTGTAATTCAGCAGGAACCCTCCAGATAAGTTCCTTAGTCGGTCAGTGGGGAGTATCACAGCTGAAATGGGCCAGGTTTCAGGCTCTGGGTTCCCTGGGAGATGAGGATTACAAAGGCTCATTATAGTCTCCTACAGTCTAACCAGATTTTCCTCAAAATTGTGAGCAAAGTACTCGGAAATTTCAGCAACAGTTAAAATTCTGTGCTTAAAAATATTCACTTGTGGGTGAGCTTATGATGGCTCCACATGCAACTCTGTGTGTGTGTGTGCAAGGAATGCACAAGGAAAGCTGCACTCCCAGCTCTGCATGCACAGGTCCAAACACTTGGATTCATTCTTAAGATGTGCATAAAACTCCTTCCCCTTCACTTGCTTTTACTGTAACTGACAAAGCTGCCTGACTCAAGCATTTCAGAAATCTAATGCCTAAGATTTCACTGTGGAGTTTTGGCTTCAAAGTGATTTTGTTATGTCCCCAGAGCCTGGTTAAATCCTTAGTTATAATGATCGCACACTGAAGGGTGCTGTTACATAGAAATGCTGTCCCATAATGGCTTCGTTGCTGTGGAAAATCCGATGTTATTTGGTCATTCCCTACGAGTTCCCTAAGCCATCAAGACATTTGCCTCAAGGCTACAAACACAAAGCTACAGGCAAAACCCTCTGGACATAATGAGTGGGCATTTATGCAGAACTAAAAACTGGAACAGCTGAGCAGTAGATCTATGAATAGCAAGCATGCCTCGAAGCACAAAAGACATCATTCTGGAATAAAGGGGTTTATAATGGTTCTGACATCTTGTATGTCAAGATCATGCTACGTTGTTGTAACTTTTTTTTTTTTTAATGTTTGTTTGTTTGAACCATGTTCCTTAAGTAAGGTTTGAGTAATTAAAGGCTGTGAAGGAAATCCTATAGCTTGGTAAGAACGAAAATCGGGCAATTGACACTTTTGGCAGGATCCATCATTTTGATCATGTTTTCTAGGGAACAAGCTTATTGCTCCCGTGCTCTTTGTATCCCCAGTTCCACCCTTCAGGATTTCTTAGGGGTTCCTCTTGGATCAGCAGCTCTAATAGGCTCGAATCTAATGTTAGCTGAGAAGTGTCTTCTGATGGAAACACAGAGATTGGACTAACCATAAACTACAGGGTCAGGGAGTCAGGCAATACAAAAGAGGGTAATAAAATTCAGAGTGATTTGGATCAACAGGGAGCTGGAGGAGATTAATGTTGAGAAATGTCCTACAAGGAGGTCGCAAGCCTTTGTGAATCATCTATAGGCACTTCTGGCTACATGGCAAGAGTGAGATGGAAAGGGATGTGTGGCTCTTACACCAGGAGCATAATGAAAACCCTGAGTAGAAATTGGAGCTGGAGTTAGAATATAGAAACAGCCTAGAGGAAAAACAACAGGGGAAAGGGGGTGTGTAAGAATACACGAAATGACAAATCATGACCTGTGTGTCTGCATCCACACATATGCCATCAGTTTTTGAGACCCCATTGATTTCCATGATGGTGTGAGGTTTGGGGGTTTTTTGACTTATTTTCCAGCCCTCGTGCCAATGTGCAGTGGGACTGGGGGAGGGGCTGGCCAACCCTTTGTGAGTGGGGAAAACTACAAGTTCAAACACGTTTTGCAATCCTTGCAAAGTAGTTTGGGCCTTGCAAAACCATCCCTGTAGAGATGAGCAAAGCCTTAGTACTGTGAAGTTCCTACAGTGAAACGTGGCAGAAGGGTTAGGTGCTAATCTCTGACCTGAGAAGATGTGATGGATGTCTACACTCCAGACTGTAAATGCAGCAGAGATACCTGAGCTGGTTGTGACTGGATTAGCTGGCAGGATAACCAAGCTCTGCACTTGGGGATATGGGAAGCAAATTTCCCTTCCACAAGCGCAGTAAGTTAAGTCATACAGAGATCAATGCTAGAGAGGCCAGAAAGTTGGCAGAAAGCTGTAGCCTACAATACAGCTGTGCACCTCACTTCCCCGTGTCCAAATGTCTTGCATTGCCACAGGCAAATCGTTCCTCCTCTTGGCACGTACCTTTCTTATCGTTGAAAACAAGGTATCATTCCTATTTTGCATGTTCACCCTGAAGAGAGGCACAGTCCAAACTGCAAGGTGCTCAGATATGGAAGGATGATACTTAAGTTGCTTAGAAAGGCAAAGGGATTAATTTCATTATCCCTCTATCTTCTGCCTTACAGCTCTTTAGCATTGGCTTCTCCTGCCAGGAAAGAGACTCCTGAGGCCCTGTGGGGAGAATGACAGCTCTGTCCTGCTGGTAAGTGATGGCTCTGTAGTCACTTTTGAGAGGTTGATTCATAGAGCAGCGTGGAAGAGCAGGGATTGAACGATTCCCTTTGCAGAATGCTGAGTTAAACCCAAGGATTTTTGCTTGGTCAGAGTGACATTGGCTGTACCTGTATGAAGGCAAGACTGTGTTGGAAACCTGTCCCTGCTGCGTGTTCAGTGAATGGTCCTGCCACACCAAGCAGGGAAGTCTGGTCACAGAGTCAAATTTTGTTCTGCTCTGTGAACACCAATTGTATTTCACGCAAACATTTTAATTTTTTCTCTGGAGAGCATCTTCTACTGTTGCATGTGGTAGTAGCATCACTGTCTCTCTGTGACTGCAGAAAAGAGGTGATTTGGCAAAGAGGGATTTTGGCTGATGGCACACTGGAACCTACTTCAGTTATTTGGATGCTCAGTATTTTGTTTGAGTGGAGATGTGTTATTTTTGGCTGCTAAACAGATATCCAGTCATAAAGTGAAAATAGGGCATTAAAATACCGGTGGTTTTTGTGTGCCAGGAAGTGATGCTAAAACACAAGATGCATAGTGACAGCAAAACTAGAAAGACTGAGACTTGTGCATGGGGGATGTCCTTCTCCCTCCACCATGGGTCTCCTAACACACAGAGGAGAGACAGAGAGGGTGGTAGTCATCTGCTGCGGGTGTGTGTCGTCCATCACTAGAGGCCCCTCAAAAGCAACTGAAGAAAATGCATGAGCAAGAGTAAATCACAAAACCTTCAGGTTTGTGAACAGAGAAGGGAGTCTGTAGTCTGGTCTCTGATCCCACATCTACACCAGGTTTCTCTTGACTTCCTGAGACGTGACTCTGTTTTTACCCCTTCAAGCTGGTTTGCGTCTAAGTGCCCCCTGAAGCTGCAATCTGCGTTGCTCGGAAGGGCATGAGTTACTCCTTTCCCGTGGAATGAAACTCTTCCAAGTAGTCCAAGAATTCTGTTCACAAAACATTTCCCTTATCAACTCTTCCGTGTACAAACTGCATGGTAACAATGTAGCCTGAACAGCACTGCAGCTTATTTGCTTTGTGATTTGTGGTCGGATCATTGCATTTCAGCGTTTACCAATGAAAGGAAATTACTAACAAGACACTGGTATTTACATTAATTGTGGCTTTGGGGAGATAGTCCAAAGAAAATTATGTTAAAGCCAGTTATTATGTGTCTCCCTAACAATTAGAACGAAACCCAAAGTTTATAAAACAAAAGCTGATCTCAAACAGATTTTAGCTGCTACTTGATATTTTCCCTTTCTAGGGATTGGAGTGGAGGGAGGGAATGGGGGCTTTCTGTTTTTTCTTCTTCTTCCTCCTTTCTTTCATCCGCCTTTTAAAAACAGTGTAAAGAACGTGGCTGGAGAGAGAGCACGTATGCTGCTGCAAGAGAAACTCCTACTGCTGAGTGAACAGGATCTCAGCTTCCAAGGTCTAGTGGAGCGGGTCAGTTTTCACACATGACACATACTAAATGGCAGGGTTTCCTCAGTTCAAGCCATTATTTTCTTTGGTTTTTCACCTCAGTGCAGTTTTGTGCAGCTCTGTAGGTTAAACTGAGGTTTGGCTCCAAAATGCTCAAGGTACTTCAAGCTCCTTTCATGTATATCCCACTAGATAATCGTGTGAGTGTGCTGAGACTTCTACTTACTTCTCCTGCAATTTGAACTATTTCTGGACACTAATTCAATGCTTTTTATAATGTTAGATGTATGATGAAAAGTAATTTAAGGTTTCTTAGGATGACTCACTTACCAGCATAGTAGATCCAAGAAACAAACACAGATGTGAGATTTAAATTCTCCTTTGGCATAAAACACTGCCAGGACTCCTCATGCTATAAACCACAAACTATGCCCAATGGAGACTAGTAACACTCTTCTTTTTTTAGCTTCAACTAGTCAGGTAACTTCTGACTCCGGAGGTGAGCAGGGATTCATGCACCTTGTTCTTTCACTAGATGTCGGTGCTGTTTGTACATCCTCACTAATGGCGGGATCTGTCTCATCAAACTGTGGATGTCTGACCTGAGCTTCTTGTGGAGGCTTTGTTTGTAGCGAAGAAACACAGGCACATCTGAACTATGATTCATCTGACTTGCTGTCGGTGTCTATTTTAGGGAGATGCCTGAAGTGAGGTGAAATTAAGTCCTCCCCCAAAAATTCTTCTGTAAGAAGGGGGATTTTGGGTGCTCTGGGGAGGTAGTCTGGGCTTCCTTTCCTTGGATGACCCTGTTGCCAGACTTTACCCTTACGTCACTCCACAAGTCCTGAGCAGATCCAGGCACAGGAATGTGTGTTCTGGCACAGCCTGCATGGGGCGGGCACACAGGCACATTGCTGCTGACCTCGCTTTGGGGTTATTCTGCCACCCCTCCACTCACAGAGGCAAAGTGGACAGCCCTGATATGTGCCTGGCCACCAAAAGGCTGCAGACTAAAAGTGCAACTGGCTTTAATTATTAAGCTATAATTTAGGTCTTTGTGTTTATAGGATAATTGTTTCTTTTTTAATATAATTTAAACTTCGCAATACGAGAAACAGGCCCGAACCTGTGGATGGAGTGCTGGAAACTGTCTAAGAAGATTAAGGTCTCTTAATTGATTTCACATAAACAGGTGTGACTGAATTCATCAGAAGAAGGTTAAGACTAAATGTATTCTGCTAATTATGCAAAAATTGCCAGAGTGTGTGCTCGGTTGAGCAATTGCCTTCCCTTTGCAAGTGGGATCATTCCTCAACTGTACGTCAAATGGGAAAAATGACATTTCCTAAGCAAATGAGCCAACCTGTCAAATGCTGTGCTTTATTTTGAAATTTTTTTGCTTGTAGATACATTGGCAGGGGTGGATTTGGCAACAGGACACGGGAATGTCCCTTTGTGTGCTGTGCTGTGACTGGAAGTGTGGGAGGACAGGTGTCAAAGCAGGGCTGTGTCATTTGCTAAACTTCAGGAATCTGCATCGCTGAGAATTCCTGCTTTGGAGGACTGAAGGAGTAACTCTGTTTAAAACACTTGCTGTTAATGTTTGTGACCTCTTAACTCCAGGCTTTGGAGATGGACAATGCAGCAGTACTTGGGGCATCCTTTGTCTTGGGTTTCAAAATAACCAGTGGACAAACTGGCATTCAGCTGACAAACAAGCTGATTTGTTTTGCTTACTCTGCACTCTTTACCATCTGTCTTCCTAATCTTACATCTTGAGGGAACGAGAAAGAACTGATCACATTGAACACAGGTGTAGAAAGGACAGAAGTTCTGCTTTTGAGATGTCCATCTCAAAGACTGCGCGGGTGGGACAATAAATTGCACGACAAGATACAAATATCACAGCACAGCATCATGAAGGCTCTGCAATTACTCGGTGGTGCTCCTGACAAAGCCATTTGCTGATGAAATAGTTCTTTGAGTCTCCAAACTGAAGGATGACTAGTATTTAAGGTGTGCTTTCAGAAGCACGTTTGCATACAGATGGTGATCTAAAATTAGTGTAGTTGCTTAAATCACTGTTTTGTAATAGCAAAGATATTGTTTGTAATGTAAAATTAATATAGAAAATAATATCCCACGTGTGTTATTCTTTAATTTTGAGACCCAAATGCAGACTTACATTGAAGAGCAGTGACTGATGACTTAGTAGCACTCTGACTGTGTGTTTTACTCAAGTTGAAGTGAGCAACTACCAGGTAATAAGGAACAAAATCTTAATAGTTATGTGCTATATTTAAAACACACAAATGCACTTAATTGCATCTCTGCAGAGGGCTTGAAAAGCACCTTCTATGTGCGGATGCAGAGTTTTATGTTTACTAGTAAAGATATTCACCATCCATTCAGATTTTCAGCTCATTTTTCAGGTACAATGCTCTCTAAAGAAAGAATTTTACTTTTGGAGGATCCTAGTGGGAAAACCTGTCTGTGTCTGCATTTTGGAGAAGGGATGCAGTGGCTGTACCTGCACCTGCTGAACATGAACTCACATTATGCCGTTACCAAAAGAAACAATTTAGACATTAAAAATGGACTAAACTGTGCAGAAGAAATCAGAGATAATTTTCCACTCTTCTTGGTACTGCTGGGAAGATTATATCCTGAATTAGGCATTGTGCTGTGGGAAAGAGATGGACCAGGTGAAGAGTATCTAGACAGGAAGGGCAAATGAGTTTATGAAAAAAGATGGAACTTTGGGGTTGCTTTTCTTGCACACAAGGCCGGGATGGCATTACAAGCCTTCAAAAAGAAGGAAGAGGTTTTGTTCTCTATATGCATTCATCCATATGAATCAATTTCTTGGCTACAAAGCTAGACATCAGAAAACCATTTTTAGCAGTAAGAGGATATTTGTAATAGATTGTGAGTTTCAGGAAAAAATTAGACAAACATCAGTTTGGAACGGGAAAGGGAATAGCTGGAAGATTGCTTGAGATCCCTTCCAGCCCTGTTGTTCTAATTTTCTGATTTATTTTTTTAATAACTGCTGTAAGCACTCTTGTACAATGAGTTAGAATAAGTCATTGTAAGAGGCTGTAACTTCAGTTACTGAAAAATCATTCTTTATTCCAAGTAAACATGTCAGCTTCATTTCCCTGTCCTGGATCGCACATTTTTCTTCTCCAGAAGCATCTTCCTTTAAATGAAACATGGTGAAGAAGTTCTTTGGCATTTTCCTGCCAACTTTTCCAAAAATACACCTGTAGGTTAAAGAAAAAAAAAAAACAACCAAGAAACAAAGCACTTATGAGAGCACACTGTCTGAAGGAGAGAAAAAATTAAGGCTTGAATTTTGTTGATACAGAAAAGAATCAAAATGTCTGACGCTCACTCTCACTCAGCTTGACTTTATTTTGCAAATAGAAGACCTGCTTCTTGCCATCTCTGTTTCAAACACCTCCTTCAGGCTGAGTCTTGGCTGTTCTTCATAGAAACTCTTTTTGTTCTGTGCGTCCAAAGCTTCATTTGATTTCTGAAGGATGTGAATGCCCTGATTCTTTTGCTCCTCTCAAACTCAAGCTGTACCTTAACCAAGACCATCAAGAGCTGCCTGAAAAGGCTTTGGAATTGATAGGATTTCAGCACATGCCTTAAAATATTTAGATAAATCGGCCACTTCCTATTTATTTGCTGCCTAACACGAAACTCATTACATTTTATCAAAACAAGATCGTTCAGGCTCCCACCTCCCTGCTTTTGTGCTGACAGTGAGTCAAACCCTAAAATTAGAAGCTGCTACATGAGTTTTGAGCAAGGAAGGTGGTTGTGTGAGGCAGTTTGGAGGGGCAGGCACCTCTGTCAGACCCAAGCGTGCTCCTGCATGGCAGGGTATGCAAAAGAAATCCGTGCTTAACTCATTTGAATGCAAACCAGTTGTTGGCAAAACATCTTCAGGGCATGGCTAGAAAGGGGGAAATGATTGATTGAAATAGGTTTCCAAGTGATTTATCTAATCCAAAGTTATTTTCCACATCCTCTCCAATTGATGAAAAAACCCCAACACAATGCACTGGAAGCGTTTTGCTCTCCAAGGTGTGAGGTTATACAGGAATTACTGGTACTTTTTGGTGATTGGAAGTGTTTAGTTCTTGGCCCCCTGCCTCATAATACAGCCCGGGCTGGTACAAGCAGTTCTGCAAAACATATAATTTTACTTCACTTGTTTTAATGATCAGGAAACATATACTTTTAAACTGATCTCTACTGTGCAATTACATATGTTTTGATGGAAATACTTTTTTTTAATTAGTTTCATTCCCATAATGACTCCATAGTTAGACTGTTTCATTAGTAAGCAAAAGAATTACATTCTCTCATCAGGCTGTTTAGCTTTTAAAATCCAGATTCATTTCTATTAAGAAACTGAATCAGAACTGATTCTTTCAAAAAGATAAAAAGAAAATTCCTCAACTTTGGAGAAATGAGGTCTATAACAAAGCTCTGTTTTCAGGTCAGTCACAATTTCATTGATAAACATACTCAAATGTTTCTGTTTAAAACAAAGCAAGAAGTTGTCTGCATCTTGTGTGGTTTCCTCTGTGTTTTCTTGTGCTGGTGTGGTAATGGCAAATGGAACAAAAATCTCTTCTCTGTGTGTATGTGTGGCAGATAAGTCTAGAAATAAGAGGTTAAAATTTTAGGTGAGAAAGGATATTTATGCTATTAATAAAACTTGATTTATTTCAACTAACTTGTGAAAGAATAGGATAAATCAGGCTGGATTTTGAAGCTTTGGGGTCATAAATGCTATTGCGGACTCTTTTGGTCTTTTTTTTTGGAAGGAACTTAAAAACTGTTGAGGTTTTGGGGGGAGCTGGCTGTAAATTGGCAGGAATTTAGAGGTGGGGTATGTGTGAGCCGCTCCGTGGGAATGTCGCTGGCTGTCTCTGGCGCTGCAGATTGAGATGTTGTTGTGTAAATGAAACATCGGGTATTCATTTTGCACAGAGGAGATTCAGTAATTACTGCGCTCACACAGTAGATGACAGCTGTTATCATTCTGATGAAAAGAGCCCTAAATTAAAACCCTGTTGCTTTGCATAGATCCCTGTCAGAAACAAATGTTAATTTTCAGGGTTGGTCAACCTCCTTCCTCGAGTCCTCTGATAGGTATAAATAAGGTCCAGATCTTTGTTTCTCCTTTTTATTTATTTATTTTTTTGTGTGTTCCCTGGCACGCTGAGAGGATAAATCCACGATGAAATTTTGCTAGATTTGTGCCATGTATTTGGCATTAATACTTCAGCTGATACAGGGGCATTTCTGTATATGTGCAAAGGCTGAAAACTACCTGGATCTTTTTTTGTTTGCTTTGTAGAATGTGGTGCACTTGGAGAGGAAAAAAGGTTAATGTATCAGAATAATTTCTTAGAAGAGATGTCTGCAGAGATAGAGGAGGATCTGTCTGAGCATCAGACAGCTTTGTCCTTCTTTCCAACTGCAGAACCGGGATTAACTTGGTGACATCTGTTTGGGTGATACACATGCAGGATGGGGAGGTGCTATTTGTACACCTCTGTTTCTTTGGAAGACTTTCCCAATTAGAGGAGATGAAATCCTTTTAATGTGTCATTTTTTCAGGCTGGATGTCAACTGCCAAGCACCACTTCAGATAGCGAGTTAAAAAAAAAAAAAAAAAAGAGCCTGTTGATAAGGCAGGTTTGACAAACAGAATAACTCCTCGTGCAGGAGGGTTTTAAGACCTGTGGGAAAGCCCTGACACGTGCCCATGCTGAGAAGGGACCTGGGAGCTGAGTGAGTCTCTGTGCTGGCTTAACCCCCAATACAGGAACATCCCACTAAACAAAATTCCATGTGACTTGTGCAGTAAATTTATCTAATTCTACCCAGCAGTCACTCTTGATTCCTGCTGCAATTAATAACTCAGGGGTGTGACTTACAGCAGAAGTCTGTCACTGTTACCTTGACTTGGAGTGACTTCTGTTTTAGAAGAGCAAAATTCACCACGAACATCATTCTATGTCTTCCCCCCCACCCCCCCAAGTCCTCTGCAGTTTATTGTAGTTGCTGTTGGTTTCCTTCCAAAGGTGCTGAATAAAAAGAGCTTGGATGGGGAAGGATGGATACAGGGTGAAGCCCTGGATTACATGTGGGTTTTGAGGGACCTTCTGTGAAAATTAAATAAAACACAACTTGAAGGGCAGAAGAGAGGCTTCAAACATTTGAAGGTCCTGGGGCTTGGTGGGGAAAATTTGGATCAGCTTTGGGTTCCGAACTTCATTCCCATACTAGAAATCGTTCATGAAGCAAATAAAAATCACTGGATTATCCCCCAGAAACAAAGCAATCTGATCAATTTAAGAATGTAAGATTCTTTATTAAGGCAATAATAAATCATTTAGAAAAAATGCAGTGCATGTCCCAAAGCAGAACAGCAACAATAAAAACTCTCTTAAGCAAATATTGCAAAATATATAAATGTAGTCAAACCCTGTAACTTCTCTGCAATATTAGTGGTCCAGTAGTGAGTGAACCAGATGTCTGGTTTTCTGATGCAGAGAAATGCCTCCCTGGCATTTTTCAGGTGAAAATGTTTTAGCACTTAACAGAAATACAATTTTGTTTTGGGTGGTTTTTTTTTTCCCCTTTTGCCTAAAGCTGGAAGGATAGTGGGAATATTGCCTGTGGATGTCATTATTTTGGTGCCTGCATCATTTGCAAAGTCATTTCATCTCTGAAGTCTTTGGAGTTTTCATGTTGTATAGATTCTTCTTGACTACCTGGCTGAGAAAGGAAATGTGAGTTTAATGGGGTTTGTACTTTTAGAAGCTGGCTGGGCTGGAGATAAATGTCATAGCTCTGAGGACTTGTAGCTCATGAGAACCTCACACATCCCTCCAGAGGGGGAGACACGGTGGCGTGTTGGTGCCTTTTAACTCAGCTACAGGTCTGAAGTTAACGTGGGTTTCTAAGATTGAAAACTGCCAGAAGCCTTTTTTTCCCCCCCGCTTCGTTGTTCTCCTTTGGGTGTATGAAACAAGTCAGGGCTCTCTCCAAGCAGACATGTGTGCAGCTCTGCAGCGGGCAGCTGTCTTTATTTTACGTCGTTTCTCTTCATGGCTGAGTTGTTTGCACGCTTTTTGAGAGGGCTGGTGGGAGGAGAGGAGAGGGGAGGTCTGTTCTCGTTGCTGGCCCGGCTGTGATGGTGGAGATTTCATGGAGAAGTAGGACATGCTGCTCCTCATTGCTGGGCTGTGCCTCAGGCCCTTGTGCAAGCACTTGCAATTTTGGTTTTTGTGAACACTCTAACTTCACAATTTCCTCAACACTCCTGCCATTTATTTATGCCTGCCTTTTATTTATATTCACAGAAGTGCATGCAGACACAGAACTGAGGCTTACAAAAAGTTCAAGCCAATACTTGCCATTTTTTCGGAGATATTTTCACAGCTCTAATATTCAAACACTGCTTTTGCTAATTAAGTTTTCTTAATTATATGATTTGCAAGATTAAAAGGCCACTGCCAATATAAACCACATATTGCCCCTGAACTGTTAGATTATTAAATTGAATTTTTAAATTAATTTTTACTTGCCATGATTTGTATTCTGTTTGTTCTGTGCTATTTTAAGCTTGGATAATAAATATCATGTCAGTCTTGTATTCATTTGTGGACAATTCCAAGTTTTCAGTGCTACAGGGTAAAGGTTTGAAAGGCAACAGCACAATTTTTTTGTTTTGTTTCAAAGAATTGTTTTTTTAATTCTGTTCATCTTACGCTTTACAGAAGGCTTTTATTTTTAAACAAAATAAAAAAAAACTAGGCTAAATATAAGTTGACAGCATCTCTTGAAATGATATTCTTGTTTATGACAGTGTAGAGGAGAGGCACAAAAAGTCAGAGGTCATTTTTTATATGCAGTAAATTCTCATATGCAAGAATGTCTGGATGTGTAAAGTGTCTGTACGAGACTGGAGTCATCTCTTCTTCTCTGATGGGATTTCTCAGGGCTATGGCTGTAAAAACTGCTTGTGATAAGAACATCTCCCTGGTAATGTGTTTTGCAACTCTGGCATGCCTTGTTTGAACCACCTCCTTCCCTGGCGATGGCCACAGCTCCTCACAGACCACAGGTGGGTGACTGGACATGGAGAAGAAATGGTGGGGCAAAAGCAGGAGCTGAGCCACCCCCATGCCAGGGGGGCCACGTGCAGGCCAAGCTCACACTGATCAGTTAGGTGGAGGTGGCAGAGCTGTGCTGGTGTAGGAATAAATGGGGACCTGGACTGGGGCTTGTGGATGGAAGTGGTTGGAGCACTGAAGTTACAGCCACACCAAAGAAGTCTGACAGAGCTTAAGGCAGTTTGGCAGTGCTGGTTCATCACACTGGCCCTGAAGTCAACTGTGCCCATTCCTACTGGAAATAAACCCTTTGTTCCAGTAAGAGCTTGAATATCCAGTTGTGCTTAGGGATCTGTTTTTGGGGGATAAGGAGCTCTGTAGGCACATGCCAGCGTGGTTTGAGAGCTGCTGGGATTTGCCCTGAGTGCCCTTATCTCAGTGACAGAGGTGAGCAGGGCCAGGGCATGGGCAGAGCCTGCTGGAGGTGTCCTGGCTCAATCCTGTCTGTCAGCACTCAAAGTGCTTGGTTGGTGTGATGTGGAAGTGAAAGCTCCAGAGAGATGCAGGGATAAAGTGAAGTGTTGCCTTCTGACCTACAGCAATTTCCCAGATGATACAAAATCCTTGTTGAAAGCAGTGGTGATCAAGGCAGGGAGCTCTGCCTTTAGGTCAAGAGCATAATATATTAGTCTAATTTCAGTTTTGGCTCCTCCATGCCTGCTACCTTCAGCAAGCTGAAAGAGTGCACACTTCATGGGGAGCAGAAACTTGCATAACACTAATTGTTAGCTTGTTGTGTAATGGAAGAAGGGTGAAACGCCTTGGCAAAATTGCTTTTTTCTTTCTCCCTAAATTTCAGATACCGAGGACCAACACTGCAAGGTGCTATAGAGAGCTATACCAGATTATCAAGGGGTTAAACTTGCCAGCAAGGGCAATAAAGGGCAATAAAAAAATACTGGTTGTATGATTGTAAGATCTAATAAATAACTGATGTGATTATGAATTGCATATACTTTTTCTGATCCATAGAATGTGGACCTTGTTGTGCATCCGCTGACTTTGGTGGATACTTGTCCAAGTGCAAAGGGTCGCTTGCACAAGTGTGGAACAGACTAAGGCCAATATAAGCTCTGTGTTTGAAATGCAGATGCCTTTTGAGGAGAGAGCAGAGCTGAAATCTGTTTAAATAGCAACAGTAGAACCTGAAGAAGTAAAAATGTAAAACAGGGAAAGTATCATCTAACACCAATTAATTTTCCTTTTTTTCTTTTCTTTTGGGGGGGAGGGAATTAGGCATATGTCTTGAATTCAGAATTCATGGAGGGAAAACAAAGGTTCTCGAAATTTATTGTTGCAGATAAATTTTCTTAAAAGAATACAAGGTTCCTGATTATTTGCCTGCAACATAAAGTAAAACTGAATGTTTCAAACAAAATGTGTTGAGCATATGCACGTAGCCTTAGATGTTGGGGAAGGAAGATTTTTATTTTTTTTTTTCCCTTTAGAGAAAATGGCCAATACTTTTGGCATCTGACAGAAACAAGATGTATTTAACAAAGCTTGAAATTGGTGAGATTGGGGAGCATGGAGAGAAGCTTTTTTTTTTTTTTTTCTTTTTTCAGTCCATGACTTCCTGAAACATCACATTGAAAGAAAGCACACCACGTGTGAGCACAGGCAGAGGGTGACAGTGCTGACGTGCCATTGGCTTTAGACAGTCTTGGTAGGGACCTTTCTCAGAGCCAAGACCAAGCTCCTTTCAGAAAGCTGCCTCTGTGATGCTGCTGTCCCAGTTTATGACTTTCCTTTTTTTTTTTTTTTTTTTCCACTGCAAAAGAGCTTGGATTGAGGGATTGTCCTGATGATCTGTTCAGTGTTCCAAAGGGGCTGATTAATCTGAAAAACCCAACAAGACAGCTGAAACTGCTGCCAAAAACTGTCATCCGTTCTGCTTTCTCAACTGCCAGCTTTCTGCGCTCTTGCTGCAGAGACAGGTCTACTCTTAAAGATGCAGCTTGACATTTCCTAATGCAGCAGCAACAGGGTGAATGATGGGGGAGTGATTTAGGGGGTCTGTGAGTTTTGCCTTTATTCTGTCACTTCCCAGTAGTTGTGTTTATCTCCTGAGGTAGCACAGAGCTCAGTACTGCTATTAATGCTTGTCTGCTGAATGCAATTAATCCATTGGCAGAGAGGATAGAAATCCTCTGGAGGAGAAAGTGGCCTTTGAAGGTCGACATGGAGCTTGTTTCTGTACATCTCCCAGCATCACTGGTTCATGGCAGCAAGGAAGGTGAAATAATTCTGAACTGCATTTCCTGTACACTTACTTAAAGCAAATAATGATAATGATGATGCTTTATTTCTGCTGTGTGTGAGTGCTGATGCTAAGCATGAGAAAAGGAGATTCCTCGGTCTTTGAAGGGAGGGATTTTGGAGCCCTGGAAGCAGAAAGGTGGCCTAGCTATCCCTTTCCTGACCCACACCCTGTGATTGCATAAGGCAAGGTGAGCTTCTGTCCCTCTCTTGTGCTTGGTGCCCATGGGGATGGAAGGCAGGACTTCCAGTCCCAAACTGCAGTTGTGGCACCTCCACACCAAGGTCTTATGGCTTTTCAGATGCCAGATCTGGGTGCCTTGCTGTGACTCCCTAGAGGAAACTCTTCAGCTGTGGAATCGTAAGTCAAAAGGAAAAAAAAAATATTTTTCAAAGTAAACTGGATAACTGCAATCAAAAGCTTGAGGGAGTGTTTAATGGGGCCATTAATAAATGACTCAGGCAGCCAATGGGACATAGCCTTTGGTCTCATGCCTTGCAATGCTCCAGAGGCACTGTAATGAACACATAAAACGTGCCCCATCAAGCCTCAGTGCTTTAGCACAAAGCACTCCTGAATTTAACGTATGGTGGAGGGTGAAGTGGTGCCTCTAGTAAACATCTAGGGCAGCTAGTGCTGAGAAAACCTCATTAGAAGACAGATTCTTTTAATGAGGAAATCTTCAACTACTTTCAGAATTTTTAAGAATACCCAAGAGTTCTGGGTAAAGGAGAACTTGAACTTGTCAGCAAACCTCTGTGTTAACCCCCACCACACACGCAAATGGTGAAAGGTGTGAATGCCTCCAAGAGTGTTTTGCTGTGTTAGCAATATGTTTTGATCCTGGATAGAGCTACAGAAAACAGTGCATTGTAATAGCAATCATTACTGTTCTGGATCCTCAGATAGTGTAGTGCAGGGTGCTAGAGAAGCCCCTAACTAAAGATTACATTTGATTAAACACACTTGCAGCAAAGTGGCTCTGTTGTGCCAATTAACTTGGAAATGCAGCAATGTTTTATTGCTTTAGGAATGAATGGTACTTATTGGCTTCTTATATAACAGTTTGACTTCCTCATCCAGTCAGAAAATTGAGCATCTGTCAGACCATCAAGCCATAAATGTCTTCATTAGATCTGATAAACAGACCATGGCAAGCCAGAAAGTTGGAAGGTACCACCCTTCTGCCTGGGGGGCTGGACTCACTTAACAGGCTTAAAAGGAGGGAGGGAGCAATGTAAAGCAGGGAGCATTGCTCTGGGTGAGCGATGGAGGAGCTGCTCTGAGACGTGCCCAGGTGCAGCACTGGAATAACCTCTCTCAGGGCCATCAGGGACTCTTCCCCATCCCTGTTACCAAACAAACAAAACCTTGGCAAGTAACCGGTTCAGGAAGCTGTCCCCAGACAAATTGTTGGGTGTGATCCCAATAAAGCTGGGCTCGAGCCTACTGACAGCTGAGATCCCTCTGGAAAGCACCAGGGTTGTCATTGATTTGAAGGAGCTCTGTGACCCAAAGACCGTGTTTTGTACCAGACCAGCGGTATTTCCTTAGGACTCTCTTGCTGAGCACTCCTGTTGGTTTGCTCCAAATATTCTGCTCCCGCTCTCATGGCACTGCACAAAGAATGTGCATCACGAGCCAGAAGCATCACCCATGAAACGTTGCTTCTCTTGGCTAAGTTTTGAGGCTGTCAGAGCCAGCCTCACCTTGAGTGGTTGTGCAGCCTTTCTGCCTGACCTCAGTGCAATAAAGCCTGTGGCATTGGCAACAGAGATGTTGACAATATTACAGTAGAAGGTGGAAGTCCTTAATCACACAGGGATCTGTGGATGCCTTGCTATTTCCACTAAAAGCACTAATAAGAATGGAGAAGACACAGGCAGATGAGCTTTTCAATGCTGTTCCTTCAAGTCTTCCTTCGAAGTGAGAAAATCTTTTTTAGCTTCCACAAACTCCTATCTTACTCTGTGCTCTAACAAATCTTTCCCTTTAAATAAAGCTGCTGCAGTTGCACAACCTTTGGTCTTGCAAAATGCAAAGCCATCTGTTACAACCTCAATTACAGGTTAGAGGAGACAGAAACTTATTTGATGGACTGCAAGAGCAGGATTTACCTTCACTGTATGTCTGAGTGAAAAGAGCAACCTCTATGACAGAGGGCAGGTCAAGAATGAAGAGTTTTGTCTATTAAAGTAAATTGAAAAGGGGGAAAACCATGAAAGACAGATTTTTTTTTTTTTTAGTTCATACCTGACTTCTATATGCAATCAGAACTGATAAAGCTAAATATCCCTGCGTGTATAGTGGCAGGTACAAGCCTTTTTGTTCCCTAAAGTTTCCAAATGTTCCTAAAGTGCTGCTCTGCATTTTAAGAATTTTATCCTTGTGAAGAAAAACTCAAAGTAGCAATAGCCACTTGAATTGCTACATGTGTGGTTATTGAGGAAAAAATATAGTTTGTGTTGAGCTTGTTGTTTGCAAACTTGACCTAAGGCAAAAAACCGTGATGCTATATGAGATAAAATCAATAGTCCCTCAAATAGTTTGATTTTTTTTTACTTGGAGATCAATATTTTGGAGATTTTAATCTTTGTAAAGCTGTAATCACACAATCTTTCAAAAAAAAATTCAAAGTTTATAAATGTTGTAATTGCAGGGGGAAAAAAAAGTCAAACTAAGTATATGGAAAAAACCTATAAGAAACCTCAAAATGTAGCTTAAAAATAGCTCTTCGTTTTCATTTCCCTGGGGGTAATTCATGGGATCTCAGATTGTACAACCAAGATTTAGTTTTGATGCTTGGGGTGGTCATTAATGAAGCAGTCACTCTGGCAATTAAACCAAAGCTGTTCAGCAGCAGATATACTTTTTTTTTTTTCTTACTCTACTGCAATTCTCTTGGGAATAGGAAGCCCAGATGCCCTTACTGGCTGTTCTCTGGGTGAGTATTTGGCTCCAAGACCTCTTGGTCATAGGGAAAATGTTGGCTAAGCTCCGTCTTACCTGGGAAATTTCTGTCCTAACCAGAGTAATGCAAAGCATGGGATCCTCCTCCTCTTCAAGGTGAGATGAAAACCGAAGCTCAATCATCAGTGAAGTTTTCCTTCCCCCATCCTGTCCAGAAACCTCGGACAGGTTTGATTTATCTCTGCCCCAGTCTGTTGGAGCAGAGGGAGGTTATTGCTGTGCATGGGGAAAGAATCTGTGACAAACCTGAATGTGTTGAGTTTAAAAAAAAAAATAAAGAGCTAGGTGAAAGCAGTAAATATGGCAAATATGCCAGTCCTTCCTACTCTGCTTTTCTGTTACATTCCTGTTATACAATAGTGAGAGCTATTGCAGTGAGCACTGTTGAAAGATGGGGGATTTAAGAGAGCTGTGATGGCTCTGTTGGATTGCTGCCTGTATTTGGACTGTATTTATTATTCTACTTCTATTAAGGTGCTTAAGTATTCGGAGTTGGGTTTAGACAAGAAATAAATATCTGAGCAGCTGTGACTACATGTCTGTTGGTGATTAGTCATCACTACAACTCTTAAGAGTTGGATTTACCAGCAAATTGTTAAAATTCCCCCAAAGACAGGACAGCATGGTTTAAAAATTGAGGTTTGTTTTATTGTGTTTGGCTAGAAATTGAACCTGAAGCTCTCCAACAGGCCAAGAGAAGGGAGATCCTGACCTGGCACATGAGAATGAGCTATTTAAGATTTTCCTTCCTTGCAGGTGCTACTTCCTGTAGTTCACCTGTCAGGATGTGGGGAAAAAGAACAGATAGCAGGAAAAGATGTTCAATGGTACTTGCTGGTGAGAAAAAAGAGAATTGCTAAATTCTTGGGAAGGGGGAGCTGATTCCACCTGCGCTGCAGTGATGGAATCTCAAAGTGTTCAGCCCGGTGTGGTTTGGGCTGTCTGAAGAGGCAAGGAAGGACTGAACACTGATTTCAACCTCAAGCAGGCACTGCAGAGGAGACTTGTGCATGCCCTGATTTGCTTTTGTGAAAATAGTTATAAAAAGCATCTCAAAATATTCTGTTTCTGACTGATGCCCTATATCACAGTGCAACTGCAACTTCTGTTGTTCTCCTTGGGTTTGCTTTGTTTTTACAATTATGAAACATCACCATTTTCTCCCAACTGAAGGAAGGATACTTAGAGTCACAGTAGAAAAAATACTGCTTTTTTTTTTTTTTGGTCCCAAAAACATCCTTTCAGTGGAAAGCAAAAACAGAACTCTTAACATCTTTTCTGACCCTTGTTAAAGGGGAGAATTATTTTTCTGCTCAAACAAATCTTGCTGCAAGTTTTTGCTTTACTTCAGGACACTGGGTGGAGGTGGAGGGAATACAACAGTGCAGCCAGCTGTAATTTTTGAAAGCTGTTCCTGCTCAGAAAACATGGCCTGCAAGCAGCTTGGTAAGGGAAGGCCCATCCAAGGAGGAAGATGCTAATTGGGAGCATGGGGAAATGGGGATTTGGTTTCCTGCCCTGCCTCACACAAGCTGGGTAACCTGGAGCATTTTGCTTGCAGGTGGGGCTGTTCATGTCCTGTCCCCTAGGGATCTAGGTTAAGTGTTAAAATTGCATTTCTGGGGAGCCACTGTTGCTCTGATGTCCCTGAAGTTTGATGCCTGGAGCTGTTGATGGGAACAGCTCTTCCCTTGCCCTTTCTCTTCAACCTTGCTCATGCTCAGGGCTGTTTAAATACATCACCTGTACAACGCCAACAGGGATGATATAATCCATTAAAACTGAGATGCCCCACATACAGGGCTGTGTGGGAGTGGCAGGCAGTGCCCAGTTGGAAGGTTTATTTCAGAGAATCTGCCCTCTTTAGCAATGCAGGTCCTGTTAGCCCAGGGGATTAGTGACTGGGGCTGCACCAGCACGTGTTGGGAATAGTAAATTCTTGGGTTGTGGAAATAAAATTTTAATTGTATCGTGTCTTACCATTGCTGATGAACCAGCTGCGTGGAAACTCTACCTTTTTCATGGTTCTGGGCATCATAAAACCCATCTGGATAGTGCTAGAGGGGGCAAGGGGTGCAAAGTTTTGTGCCATTGACTTGTACAACCTAATTTGATCCTGATATGGGTAAACTCAGTCATCTCTTGAAGTACAGAAAGGTCCTGGGATAAGCTCGTGAAACAGTTGTTGATGCCTCTGTAACTTTTAGATGGGGTGGTGGCACCAAATAATTTAGACCATTTAATGTTAGGAAAAATTTTGACTTCTAAGTTTCATTTCCAACCAATTCTCATCACCCACCAGGACTTACCATTGGGCATAGTGTGAAAAGTTACAGGTGATGGTCCAAAATTTCTGGTGTCAGATGAATGCAAATGATAAATCACATTTTTATCAATGGCTAAATTTGTGATGCCTGGTTTGTCTGCTGGGGAGATAAGTTTGTCACTCATCTCTTGGTCCAGTTGATCTGCTGTTTTTGATGATGCTGGGAAAGAATTTCTGGCCAGATATTCCATGGCTCATAATTTTGGCAGGTTTGAACCATTAGGATGGATTTCCCATACCATGTACCTGCCCTTCTTGTTTAACCCAGATGTGCTTCTGGCTGCTTTGCTTGAGGTCTTGACTTCTCATTTGGGAATTACCGTGTCGCCATGGCTCTGAGTGAAGTCTGGGGATTAAATATGTGCCATAAAAATACTGCATGCTCTTTTGAGTAAAATAGGGTTAGGGTATTTCCACCAGGGCATCTAGAAGTAGCTAATCCCCAAAAATTGTAGTCTTTTTCTTTCTATTCCACCTACCAGAGGAAAAACCCCAAACCATCAAAACCCCCGCCAGAATAACAACAGGAAGAAACCCTCAAACTCCGAAAGATCAAAAAAGCAGCTTGTCTTGTCAAGGTGTAGTAAAGATAAATTTGTTGAAGTCTGTTTTGCCAATGTTTTATTTGCCACTTTCCCAGGCATGGAGAGGATTCCTGCCTGCTCTGGGCAGGGAGGTCCAATGGGGACAAAATATCAGCACTTAAGTGGTGGTGGGCTGAATTTCTCCACTCAAGCTTTTTAAAATTCAAGAATGTGTTAATTCAAGCATCTCCAAGCTTCAGGAGTACCAATTATGCAACGAGGGAACCTATTTTGTTCCTCTTTCAGTAAATAGCTGAATATTTGCACTGTGGTAAGACTGAGGAGGCACGAGCTGCGTTCCAAATACAAAGCAAGGTGCAGTTCCTGCCCTGACTTGTAGGTGTTTTTCTAATTAAATCCTTTGCTAATGATAAGACTTTCACATTCACTTGTTATTTTTGTTTTTCTGATCCCTCTTAATGGAACTACTACAATTTAAAAAAAAAAAAAAATATGTGAAGCTTTGCAAGAGAGTGTTTTGGTGGCAACCAAAATGGGGGAAAGGAAACCCCTATTTTTGGCTGTACCCTGTGAGTGATACCAGGCAGAAAGGCAGGTGATTTAACTGAGCCCAGAGAAGCAGTCTAGCCTTTCTGCAAGGAAAAATGGGCTGTATTGGAACTGTTTGTAGTCCCTGAGCTGGTTGGTCAGTGTGCAGTATGATGTCTCAAATGACTGACTTCTCAAAAGGCAGAAAATGCTACTCAAATTTGAAATATCATATTGCATGATTATATGATACGATATTTGAAATATTATCTGCTAAATGCCCCGTGATTCTGCAGGAATTGCTCCATCAGTCAAAACACATTCCTCCGACCCACAAAATGTGGTGTCCCAGGTTGGTTTGTTTTCCTTTGCAGCACAGAAGGCAGCTGGCGCAGTTGTGATGGGGTTTTGGTAAATGCCACAACCCTGTGGGATCACTCCATCCCTCACACTTTGGAGATACTGGCCAGGCAGTACCACATGCAACCTGTCCTGCATCGTGATGAGTTCTCCCAGACTGAGCAACACAACACCTTAAACTTGTGCAATCCTCCTGCTAATCCCTCCGTGGAGACATCCTTGGTGTTTGCACAACACTTTCTGTGCAGCAGGCACAGGACAGGCCTGGTTCCCTTCGTGCTGTCACACAGGAGTCACCTCGGAGTGACAACCTGCTGGATATGCATTTTGATTCCACCAGGGAAAGCTTAACACAGGGATCTCTGTAGGTTGCCTTTCCAAAGCCCTGTTCTCCATCTTCTACCCCAGCCTAAACTAAATTTCATAGGAAAAAAGCATAAGCAAGGGGCATGTGGAGTATGAAACTGCTTCTTTCAGCTTTGCAGACCTGAGAACAAGTTGAGGATTCAGTTGAACTCTTCCAAACTGAGAATCTTTCCATTGACCCTTTCAGGTCTAACTGTTTTTATGTTACCTTGATTTTTTTTTTTTTTTTTTCCTTCTCCTGCTCAAGATTTGCAGCTTTCTGTGAAGTCTGGGAGTAAATAAGGTGGTTACAGAAGTCTAAAGGTGGCAGTTTTTCTTGAACTGAAATATTCAGGATCTTTTAGTAAGTAATTGAAGGGGAGTTGGAGCTCTTGGATTTACTTTCTCTCAATCTCCCTTTATATAAAATCAATCTTAACTAAACAAATATGAAAAGTTACAATAAGATTTGTTGAGTTACCCTGGGCTTAAAGAAGTGTAGAGCAGCTTTTTTAATATAAATTTAAATATAAAAATAAGCACTGAGCTTTCATGTGCACAGCATTTAAGACCTATCTTCTTTCATTTATTTTGGTAGAAAAAAATCTTTCTTGCTTGTCTGGGGAAAGGTTTGCTCTGCAGTATGAAATAATGGCTGGAAAAATGTTTAGAAATTCAATACTTATCAAACCCTTGAAAGTGAACCTTCAGTGAGGACAGGGAGGTGCATCCCAGCACAGTAGACACGATGGGAACTGTGAACATACAGGTACACCAAAGAATGAACTGTATCTCCATTGAACTTTATTTGCTCTTTTCCTTCTGTAGATGATACATTGAATTTTCTGGTAAGGATACAGGTCTTTTTTTCAGTTGTTCACCATTTTAATGCCTGAACAGATTCTCACATCTGAAATAAGAGCCACGTTCCATATTTTCATTGAGTTAAAAAAAAAAAATCTCTGAATATTTTAAAACTCCCTGGCTTAAAACTGTTGAAATAGTTTCCTGTCAAAATGGTAGGGAAATGAATGAGTGGGCAAGTGCTTATTGACAAGATATTCCAACACACGTGTGTCGTTTCTTTGTTAAGCTTTTGTTTTGCGCCATTTTATAACAGTCTGGAATACAAAAATTTAGTAGGTTCATCAGTGATTTGGGTACTGAGCAGTTACTGCAGGGTCTCTTCCTGTGAATGGCCAGGGTTGGGTTGTGTAGCATCCAGGACTGTTTTGATCATCAGCTGAACTGGTCCAGCAGTTCCTGTATAGGCTAAACTTTGAGGTGCATTTGCTGAATGCTGTCAAGTGAGAACTTAAAATCTAATTTTTAGTGGGTTTTTTTTTTCCCCCCCCCCCCCCAATAAATGGAGAGTTTGGTAGTGCACAAGCAGGTTTTG
>VXAY01001630.1:907611-1043732 GCA_013399855.1 Oxyruncus cristatus | reverse complement strand
GTAGTGCACAAGCAGGTTTTGCCTTAGATTTTATTTATTTATTGGAAAACCACCTTTAATTTAAGAGAGTTTCCTCCCTTATAGGTCTAGAAAGAAAAAAACCCCACTTTTTGCAGCGTCCTCCACAAAGCAAATGAACTTTCATAAGCCTGCAGGACCCTAGGCTATGCAGGAGGTACATGGACAACCCTGAGAAAGGCACTTGTGAGCGTCGCGAGCAGATGAGAAGCCCGGTAGACGCTTGGGCATCATCATGTAGGATTGTGGCGAAGCAGCGGCAGGGTGGTTGGGTCTGACAGCTAACAACCCTGCAAAGCCTTGACAGGATAAGAACTTACATGCCGTGTCAATCATTCTCCGCACGCCACTTCCAATTTGTCTCGCTGGGAGAGGACATCCGTCCCCACCGGCACCTGGAACGCAGCTGCCAGTGTCACCGCGCCAAGGACAGCGGGGAGCGGGGCCTGGGGTGCCGCACACGGGGGGTTTTGGTGCCGCACACGGGGGGTTTTGGTGCCGCACACGGGGGGTTTGGTGCCGCCTGTGCAAAGCGAGAGGCTCGAAGGGGGGACGGGTGGCTCCGTGACCTCTACTCTGAAGGACAAACTTCACAAAGCTGGACATAAGAGGAGAGCAGTAGGCGAGAGAGGGGCTGAAGCCGTGGCCTGGTCTTTCTTTAAAGTCAGTGAAGAGCAAGAGTGAGTTTGCAGCTCTAAGGTCAGGACATTTGGAATGGGGTTGAGTTTGTATCAGTGTTGCATGGCTGCTGATTGGGCTCTTCTATACTGCTTCCAGCTTAACTTAAAGGGTATGAATTTCCTCTTCTCAATTTTAATTAAATTTTCACCTGTCTTAAGAAGAGCATAAGTATTTGATCTAGTTTTTTTTAAGCAGTAGAGGGTGTGGCATGAAGGCTCAGTATTTTCCTGCTTCATGTGTTTTCCTGTAAATCAATCCTGGAGCCAGATAGAAGCTTTATTTTCTTTTTTAAAAACAGGTATCTCCATGCCACTAATAAACTTTGACTCTTACAGGGGTCCTATGGCTGATGAGCTTTGATGTTGGAGAACGTCAAAGGTCCAGCTGATGCTCTCTTGCGGCTGAATATTTATCAGGTGTCCCCTTCCCTGTTGATTTTTGGTGCATTTTAAAGCGAGAGATTTCACTTTGTGTTTTTTCTCTCTGAGTCAGTTTAACTTGGGCAGTAGATTCAGATGATGTTGAGGCAGCAAAGGGAGCTCACACCTAACCCCCCATGCATTTACCTGCCTGGCTTCTGTGGGAAATTAGACTAAAAGCAAGCCAGACATGCCAGTTTGAGGTGGGCTGGCTGATGCACTCCTTCTATCATGACCTCACCCACACAGAGCAGGGAAGGAAGGGTCTTGTTGAGCTTGGAGTACACCTGCACAGAGCCTGGGAGGAGCTCTGTTGGGCTGCTCAAAAACCCCCGGTGCCACCGGCGGAGGGAGGAGAGCAGTGCTGCCAAACCTGCCCCAGACGCCAGGAAACCTAAAGAGCTGAACTGCTCAGTCTGAGGCTGCTGTGACTGTGTCCCCTCCAGCTGCAGTGAGTCGATCCTTCATTTGTTTGCACAACTGTGTTCAGTGCATGCAAAGTCCCGTCCCCAAAGTGAGCTGCACGGGGCAGCTGCAGCTCTGCAGTTCGCCAGCTGGGTGCCTGTGCTGTCTGCACGTACCTGCTCTTAGTAGTGCTTTGATTAAAAGGCTGCACATGATAGGCAAGGAAGACTATTTTTGCAAGTCTGCCTATGCTACAGTTGTATTTCATCTCTGTTTTAATCTTCTGAGAAGCGTTTATACCAATATCTAAATGCTGGTGCAGTCCAGACGAGTTCTCCATCCTCTTGCTCCACCCGCCGTTGTGGGTGTTGTGTTTATCATATTTGTATTGGGGGGTACACACGTTGTTCTTTGTCTGCTCTGGCTGCCTCTGGTAGAAGTGAAATAGTTATACAATGCCCTGGGGCGGTGTCTGAGTGTGTGCTAGTGACAACTGTTGGTGGAAAGAGTGACCGTGTGTGTGCATGTGGGGCCAGCACGACATGGGAGGCTCTGCTTCTGCAGGACTCTCAAACAGAGCAAGTGATCAGAGAAATGAGGGAGGAATTCACAGGTCCAAACTGTAAATAAATTCTACATGGTTTTGTATTGCTGTGAAAAAGAAGCTTGGACTTCCGCTGATGCTCTTCCACCTCTTTTAAAACGATCTGTTACAAATTTACAATCCTGTTCCGGTGAGAGAAATAAACAAGACCATTACAGTTGCTAGCACATATAAAACGCTGACTTTATTTGTTATGACCGTAATGTACTTAAGAGGAAGGTGTAACAGTGTGAGGCTACTCTAAACTGCATGTCTCCAGTGCATCCTCATAGTTGCCTGCTTGTTACTTTACCCTCAGGGATGCCAATAGCAGTAGTAAAAACATGTGCAAGCTGTGTCATCTTTGTGTGGGGCTGAGCACAAGTGCAAATTCATAGCTGTGAAAATTTGCTATTTTGATTCTTTCTGCTTTATTTTGAATACTCACTGATGTGCCCAGAAAACCCTACTGTTGCACAGGCAGAGCTCCAAAGAATGATGGGCTTGCCTCCTGTTTTTATTTGGACTTTTACAAACTGTAATAAAAGAGAACCCAGACAACGCTCTGGGCGCTGCAGATGATCTTATTTAAAAAATACACTTGTAAACAAATGGCTTCATCAACCACCTCAGATCAGATCAAATAAAACATGCTATATTTATTCTGTTGCTAGGTTAAGAGCCATCTGTTGCTATCTATTAACAGGCTATTTACATACATGCAGATCCAAAATGCTCTTGTAACAGGTCTTTTCCTAGGAATCCTAGGATTCCTAGGAATAATTGTTTAGCAGAGACTTCCACCTCTCAGGTTCGTGAAAAGAGAATCCGTGGCGAGTTAGGAAGACTAACTCAACTGGTTTGCACTGACCAGTGGTCAGATATTCCAGAGGTTGGGAGCTCTAAGGAAGTGTGTTATGAAGAGGGGGTTACCAGAGAAAGAACAATGCGCCGGGCAGAACAGACTGTAGATCCTTGGTGGGTCCCTTCCAACTCAGAATATTGTGTTCCAAGGTTCTGTAACTACCACGTTGAATTATAAAATAACATGAAAATTTGAACTGGAGGTATCAGAGGACACTTTCCAGTGAATTTGCTGTGATGAGAAATCTCTGAATGTAACAAACTGACTTTTTGTCTTGTTTATGCAACAATAGAATGCAAATATGTACGAATTCTAGTAAGATCAGGCACAAGAGCTGTTATTTGCTATTGCTGAAGAAACTAAGGCTGCCATTCAACTAAAATATTTAACCTGATCATCCAGATACACAAAAAACCCCCCATAATATGCAGAACAAGCTTGTGACCCTTGCCTGTCTGATACCGCCTGCTGCTCATAGGTATGTTGTCTCACATCTGGGCTCTGCATCTTTTACAGAGAATTTATAGAAGGTTCCTAATTCGTTTTTTGTTTTTTTTTTTTTTTTTTTCTGCCTAGGAAGTGTTAGAATAAAAGGGAATCAAATAAAGAGAAGTCAGAAGTGACCTGCAGTCCATGTCTGTTATGTGCACTGCTAACAACAGTCAGTCATTTTGCAGTGGTTTTATAATTCTGGGAAAATTCAATATATTCAGTTACAAATTCAAACCAAGAACCAAAAGCCATAGCTGTGGAATAATCACATACAATATTTTTCTCCAGTTATGATAAGTCTGGGGGTAAGGGTGATCTGCCTTTTGATCTGGTCACTTCCTTTATATCTCCTAAATAGCAAATTTAATATTTTTTCGAGTAACGAGATCTTGTAGATCCGAGCTTCAGTATCAAAAATGTTAGTCTGTTTTAAAGGAAAAAAAAAAAAAAATGCTCTTAAACTGAGCTGTGGAATTGTGTATGGAAGATTCCAAGGAATATTCTTGTCTGCCACAGATTCTGTGGCAGAAATTGCTTTCAGCTAAGCATAGTAACAGCTTTGGGTGGCCAAGGAAGTCACAGCTCAGAGTCCCTGGCCTCAGCAGAAGGGGACACTGGGTGAAGCCTTTTAGGGTGGACAATCACACAAACACAGATGCTGTGGGCCCTTGGCTCCTTGAGCTGCCCAACAGCCTCAGGGTTTCAGTAGTGCTGTTGCTTTTCTTTTTCTTTTTTTTTCTAAAGTGTTTGCAAAATGTAGAAAAATGCAGCAGGTCCAGAAAAACTGGAACTGTTTGGTGCAATTATTCAGAGTAACCGCTTAGCACAGACAAACCTACCACAGTAAACCTCTGCCTAGGAAGTGCTGCAAATGCAACAGTTGAATGGTAAAAAAAAACCCTACAACTTTTTTTTTTTTTTAATAACTGTAATCCTCCTTGTGGACAAACCAGAGCTCAAACAAAAGCCTGATTTACGGTAAGCATGGTATGAAGTTTCTATATGAAAACTGTAGAGACCTGTAGAGAGCACAGTTCCACTGAAGGCAGGGAAAGCAGAGTCAACTGAGATGCTCCTCCAGGACCATTATGGTGTCTGGAAAATTTATAATCGTGCATAATCCATGGCAGAGTTCAGGTGTTTGTGTTACTATAGTGTGTCACATGGCAATGGAGCAGGTGTGTGTCGAAACAGCTATAAGAACACCAACAGTGCAACACCACTGCTCTGAAATGGCCTAAAGCTCTTGAATAACACAGTCTCCAGCTTTTCAGTCCTTTTAGAGCTGGTGATTCCCCTGTTTGCTTTCTGTCCCTAAAGCATCAAGCCCGATATTCAAAAAACCGGTCAGGCAATGGCCCATACACCAGCAAAATGCACAAAACTGCTACTGCTTTTGTGCAAGAGCCCTTTCACCACATGAAAGTCTGGTATTTGTAGATGTAGATGATCAGTCATTGCCTCTTGTGCTTGAGGGACACTGCCAGCACAAGTGATGCCTGGGAGACACTTTGACTTCCTGCAAACTCAAAATTTCTTGTCTCCTCCACAACAGGACATGAACTGTATCCTTCTCACGCCAATCCCACATGTAGTATTGGGGGAACTAGTTATAATCCACAATTTATTGTAGAAAAAAACTGTGTGCATGTGTGTGTGTGTGCTCTATTAACAATCCTCATAACGTCTTTCAAGGTTCTTCTTAGCAAGGGCAAGTGCCTCCGGTGTTTTGGCTCCCCTTCAAACCAGTCTTGTCAGCAAGAAAAACCATATGAACTTGGAGATTGAAATCAGTTGCCCCAGGGTACCAGGTCCGGTTTCATTTTAACAATAAAAGAATCTGATGCCTTTTAGCGGGCAGGTAGTTATTGCCTAGATGAAGGAAGAGTTGTAATAGTAAATCTAGAATTGCATTCAGATGTGACATCAGCTGATATGTAAGTACTGTATGTCTTGCCATATCCGCCCACTCTTTCTATATGCAGGGAAATCCAAACCGAGGGAGAAGTCTAACGTTGGGCTGGCTCCCCCAACTCCACAATTATGTGCTGGTAATCCTGAACTTCCTCTACATTTGCAGGTTGGCTAGAGGGGCCTGAATCCTAATGCTGTGCTCAGTTTCATACACTGTTTACATTAACCTACAAAATCTTGAGCATGTCTGTGTCTCCAGACACAGAAGGCTTGGGGACACAATAAATGTTTGAAAGTTCCTGGAAAACTGCCCTTATGGAAGGGCTCTCCTTTGTAGACTGTGTTGTAGTTGTTATGCCCTGGTCTCCCATGGTCAGGGTGTTCACTGGAGCTAAATGTTCAGTTGACTGGTTCCTACTAAAATTGGGGATGGGAGGCATTCATCGGTGGGTGCACACGACCTCCCACTGGGCAGAGTGAGCCAACTTTGCCACAGCAAAGGAAGGAATCATGGATTATTTAGTATCTGAACCTCTTGTTCTTATGTCAGGTGTACTGTAGCAGGTGTAATGCTTTAGAGTTTTATCCAGATAATTCCTTAATGTTGCCACGATCACAAAACATTAGCAAGCCACCAGTGGGGACACGTTAAAGCAGAAGGTGGTATCTTTCTCCGTAAAGGCAGATTCCGAAGCAGTTCTTTGCCAAGCACGCTACTGCTTTGACTTGCTGCAACTTATCTTTATGACTGTGAAAATGACCCTTTTCCTGAGTGGGTCAGAAGCTTGGGAAGAGCTGTTGGTGGTGTGTTAATTCCAATCCCAGTGATTCTCAGTGGTGCCAGAGCAGCTGTTGGCAGTGGCTGTAATTGCTGCCCTGGACCATTGATAAAGCGGAGTAGGGGGGGAAAGGCCCTGTTGGGCTGCAGCTTAACAGCTCTTCTTAAGAATAACCTTCCCAGAGGTGCTGCTCATTCTTCCACTCCAGTGCAGTGGAATTAGTCTCAGCCGTGCAGCTCAATCAGCAAAGGAGTGCACTTGGCATATTGTGAGGAGAGAAACTGCTCGCTGCCATCCAGCACTAGCTGGGGTGTAGCTGCCAAGATGAGCAAACAGGTTTGAAGGTTAAAACATCTCCTTGGGTTGCTGTCAGTGTCCAGAATTTAGTATCAGAAAGAAATGGAATCTTTGTTTTTCAGTCGCCCCCCACCTCCAAAATGTGTTTGTCTCAATTTTCAACCAGGTAAGGTGAAAACTCAGGGCACGGATTCATGGCTCGGAGCACCCCAACCTGTGGGAAAGCTTTCTGCTTTCCTGTGGGTTCTTTATAGGTGCATGTTGCTCTCTTCCTTGAGACACAGAAAAGCTTGTGCCTGCCTGTAATGTCTGTGCACTGCTGCAATGTGGAAACCTGTGGAGGACAATTAAATTAAGTTATAGTTCTGATTTTTCATTTTTTTTTTTTCTTTTTTTTTTTTTTTCAATTGGAGGAAAGTGGAAAATGTGAATTGCTCTTAGTTAAAAACAACCCCCCTGAAAGCAGTTATTATGACATAATTGAAATACATTGATACTCATTCAATTTCAACTATTTAAAACTCAAGTTAAAAAAACTTCAGAAAGAAACTATGTTACCAAAAAAAAAAAGTTTAGGTCTGGAGATCACAAATGGTACATTTTTTTGTTGTGGAAATGCTTTCACTGGGGAAAAAAAAAAAAAGTTGTCTGAATTCACTAAGAGATTTAATTTTATAGACAATCTGCTGCTTTGATGAAGTAGTTTTATCAACATATCTTGAAACAGTTTCACCATCTGCCTCTTATCTATGTGGGTTAATTTTTCTTGATGGAATTGCTTTGTCTTTCTTGTGTCTTCAAATTGATAGCAAGCTGATCCTTTACTCAACCTCCTCCCTTTTGATCTGATGCTACATTTGTCTCAGTCATAGAAAATGTTGCTCAACAGGATATCAGTCCCTTTGACCTTTTCCTGGGATACACAGTCCCATGCAATGCTGTACCACACGTGCCTTAAAGTGGGAGTTGGCAATCTTGCAGATTGAGCAAGGTAGAGCTGGGCTGCTTTAATCTTTGTACAGCTTTAAGCAATCCAGAAATGACATTACTTCAGTACTGGGGTGCATGTGTTTGCTTCACTGTGGTTGGTAGGACCCATTAAAACAATGTAAAGTATGTTCGGTGGAAAATCTTTAAAAGGAAAAATAATTCTTTTTTTTTTTAAAAAACCCCCACAAATAGTGTTGTTTTCTCCAGTGACAGAAGAAATCTTGTTTTGCATTCAAATAAATAATTAAATCACCTGGCACTTTTTCAATAGAAAAATAGGTATAAGGAAGAGGGGGGGAAATGCCATTATTTTGTTTATTCTTCTGTTTTGACCCAAAAATCTGTTTTCACTGCTTACATAGCTAATTTTCTTTGCCTTTGGGAGTTTTCTTAAAAGGAATACATAGAAGCTCTGGTCTATTTGCTTGAGGAATTGGGAAGATGTGTAGCTAAAAGTTTGTTGAGAGATGGAGCCACCAGATCTCCCTGATATTTGTGCCAGGCCCATGGAAAGAAACGGAGCCCAGGAGCTTGTAGGAGACAGTCTGTCCACCTTCCAAGTTTGTCAGTAATTCCATGCCATCAAAACCTTTGAATTCCTGTGATTACAAAGCATTCAGCAATGGATATTATAATATTTACATCTTTATCACGTTATTTAGGCAAAACTATTGTCTCCTCAGCTGATATTAAACTGCTTTGATACAGAGGATGTTCCGCTATGACCACCAGTGTCCAGAGCTCTGGATTCAAATCCAGTGGGTGACACTGCTCTTGGCAGTTTTGAAGGATTTTTTTCACAGGCACTTCAAATTTTCCCCCCTTGGTACAGTGTCAGCTGGCTGCAGGAAGTAATTCAGTATAGGACAGGTAAAAGTGCAGGCTGGTAACTCACTGTAATGTACCTGACAGCCTTTTTTCACTTACTCATTTATCAACCTAAAAGCTAAAGCAAATAGGGATGCAACCTGTAAAGCTGTTGAATAATTTTAGTGAGCTTAACCACATGTTTAGCCTGAGGAAGAAAGAGTAGTTAATTTTATATCTAAATTTTTATTTTTTTTTTATCCAAAGCAAAGGACCCTCCTTTTTCCTGAAGGCAATTTCAAGCTGTTATTCAAGAATGAAAATTGATAATTGTTATAGCTGTACTCAGTTGATCTTAATTTTAGTGAAGCTCCAGGCTAGCAAATATGAAAATATCATCTTCCTGGCTGATAAACTGGTTAAATGCATTGGTGCAGGATTTTGATGAAGCAGCAATAGTTAATATTTGTTGCTTAGCAAAGAGCAGTTATAATCCTGGCTTTGGAGTAAATCCAAATAGGGAGGGAGAAAGAAGTCATTCAGCAGCAGTATGAAGTGGTTTTTTTATATATGCAGACACACACAAACATTGTTAGACAGCATAAAGTGCTCTTGGAGCAGATTGTTTGCTCTCCTTGCTGAGATGAACCTCCTTGAACACAAGGTGCTTCCAGTGCCTGTGCCCATACCTTGTCCAGTTTAAACACTGGATCATAGACGTTCCCACTGAATAGACTTTTCAACCCAGGTCAATACAATACTTAGAGTAATTTGTGTAGAAAATACCTTTATCTCACCTGTAGGAAGGGCAGGAAACTGTATGGGAAAGCTCTTAAGGGTGGGTGAGCTGCACTGTGCTCAGAGCAAACAGGGACCTGGGGCCTTCAGGTCTGGGGCTTGAAGCAATTCAGTCATGAAAAAAAGGCCCCACTTATAAAACAAGGATTGTGATGCCTCCCTGCACACCAGGGTTTTACAAATCCCTGTTAACACTCGTAAAAAAATAGTATATTCCTTTCACTGAGTACAGTTCTAGAAATGCAGGGTTGTGGTACCAGTTTGAGTCCTCTAACACTGGGCTTTGATCATCTGAAGGCAGTGTATTGATAAGCATTTCATCTTTAGGCATCTCAAAGGCACTTTCCTGCTTTTCATGAATTGTCATGTCTGGTACTTGGTGCCATCAATGTTCCAGCACTCAGTGTGAATAGGAGAACAAGGAGTTAGACATTTCTGGGAAGTCAGAGCTTGGTGTAGGAGGCTCAGTTCAGGTGAAGAAAGAGAATTTGACTACGTCATCTCATACCTGATAATACTGTTCTTTAACTCTGATCTGTATTTTCCTGTGGTGTCAGGACTTGCTGTGTTTAAAGTTTAGGCAATTAGGAACAAGACACTGTTTTGTCAGATGTGTAGATTGGATATGAGGGGCATCAGGGATCATTGTGTTCAGTACTCTGATCTTGCAAGTTCTGCACCATGTGAGTTTTCCCTAGAAAGCATGATTTTTAAATTGAGTCAGGACTTTTTTTTTCTTTATTCTTCCTTTCAATACTCTCATCAGGAATACTGCAAAGTTATGAGATGTTCTGCCTCATCACAGGATTAGGAGTAGTGGCCAAATGGATGCTGAGAAGTTGGGGTAATACCTCCTGGAATTAGTCAAGCTAAGTAGTGGATCCTTTGCAGGAGTATTTAACCTTAAAAGTTATTTCTGCAGTTCATCTGCTCAGGAGGCAGCAGAGCTTTCCAGCTGAGCGTGCAACAGTAATTCAGAGAGAACTTCTCTTGTTAGAATGGAAATCTTTGTAATATCACTTGCATTGGGATTTCAGATCATGCAAAAGTAGACTGGTCGAAGTCTAAAGTCTTCTGCCATTCCACACTGTTTTTTGGGTGTACACAAGTATTTGTGGTTTTATAAGAAGGGAGAAAAAAGTCAGCAACTGAGGCTATTTCAGCAACCTGAATAATATTGCTGTGATGAAAGAAACCAGATATTATGGATTCATTCAAGGGCATGAAAATATTTATGAACTATGAATTTATTAAAGGTCTTAAAGTACTTAAAACAGCTGCTGTGCCTCTTACAGCTGAACATGTAAGTTTTATTTGAATATATATAACACTATTGCTAACAAAGATCGCAATCAGAGATGAACCTTGCGATGCAGCTCGGTGTTCCCTAGGATAACTATTCAGAGAGTAACTAGAGGGATAACAATTTAAAACACATGCAGTCCACTCTCCCAACTCAGCCTGCAGGAAGTAAAAGCAGAAAATTAGGGACATGTTGAGATAACATGGTGATAAGTGGATAGAGAGCCAAAGGTGCCAGTTCAGCAGTGTGTCACACTTCGGTTGTGATTATGCACAATTATGCAAGCTCATGAGACTAGAAGTCCTAGTCATGGAAGAAGAGCAGGTGAGAGGATAAAATAAGGCCCTTAGAGGCAAAGCAATACAGGCTCCTGTCGATGACTTTGTGATAAAGCAGCAATGTCAAGCACAGGGAGCAAGAGCTGAGACTTCCCTCATTAAATGTCAATCCCATCATTCCATTCTCCACTTCTTTTTATTCTAACCTGTAACTCAGAGGTGCTTTTCCTACCCTCGGTGATGGTTTCTAATTTCTACAAGCTCATATTTTTTAACTGTGAGTTTCCATAAAAACATTTAGGAAACAGAGAAGATAAGTAGCTTGCCACAGGCCAAGCAAAGCACCTCAGGTGGAGTCAGGCACAGAACCCAGTTCTCCAGGCTCATTTGTTTAACTACTTTTCCTATTTTCCACCACTTTCTGTTCCCTGTCAGTCCTTCTATTCTTGTTTGACATATAGGGGACTTTATAACCCCGTATTTCTTACAACTGTTTGAAAGCTCTACAAGAGTGAAATACTCCTGATTGTTTCTGTTCAAAGATGGGGGCGTTTCTAGACATGTCACATCTGAAAAGTGAATGACTTTTGGCATATAGTCCTTAGTTTTCAGACACAAGGGACACACGCAAGGAATATCAAATACATGGCTGAAGCCAGTCTCTAAGCATACCACGTTTTTTTTCTATGCTGAAGGCCTAAAATGGGAATTTTCTCTGCCTATTTAGACAGGGGAGAGCCCCCTTTTAGGTATTATCTGTTAAATAAATATTGGCCTGCTCCTTAATGCTGGTTTCATAGAAAGTTGAAGGCAATCTAAGAAGGAGAACATATCCTTTTATATATGTTGGATAAGCCAAATGATATCAAATAAAATGAAGGATTAAAGCATGCTTGAGCTTGAAGCAATAGATATAAAAAGGACAGGAATTATTGTTTACTTACATTTTTCAGCTGGGTGTGTGCAATCAGTTTTGCTGGGGATTTATGCATCACACCAGTTCATTCACAGCCTGTGCCAACTCCCACAGTGTGCAACCACACCAGCAGCCTCTGTCCTGAGCTGCCCAGCAGCAGGGTGTGCTTGCCCAGGCCCCTGCCCAGCACATGCCACCTTCTCCTTGCACTTTTCCCTCCCCCTGGTGCAGCTTTCCCGTTTCTAGACGTTTCCCCTGATTAATTCACAATTTCTCAACCTGCAGCAAGGAAAGATCATCAGAGAAGGTCAGTTTTCTGCTACCCAAAAAGCTGCAAATCATACTCCAGAGTCCAGGTGAATCCAGGCATGGATCACCAATGGCTTTGTAGTTAAGAGCTGGGACTTGCACCTTCAACAAAGACCAAAATACACCTTGCAGTGATTTATGATCCACACAACACACTTTATACTCCACATTGCTCATGAGCACTATGACAGAGCTAAAATCAGTCTGAGTAATATAACAACAAAATTAAACAAAAAAAAAAATAAATCAGAGAGGTCTTGAGACAAATCAACATAATTTTATTTCACATAAAAAGCATAGAATCATGCATTAAGGTCACCCAAAGCATTAGAAGAGCAATGGAAATAATAGTGACATAGTTGGAAAATGCTTACGTATTTACAACTGTTTAACCACAACTATTTAAAACTATGTAAGAATTTCTATAAAGAGTTTAGACAAACAAAAGGTTTCAGTCTACACACTATGCCGTGAAGTGAGCTGGCTCAACAATGCAATTGTTATCCTGCAATAAATCAAACCCTTACAAAGTATTTCATGTTTCTAATGGCCACTAAGTAGGCATAACTCTCCCGAGTCCAGTTTCCCTGTTTTATCAATGAAATCCATAGCTGGGTTTGGCTTTTCAAGTGTCTTTGTGTGTGATAGCTGGAAAATTTAGGTAAGTTGCTGACGTATCAGGGATTACATTCAGGTTTCCATAGAGAACTCAGACCTCGGTGCTTTGTTTTACAGAGTCCTTTTGAATTCCTGCAGCAGCTGCAAAGCAGAGGTTGGGCTGGAGGTGGGATTAAAGGGTATGGCTGGGCAGGGGTCCAGATGAACCCAGCCAGAGAGTGGTGATCTCGGGGAACACCTGACTAGGCTCAGTCTGGGTTTGCTTGCTAGTAGCTACAAGTAGTAGATGACAGTCTGAGTGCACAGAGGCTAATTAGTGATTATTTGAACTAGAACTGAGGCTTTTTAAGACATCACAATGCTCAAAGCAACATCTAAAAGTAATTTCTCCCTGTTGTTTCTGCTTTGAGCCCAAAACCAAGCGTTTGCTTTTAGAAAGGATTTCTGAATTTTCGGGAGCATCAGCAGATCTGCATCTCCTCCCAAACCTTGCACCACTAGAACTGCAGGAATGCCATCAGCCCAAGGAGAGAGTTTCCCTGCAGCTTAAAACAGGGAGAAGGACAGATCTCTTGGCTCCTGGAGGGGAGGGAAGCAGATAGTGCCGAGTCGTGGTCAAACATGAGATGTGTTGGGCTGTGCTGGACCAAAAAGTGGTGTTGGAAGCCTTCCAGCGCAGGACAGACATAGCATGGGGAGAGAGGGGCCACAGGCCTGCTTTTTGTTCCATAATTTTTTCCCTGCAGAGGTGTAACTACAGTTGGTCTAGTTGGCCTTGCCTTATATTGATCTTTCCAGAGAAGCAAGCCCAACTAAAGACAGCTGACAAGTGCACATAGACGAACTCCTGGGGTTCATACATTCATTCCTCAATGACCTTTGTACTTGTCCATGTTGGTAGATGGCTTAGTCCTCCTGTCCTGCACTAAGGTGGCTGCAGGAAGAGCAGGTGGTAGAATCTTGGCTCTTTTAGAGGAGCAACAACATGGAAGTCCAGAAGTAAAGACTCACTTTGAGCATTTATTTTGCATTGTTTCACTGCCACCGCTCCTCCTCTGAACCAGATCAAACTTTACTAAACATTCTGCAGAGGGTTGATACACTGGAAAATTCTTTCAGAGTGAAAAATCTGTTTGCTGGTGGGCAAAGGGTAACGTAGCAACTTTTGTGTACTTTGGTAAAAAAGCAATGCATAAAAGGTGACTCTCTTTATGTTTCCCTGGGTGATTCAGGCTGGCTGGGTGTGGCTGCCATGGAAATTTGATCCATCACGTATTTACATAAACCGAAAACTGTTTGTCTAAGCACCAGGAGGCAAGGGCTAAGCTGAAGTGCTGTGAAGAATTCTTTTTGCAGAATGATCACTATTTGCCATCCAAGAGGCAGGCAGATGTTTATATAGCAGGATATAAATTTTTGAGGACTAGTTAAAATCCTTTTCCTGACATGGTCGAGCTTTGTCCTCTACTCACTAGAGCTGAGTGTCAGGATGGAAAGATAGTGGAAATGTTCATCCCATCCTCCCAAAATTATCTCTTTAGGCCTTCCAAACAAATACACTACAAAAAAAAAAAAAAAAAAAGTTGTAAAAATAATTTCCATTTTGTACAATGTTTACCAGAACCACTGCAGAAATTTCATAATCACATAATTAACCATTCTGCCTGTCAAGTGGGTCTAGTTTCAGCTAATACTATCCATGTGAAGCTCTAATATGTAAATAAACTGGCAGAAAGGAGTTCAGAATTTAACATTAGGTGCTGATTTGAGTGCTGATAAATTGCTTTGATCCATTGAGTCATGCCTTGTTGTCCTTCCAAATGAATGCAAGCACCTTCTCCTAGAAATGAGTCACCCCTGGAGATGGGGGCCAGCCTGACCTAGCTGTTGTCCATGTAGAGTATGCAACCCTCAACTGGTTTAAAACCGTGGATATATTTGTCTTCATGGTATTATGTGAGGTAAAGAAATGCTTATCCATGTTACAGTGATGGAGCTGAGGTGTGGAATTTTGAAGTGTGTTGAAGCAGCAAAGTCTTGAAATTAGTGGGAGCTGCGATTCCTGAGAGGATCCCAGCTCGTGCTCATTTCCATGGGAGTTAGATGATTTGCCCAAGATAACTCAGGAAAACTGGAGCAGAGAGCAGAGTTAGTCCCAGATGTGTGTTGTAGATAGCAAAGGTTCTTACTTTTGATGGAGTGAAGTTTTCTGTTACCCTCTGTTATTCTAAAAATCTGATGAGAATATATTTATACCATGGATTTTATGCTTCCTGCACGTGAACTGAGCGCATTTGTTGAAGCCAGTATTTCTGAGGTGCTTGAAGCAGGGAAAAGAACCTTAAAGCACGGGACTGTAAACTTTTAATATTCACCTTGCATATGAAAACCAACTCCTCCTTAGCACTTCCCTGGCTACCCCCTTTGACGTGTGCAGTTATGGGTGAATGGGAACAAGACGAAGGATGACTGTTCACGGAGCAAGGACATGGTTATTTTTAGCAAGGGAGGATCCACTTCTGCGAGAGCAGTGATATGTGCACTTCAGGTCTTCTCCCGTGACTCTGATGGTGGATCTCAGGCTACAGTCATGTCTTGGTTTGTGCTTGCCCTCCAGAGGCAAAGCCAAATCTAAAAGTACAACTCTCCTGTGAGACACTTCCGCTACCATTAATGCTTTATTATGCTCAAATGCATAAGGGAAATACTTTAAAGGCACAGACACTTGACAGAGCAGAGGTCCATATGTGAGAGGACTGATTTGAAAGGCCTGTGTGTTCAATATAGCTGTATGTGTCTTCCCACAGGTGAGTCTGGGAAAGGATATAGCACATTTTCCCCAGGACAGCTCCATGCATTTTCTATTCCTGATCAAGATCTATTCATTGGGCAAGTGCTGTTTAATCAAGCAGCAGGAAAAGGGTGTGTGCTGTCTTCAGAAGTACAAAGAAATCTCATTCAAAGACAGTCCCGTTCTTAAAAGGCTGGTGTTTAAATTAGACCTGCCCAGACAGGTCTGGCATGTTTGGTGTGACCCCCTTTTACTGTGGATGTTCCGGTTATAACCATCTTACTGCTTCCAGTTAAAATAAAAACACAACTGCCATGGAAAACATAGAGCAAACCAAGCTCCCAACAGCTGCCAGCCCTCGTTGTGAGCAATGTTTCACTGTAAATCACTGCTACTGAAAAGTAGCTACAAGCAAAAATTTTAGAGGAGTACATAGAAGATCAAATTCAGCAGACAGGCCTAGGAGATAGTGTGCAAATTAACAAGGGCAGCGTGGGAGACATGATATGACTTTTTGTTTTATTCTGGTGTTTTTCATTGGTTTTGATGCCATGCAGACCTAAATGTATTAAAGGCTCTGTGACTGTCTTTGGACCTAGAAACCAGCAGAGTGTGTCCTTCTCAGCTGCATTAGCAGGAGAAAGCTGCATATCATCTCTGAAAGTCGGAAGAGGGGTGTTCTTGGCTTCTCAAGATGCCTTTCCTCCTCTTAGTCCTTTATGCTCCACTCTTCCAATATTAAATATGGTGACAATGAGTATTAGAGGTCAGCAAGGCTTATTTTAATTGTGTTGCCATGATATGCTATAGCTTTGCAGGCTATAAACAAATGAGATTGTGCAGTGAGATGTGCAGCTTTTCCTTTCTGGAGTAAGGGCAGACCACCCTGGTTGCTGCTGATCAGCTTTTTCCATATGAAGTCTCTTGGTTGGTTACACTTTTCCTCTGTCTTCCTCAGTCTGCTGGCAGAGGTGGGGATGCTCAGCCCAGGCCTTGCAGTGAGTCATGTGTGGAGAATGAACGATCCATCTGCACACGCGACGCATGTCGGGAGAGGTGGATTCACACTGTGATTCCCCAGGAACCACTCCCAGGCTGTCCTGCTTGTGGGGATGAGTGCAAGTCCAGCACTGCCTCATTTCACCAGATATTTGCTGTTCCCCTCCAGCCCTGTGAAGTGTCTGCAGAGAGCAGCAAGCTGTTGGTGGCATAGGGGATAGCTGCTGGTGGTGGGGTACCCGTTGAGGCAGCCTTGTGGTTCTCAGGACTCCTTTTCTTCTCTTAGTTTGGTCGATGAAGTCTAGGAAGCTGTGTTTATATAGAAAAGCACCTTATCCCTGCTCACACAGCACAGGAGTGAAGGTGACTTCTCTTTTGATTGATGTGAGATATGGAGTAGGGCAGAAATACAGGTGTCATCCTGAAACTGTGATTCTGTCCTGAGTTGTCACAAGCTGCTGGGACCATTCTCCAGGATTCACTACAAATAGTTTTAAGTCTAAGCCCCAGTGGACAAGAAGAAGATGAGTTGCTACAGTCAGGAGAAATCAGGAACTGCTCCAAAACAGCAATATCTCACAGGCAGGAAAGAGCAGGTACTGCTTGATTGATGAAGAAAGTAGGCAACTTTTGCCCAGTTGCTGAGGGGAACGAATCCTGGAGAGATGAACAGTGTACAGGATGATAAGGGTTCGGCCATCACACTTTGCTATGGATAGAGAAGAAATACAACCCTGTGCGTGTGAGGTACTGCAGGGTGCAAGTGAAATCCTGTGCTTTATGAAAGAGGATCTGCCATCACATTTAGAGATTTCAATACAGATCCATTGCAATGGAGAGGAGGTCAAAGATTTCCTTACTTACGTGAACTTGGTGTTGAAATCTTTTGTCAAGTGTAGAAATTGCTGCCTCGTGGTTAGATTTTTCCAGATTGCTGCATTGCATTCGCAATGTCTAATTCCCCACCTCATTGTTGGGGAATATCTTTGTCATCATCTTTCCTCTGTGCCAGTTCCTGCCAGCTTTGAGAGGCAGAAAGGAGGTGGGAGGTCTGCAGGACACCGAATAGCTGAAGCTCTCTGGAGTCTTGTTGCTTTCAGCAGAAAGACCCAAAAGAGCCATTTAGGAAGAATTGCTTAGTCTGTAGTAATTTGAAGATGTGCCGTTATAACTCCTTTCTTGTAATCATCTTTAAAAGCTGTGTCTCAAGCAGACCGGGTCCAAGAAAAGGCAGTTTCTGTGACCGTTGTTGCTTTCTTATTGTTAAAATTGCATGTGGCACTTTGGTGAGCCTCAAAATGTCATGTAAAAATCACCACCTTCTGTTTGACAGTCTCAGGTAGCAAAAGCTTCTGTTGTAGATGTGAATTCGGACGCAGGACCCTCCTGTGGGTTTGGGGGTTTTTGATGGATTTTGGCAAAATCTGATGCACAGTGTTTCTTCACCCAAGCAGTGACTCCTGAGCTGTAATCAGGGTAGGGGTGCTACAGTCAATCAAATCAAAATCTTCTGAAGGCAGCAGTGGGTACTGTTCTGACACCAAATCTGAGCCTAAGAACCAAGTTACACCTTGGTAAAATTCTATTATTCTTGCTTTGATTTTCTTTTTTTCCTTAATTTGTCCTTCTTTTGTATTTTGGAAAACATGTACAAATATTTCAGGTTTTCCATACCACAGCTGGGGTGGGGATGTTTGCTAAGCAGGAGTCCCAGGTGCTAAAAATGTTGGAATACTTTCCTGTTCCAACATCTGAGGCGCTTGCCTGGCTCTTTCCACCACTGCACAGCTGTCAGCAGGGCAGTTTATCAGGCTTCCAAGGAAAAGCTCCTGTCAGAGTGGGAAAAGACCTAATTGTACCTGTGTAGGGAATCTCAGAAATTGCATAAATGCATCCAAATGTTATCTTTAGGCTGGGAGGCTTTGCGAAGCATGAAAGGATTACTTCATACCATGGAACAGCTAGCTGGTTTTGTTTTGCCTAAAAATGTGTTAGGAATATTTCTGATGCTAAGGCTTGTTCATTTCTTAGGGAGCTGTAGAACAGATACATTTACAAGTATGAGTAATGGGAAACAGAAAATTTCTGCACAATGCAGACAATCCTTTTATGTTACATCATTCAAAGCAGGGTATTCACATGGGGATATATTCAGGCAAAACTCCACAGCCAGAAGACCAGGCTCCTCTGCTTGGCTGTGCTTTTAATGTAGGAAACTTTTGGTTGAGATTTGTGGGTATCTTTCACACAATGCATCAAAGAGCTGAAAAGTTGAGGATAATCATTCCCACACATGGATCTACGTGCACTACAGTACGAGCCATTCTGTGCTTGCTTGCAGTTCAAACATTATTCTCACATTTGCTCTTGGGGATCCCCAGCAGAGACACTTCTGACATTACTGAGCTATCAAGCCAACGAAAAACTGTGATATCTAAAAATTTGCAGAAATAAATGTAGTAGAGAACTACATTTATTTCCTATGGATAAATTACTTCATACAACAGAAGTCAAAACTTGCTTTTATGACACAAACACACTTCAAAGCCAGAGGAAGCAATGGGAATAGGCAGCTTTGCTGCCTGTGTGTTGGAGTGACTAACCTGTCATGAAGAAGAGCAGTGTTCAGACTTTGTATTATGATAAATATTGCGGTGGAGGTGGAGGGAAGAAAAAAGAAAAGGCAGATTTCAAGCCCTTTTTTTTTTTTTTCAATTGTGTGCTGTTTTCAATAAGGTGTCTTGTTCTGAAATGTTAATGGGTCTCTTTGGATTTCACAGTGAGATCCCAAATACCTTGCAGTCAGGAACTATGGTTTTTAGAAAACATGTAGCACCATGTGAATATACAAAAATCTGGAAGCATAAATGAATGTGTAAATATACAGAAGGCTTATAGTTAGTCATGCAAACATCAAGCTGTAGACCCAGCTTGGGTACGATGTGTAGGCTGAGGTAAACGTGACACAGCCCTGTGCCTATCTCTGCCCTGGCTGCTGGCAAGGTGTCTCCATCCTGACATGCAACAATCTTTGCATTCCTGTCCAACCTGAAGCCAGAGAGAATTTAATTAGGAAAACTTTATGCTAAACTGTCCCACCTCAGCACATGCTGAGAGTGAGCTCGAGCTGTGTGAGGTGTAGGCAGAGCACAGAGAGATTATGGGATGTGTGTTTGGAGAGAATCCCGTCTTTGTCCTATTCCCCTTGGAGAATGAACGCGTTAGGAGCGAGAAAGGATTTTTGGTAGCTGTTGGGAGAGATGGGCTGACCCACCAGACCCTCAGCAGCACAGTAGGGCTGGCCAGGCCCCCCCCGCCGTGAGTGCTGAGCCAGCCATGCAAACCAGATGCCACTGCTGGCAATGCTGAGGAGAAAAAGCGTCCAGACTTTTGGCACTTGGCTCTTGCATCTGCCAAGCTTCTCCCCCATAAATGGCCCCGTGTGCCACTCCAGAGAAGAGAGCGTGCTGAGGGGAAGGGGCCACGGGGAATGAGCTCCATGAAGCCAGGAGGAGGAGGAGGAGGCTGTGGGATGTGCCCAAAGCTGCCCCTGCTCGTGGGGTTTCCTTTCCAACCCTGCTAGAGTTCAGGGGGTCCTGGGCTTTACACTCTTTTTGGTTTGATTTTTTAAAAGCATAATTGTTTGGAGAAATGAAGCATTTCAGTGATATGATTTTGATTTGCTCACTGCTTCGCTGACATCTGGGTCCCAGGTTGTTTAAGTGCTGCCAGCCATCTGGGGCAGCCAGTCCTTATTGCCAATACTGACTGATACGGCTGCCCAGCCTGGTACAGGAACTGTGAGCTGTGCCAATCTACTTGGCAATCCATTTTTTAGCAAAGAACTGACATTTAGGTGTTTTTTTAGAGGTGCTGATCGTTTCCAGGGCAAGAGAAGGAGTGTAGCTGAATTATTTTTTTCTCTGTGAGCTTAATCTGCACACACCTAATCCCAAATACAACACTGCCAGCATTCAATCACGTGCATTTGGTTATGAACAAATGCTCCTCTGCAATATCATGAATTGGTAATTATCTCAATTTTGAGCATTTAATGCGAACTGTCAAGGTTGTGTATTTTATTTTGCAATTTTTGTGTTGGCCCAGCAAAGCAGTATCACAATGTTGTCTTTATCTAGGATTGATATCTGCACCAAACAGTTAAAATAGCAGATGCTTGCCTAGGCCTTTAAGGGTGAGTACTGGTGCTTAGGTGGTACCTATCTGACACTTCCCTTGTACTTCTGTCTGTCTTTGCCATATTTACTTTGGTGCAAGTCCAGAGGAGGGCACGATGGTGCTCCAAGGGTTGGAGCACCTCTCCTACAGAGACATGCTGAGAAAGATGGGATTGTTCAACCTGGAGAAGACAAGTCTCAAGGGAGACCTTACAGCACCTTCTAGTACCTAAAGATACGAGAGAGATGGGGAGGCCTTTTTTGGACAAGGGTCTGGAGTGACTGGACAAAGGGGGATGGCCTAAACTGAAAAAGAGCAGGTTTAGATGAGATATTGGGAAGAAATTCTTCCCTGTGAAAGTGGTGAGACCCTGGCACAGGTTGCCCAGAGAAGCTGTGGCTACCCCATCCCTGGAAATGTCCAAGGCCAGGTTGTCCAGGGCTTGGAGCAACCTGGGATAGAGTCCCTGCCTGTGGCAGGGGGTGGAATGACGTGATCTGGAATGTCCCTTCCAACCCAAACCATTCTGTGACTTGTGGTAGTGCATTTTCAGACCTGTAAAGATACCTCAGGGCATCAAGAATTCTTCCTTTTACCGCTTCTTGGCAAAAGTTTTATGGTTGAAAAAATAGATGGAACATTAAGGCTGTTTTTGCTGAAAACTTATTTGAAGAATCTAATTGAAGAAATGGGATGCCAAAACTTTAACAAAGGCTTTTTTTCTTTCCCCATCTGTTTAATCAGGTGTCTTGGTGTAGAAGGTGTTTTAACAAAAGATTGTGCAGATGGTAGGGAAAACATTCGGCTGTTTGACTAAAAATCAGTTCCTCTCTCAAAGAGGGAGTGCTTTCATAGATCTCATTAGTTCAACTGTTAACTTCCAGGAGTTGCCACAGGGTACAAAATGCCTGGATTTGGTGGCAAAAAATTATAAGCAAGAAAAAAAAAATCGGTGAAAGATGAAATAAGTGAATGCCTAAATAGCCTTAATTTTTGCTGAACACATCTAAAGGAATCACATACTCCTTCATTTGCTGTCTAAAAATTATGTATTCCTTTATTTGCCACACCATATTAACTCCAATATTGTTTTGCCACCTCTGCTGTATGAGCTGGGTGTTAATTGTGACTGTGGTAGCGATGCACGGAGCCGGTGCTGATTCACAGGGCCCTGAACTGCTGCTCACCGAGGGCTGCTCTCGTTCCCTTGTTATTTTGCTGCAGTGGGAGAAGCTCAGTGATGGGATCTGAGTGCTGTACAAGCAAAAAGAGTCTCGAGGAGTCTGCAGTCTCAGACAGCCTGTGTGTCTTACTCCAAACTGTAACGTCTGTCTGATTTTGCTGAGTGACTCACACAGTTTTGTTTTGCCATATTCAGATGACACCTCCTCCTCTTAGTGAAAACATGCTGGAATAGCCTGGCAGCATAACCAAACAACAAAAGAGTGCTGCTGATGGCTGACAGCTCTGACAGGTGCATTTTCAACTGGATTCAGTTTTGTCATCGTGCATATAAAGGAGCATTGACGGTGGAAAAATAAGTAGATTTTTTAAATGTAATTTTGTAACTCTGCCAAACGCGGTTTCATTAAGAACTCCAAACACCGCGATCCTCCGAGCAGGGTGATTCAAATGCAGATCTGTTTGTTTTAACAGATTGCACTTAAATATTTCATTCTTCAGCGGAGTTTGCAGAGAATTTGACGTGGCTGTTGGGGAGAGACTTGCCCGTTGTGCTTCGAGGAGATCAGGATGACTCTGGGGTTCTTCAGCGCCCCGAGCGTGCTTCTGTTCCGGCCCTGTAATTTTTCATCACGAATTGCCTTGACTGGTTCAATGATTTTTGTCATTGTGCAGGTCACTAATGTTCGCTCATAGTCCTTGTGTTAGCCTTTTGCAGACTTTGGGGCATCACCTCTGTGCTTTGGAAGGAAAACAGAAACCCAAAGCTGTGCGAAAAGCAAATGCCTCAGATGCCAACAGTTCTTTTATTTCTCTCCTTTTGCCTCTGTGTAAGGGCTTCAGTGTAACCACAGGTGATCACATGAGAGAAATTTAGAATTTCTAAAGGATTAAGATTTTTTTTTTTTTTTTGTCCAGAATCTATATTCAGCTGTCTGGAAAGATTTATTTTGTGAGGAAAACTTACAGGAGCTTTCAGATCGCTGGATTGATTCAGACACAGATGAGCCAACAAGAGACCATCTTTAAACATACTTGTGGAAAAACACAGATAGAAGAAAACCAATCTGATGTGTTTCATCTGCTGTAATTCTGAGGTATTGGGTGAATTTAGAACTAGCACTGACTGTGGAAGGGTCTGTGCCTTGAATTCCTTACACGCTGAGTAAACATTAAAACATTTTTGACAGAAAGGATGACTTCTGTTCTTCCCACAGTCAGACACAAGTCTTACAAACCATAAACTGGTTGGGTCTCCAAAAGACCCTGAAATTTCTGATGTTGATAGCTTTCAATTAAGAGAGTAAATTAACAGCATTAATACCAATAGGAAGCTTTGATTGTCATTATACTCATCATTTCCAGCATGCTCCCCTCTTCCTTGGAAGTTACAGCCCTCCCTTTCTGAGTGTGAAATGGTAGAATTTTACATATATAGAATTAATTGGGTTTTTTACCCCTAAGTGTGAATATCTTCTGAGCATGCAAACTAGTCAGCTAAACTAAGGTAGGGACCATAGCATTTTTGTTTGGAAAATTACATCTAGTTCTTTATAACATTGGCTTCATGTTTAAAGAAGTCTCAGTGTATATTTTTACATGCACAATTCACAGCTGCAGACAGGCCTAACTAGCGTTTGGACTTGACTTTCTTCTTGAAAAAAAAAATCTGACTCTCAAATGCATTCTTTTCTTGTGAGGCTTAGGAATATTGATTTAATTTTTTTTAATGACTTACGTGTCAGACCACCCTTCATTTCTAGTACTGAAATGAAGTGACAGTCTGTGGATGGCTGTGGAATAAGTGATGTCTTGGTCATGGCCCAACACAGATTTCAGGCGCAGCACTTCTGCCACCCTTGCCAGCCTCTGAGGCTAAAAGTCTGCCTCTGTCCCAGTATCTCATCTGCTTTCTCACTTGGACTCAAAAAAAAGGTCAGGCCTTGACTTTACAGGTCAGCGCAATGAGTGGCAACAAACTAGACTGAAGGGAGGAAAAGAAAAAGGCTTTTAAATTTGTGTGTTGGGGTCAAACCCAGACAGGACACACTTCTAGGTTTGTCCTTTGTGCTTCCAGGTACTGTTTCCCTCCCTGGTCTCCACAATGTGAGGTGCTGGGGCTTTTTGCTCCCAAGTGTTTCAGCAGAGGAATTCCTAGTGCCTTGTCCAAGCATCCGTGGCCTGAGAACCTCCACCATGGAGCAGCCCTGTCCCATATAACAGGGGGCTGCAAAGGGATTTGGAAATAGAGAAATTTGAATTTTAATGAAGTGTGTTATTTTAAGATCTAGACATCAGTTTCATGGCTTGCTTTGTGAAAGCTCTATGTAGTTGTTTTATCTTTATTTCCATTTGCTTAAAATTCTCCTGCCCGGAGCTCTGGACACATATGTGTGTGTACGTATATTTAAAAAAAAAAATAAGTAAAATATACATACCGTGTCAACATACAAGATCATCATTTCTGTATTTTAAACTCTGCCAAAAAAAGCAGCTTAAAACTGAACACAGACAAATTCTTCATCTGAGCCCAGAAGCGACTGCAGACTCTGTGATTACACCTTTCACTCTGCTCAGTAAAATGAGGCACAGCTTTGCTAAAGATGTGCTGAAGGTCCCACAGCAAGTCTGGCAGTGCTGAGAATCCCATGTAGGTGTTTTGCCTCTCAGTACATTCATGTGACAAACTGTTGTCTGTGGTGCTTCAAACTGAGGCAGAACTTTACAAACAAACCAGGAACACTGAGGGAACAGCCCTAAAATTTTTTAAGCTGTGCTATGCAAAGGTGTATCACAAAAAAAAAAAAAAAATAGTGTTTCTGATTTGTCTCTGGGGAGCAGTTCAGAAGCGTTCCTTCCTTTTTGGGTTTATCATCTGATTAACATGGAAATGACCAGAGAAAAAACGTCAAATGTGTTAAGAGGAAAAGATGAAGTGTGGTCTGAGACGTAAGGAAATGTCTAAGATGGTAGGGCATGGACACATTATTCTTTTAACCTGGATATTATTCCTCCCAAAAATAAAAGGAGAGGGAAGCAGGTGTGAAAAGCACCATGTGATGATTGTCCCATCCTGTCAGGCAACTAATGGAGACTCAGCTGTTTGCTGTTATCCAACCTTGGGATTAGGGAATAAGCATGTCTGGGATTTAGCATAAACAGTGAAGGGCTGGTTCCCATGCTCTGGTGTAGGTGTGCAGTTGTTGTTACCTGTGAGGAGGGAGTGGGATAAGCAATCCCTGTCCTGTCCCCTTGGGAAGGCACTGTAGGAGCAGAGCTTGGGTACAGCACTGGGAACCACGGCAGGGGATGGAGGGGACACTCAAAAAAGTCCAAGTTACTGCCTAAAACGCTGGAGATAAAAACACCAAACAAGAGTTGTCTACAGTTATTTATCTGCTGGTTGTCCATCTGAGTTCTCCTCACAGTTTTCCATCGGGATGCTGTTGAATGGGATCTTTGCAGTGTCGTTATACAGTGAGGAGAACTGATTTAAGTTGTTTGTCATCCAAGGAAGCTGCACTGTTCCCTAAATGCTGCTGTACACACGCCTTTGCTGAGGAATGTTAGGGGGTGCTTCCACAACAAAGGTAAATTTGATAGGATTATACTGTATTAGAAGAAAAATAAACACACTCCTTTTTTGTAGTACAAAAGGTTCATCCCAGTACAGAATGAGTTTAGTGGGAAAATGAGCTACAAGAGGATTTTCCCTACAGTATATGAAGAATGTATAAAATACATTGAGGAAGGGAAATTCACTTCAGGTATCAAGGAAGGTGGAAGGCTGGGGAAGGGATGGATACCTGGAGTTATGTTTGTCATGTTGTTGAGCCAATTTCAATCACACTGTGGTCAGATACCAGAAACCTGAATTGTCTTAACTTCCTGGGAGTTAATTTATATTTTGGTGGAGTTCAAGGAGGACTTGTAGGACAAGCAAAGCAGCTCTCTATTAAGCTTATGAAAACTGAGACTTGTGATGTATTTTGTAACATCTACACACTGGATCCAAGTCTCAGATATCCCATTAATTATAAATTCTTGCAATGAAGGTGGCCTGCAGTGACCTACAAGAGATCAGCACAGGGGAAAGATGTTTTGCGAGTTATTTAGCCACAGATGAAGCTTTGGAAAAGGAATTAGATGCATAACTAGACCTTTTTTCCTCAGTAAAGTGTCTAAATACTGAAATTTTAAGGAAATTAAAAATTTGCCTAAATATAGGTTTGGCAGATAATTTATCCTCCAAAAGAAGAGAAGGAGTTGGTGAAACACTGAAGTGTTTTCTTTTTCAAATTAGGGTTCTTGGTTCTCGTTTCAGAATGACAATTTTCTTTGTTAAATAATTGCCATAATTCAGAGAAATATTTCCTTTTGAGTAAAAAGGAATGTTTCTGTTTGAATCAATTACACAGGCGCGTGTGTGTACAAATTCTTCTTTCATTAAGCAAAAAATTGCAATAATTACAAAGCTTATTCAAGAGGCTGTGATTCATATATAACAGAAGGTCTTAAAAGTAGTGATGTTTCATCTACTTACATATGTTTATTATTGCTGTTTATAAACTAGTAACAGGCAAATAAATATTTTTTTTTTCTGGAAAAGGGGGAAATTGATTATGGAAAGCAGTTTCTTCTCTTAATGTCCATTTGGCAGAAAGACATCTTGGGTGAACATGAAGGCTTTATTATAGCTCTTTTTTGTTTGCTTTGTTGTCCCAGATATCTACAGAAGGAGTAAACTGTAGGATTTTTTTTTTTTTTCTCCTCTTGTGCAAATTACATGCGAGCACATAATTACCTGTAACAGTAATTGCTTCATTCCTGCACGGAGGTAGCAACTATATGCAAATAAAGCACACAAATACCTGAATATTTTGGCATTTGTGTTTCATGTGCATGAAAATATGCATCACAGTTTCTATGTAAAGGTAACTGATGATCATCTCATTTCTAGTGAAATGCAAACAAGTTCTGAGCAGCATATCTCGAGATCTAAATTCAGTTGTAATGATCTGTCAAGAGGGCATTACATGCAAGGCTCTCTAGATATCAAAACCTTTATATCTTGTATCAAACACTTGAACAAAATAATTGTGAATTAGAAGTATTAAATACAGTCTGCCTCGGCATCGTGAGATTTCCTCTCAAGGATGCTCCCACAGATCCTACAAAAGAACAGAGCATTTAACATCCTACCAATAACTCCTTCGCCACGTGAGGCTTAGACAAGGATGGGCTTAAAACTCACCTTCGGCAAGAGTCTGTGCCTGAATGGGTTTCTCTTGATCTGCGATATTCCAAGAACTGAGTAATGAAAATGTGCTTCTTGCTGTGTGTTTTGAACAGTCTCCCTAAATCTTCCCACCTCTTACTACCCTGATGGTTAAGAATGTCACACTGTTTTTCAAACTCTGCAAGTTTTGACACGCTTTATGCCATTTGGTCCAGATTAAATAAGACAAAAGAGACCTCAGCCTAAATGGTGTCACTGAAAGTGGTGGATGCTTGGGATTGTTCCTTTTCCCTAAAAATGCTGAAGTCTCCCCCAGATGAAGGCATGGCACCAGTACAGAGCTTACAAGTCTGATTCAGCTTAGATTGTTTATCTTTCAAACACCACTAACCATAAATTAGCTGGTCTTCTGTGGCCATAAATTAATAGACTCCATTAGTTAGCAGTCAATTACAGGATGATTGTTTTTCCCCTCCACCTCGTGTGTTTGGCTCTTCACATCCATGATGTTTTCCTTGTGTCCACCAGGCAGAGCAGGTGATGCAGCCAGCCCTGATCCCACGTGGGACTGACCCCACTGCTGCTCACACCCCTTCCTGGAGACTAATGACCAGCTCCTTCTTCTTAAAATATTTGTATTTTTGCTTTCCGTGGCTTCACTCTCCAATTGTTGCATTGCTCACCCTGTGTGTGTTTCCTTGTAGATGTGTTTGTAGTTACCTCTTAAAGTCTCCTGCTCTGTGGTAAAGGGTTCTTTTGTCTCTATTCAGATCTCTCCAGATCACAGACTGTGACAAAATTGTCTAATTCATGGCAGATCTCTCAAAGGACATTTTGTACCTCTCTAGATCTTTTCCAGGCTCTGATGTCATTTTATTGTAAACCCCTTAGGTAAGAGATTTGAGGGAATCTCTCCTTTGTGGAGAGAGACTTTTAGAAGAGCATGGAGTGACAGGATAAGGGGGAATGGCTTCAAACTGACAGAGTAGGGTTAGATTACATTTTAGGAAGAAATTAATCCCTGTGAGGGTGGTGAGGCCCTGGCACAGGTTGCCCAGAGAAGCTGTGGCTGCCCCATCCTTGGAAGTGTCCAAGGCCAGGTTGGATGGGGCTTGGAGCATCCTGGGATAGTGGGAAGTGTGCCTGCGTATGGCAGGGGTTTGGAATGAGGTAGGCTTTAAGGTCCTTATGTGTCATCTAATCCAGTGAAATGTAGATATACTGGTAGTCCTAAATGCTCTCAAGAAATAATAATGTAGAGGCACAAATTGCTTCTGGATTTACAAATTAAGGTTTCCCCACCATACGTAACACATTAAATTTATCAACACAAAGTTAATGTGTAGTTAGAAATCAAGACTATTTTGTCTGTTACTAAGTGTCCTAGACAGGACTGGGAAATATTAGTTGATTCCTGTAAAGTTATTTTAGTTCTTTAATGCTGCCTTAATGATTTCCTAAACTAAATTTATAAAAACTATAGGGAAAAAAAATGGCATAAATTTTATTCTTCCTCTTGTTTATTCTTTGAAAGGTTTGGTATTGAACATGTCAATGAAAAGATAGTAAGAAGTCTTTTAAAAAGACAGTATCTTATATCCTACGGAAAGGCAGTAAAAAATCCTGTCATTCAGATGAAAAGACAGACCACAGACAGATTTTTAGAGATACTAAATACTCTGCTTTTAGTCATTCATTTCAGTAGCTTAGGTATCTCTGGATAGCTGAATTGTGGCAAGCTGGCCAAACACATCCTGGGAATTTATGGGAATGATGCAGAACAGGGGCAATGCAGGTGAAGGAGGAGTTTCTTGCAGGCTCCCAGTGCAAACTGGTCCAACGGGAGGAAGGGATGCTTTTAAAACACCCTGTTTCTGGGAGGACTAGTCCCCTAAAGCACCTGCATTCAGCAGTGCCTTTGAAGAATGCTTTGCAATCTGCAAGCACAATCTCATTCCTGTTCAAACTGCAGATTAGACGGAGGCCTGAGATTGGCTGTTTGGTGGCAGTCTTTGAAAGAAATGATTTATAAACACAAACTGTAGCTAAATTTTGAAGGGAACTGGATCTGCAGACATCAATGGCATGATTAGCAACACCGTGGGGAGTACATGCATAAAGCTTCTTTTAATTCTAGGCTTTTCAAGCATTTAATGGCTTGACAGCAACATTTTAATAACAGCCGACTAGGCCCAGTTTTGGCATGCACTGCATACGGAAACAGCTTCTGGAACTTGTCCATGGAACAGTGAATTCCGTTTCTGCAGGCTAGAGCTCATGAGGAGATAGAGCACCGAGATAGAGCACTTGGAATTCAGGACACTTTTCCATTGCTGGCTGCTTGGGAACGTTACACCACGTTCCCCTCACCGAGGCGTTTCCACCCCTCAGCAGGGGGCTGTGCCGAATTAGTTTCTCCACACGCTTTTTCTTCCCAAACTGATTTCACTGAGCAGCGCCGAAGGAAGCCCTGCTACAGCAATGAAGTTTTGGTTCTGGAATCTCGTGGTGGTCTCTGAGCCCCCATCAGAGACAAGACAGAACGGGCGCCACGTCTGGAGACCCTTTGAAGGGACTCCTGAATTCCAGAGCTCCTGTCAGTGGTTACTGCCTTTAAAAAAAGAAAGAGGTCTGACCCCTCTAAACCTTGGTTTTAACTTTTAGGAGGGAAAGTAAGTGCTTTGAGGGAAAAAAAAAGGCATTTTAAACTCATTCGAGTTTCAAAGGACTCAAAAAATCGTGTTTCCTGATACTGCCTTATCTTTGATTCTCTCTCGTGTTGCATTTCGTACAGTGGCTTATAGCTCTGAAAGACAAATCTAAATATGCAATGGTTATGCAAAGTGCTACAGGAACAATATGTACCAATAAATAGTTCATTTTAGGAAAGTGAAAATTAGGGATGTTTAGACTGTGTTAAAATGGAACTGCTGCTTAGGCCCTTGCATGCAGTGAGACTTCAGTTTTCCATCGGTCTAGATGTAGGTTTAGACCAAAACAAGTATCGAAACAATGCTTTGCTTCACCTTAGTTGTTTATTATCTTTCCTTCTCTTTGTGGGATTTTGCTTATCTAAAAAAAGAGGAAACTGAATTTTAAAATAGGTATTTTTATAGAAAGAAACTTCTAGGGCTTTCTAGCTTTTATAAATTCAAAGTCTCGACCAAGTTTGGTCTTTCTATATCCTTTTTCGTAAGGTGGAAGAGAACACTGCTTCCTAATAAACAGCTGACAAAACACTGTAGTGGGAATTAGATTCACAAGGTCTTTCTCAGTATTATGTGTTTTTACATTTGAAGACATAAGAGAAATAAACTTTAATTCATCATGTTTGTACCTTAGTGCAGCAGAAATTGCACACCACTCGCCCAAATTTGTCCACTGACCGTGTTAAATATATGTGGGCTTTTGCAGGCAAGTGTCCTAAATATAGAAGCAAATTGCAAATGTTGTTTGACCAAATGGTCTTACATTGGCTGGGAGATTCTGCTCATGCAGGCTGCACCAAATGCTGGAAAACAAATTAATTTACCTGCCATTTGAGCTTAACTAGCTGCTAATATGGAGCAACACAGGCGAGCAGAAATAGCCAAAGAGACAACTCAAGCTTAGTCCGAGCCATGCCATGGGAGTAGTTGCGTACTTTACATTTTGCTGTAGAGATTTCTCATTCTTTTGGCCGGTTTCCTTCCCTGTCTGAGCCCTGGTCACAGCTCATCTGTTTCCCAGGGCTGTTCTGGCTCAGGGCTGGCTCAGCTGCCGTGGGCGATGTTGCACCCTGGCAGCGAGCGGGCGCTGCCAGCTCCAATTCCCAGGGAATCAGCATGGCATTCCCTCAACAAGTTCAGTCACCAGGTTAGGCATCTTTTAATCTAAAGAATCAGGAAGAGATTTTAATCTAAAGAATCGGTCGGAGACAAAGATCTACACCATCCCTTTAACCCTGTGTTGGCTCTCAAAGCAGGTTAAAAGAATTGTTTTATACACTTAAAAAATGATGGATGTGGTGAATAATTGTGTGATAAAATGGCAGTGGAGAAGGGCAGGTTCCTTTAATTGGATTATGAGTGTTTTGAGCTGAATTTTTTAAGGGAGATACCCCTTGGTATTGCTTGGTTTCTGTATTACTGATGAGTAGAGGACAGGGACCCTCTGCATCCCTGTGCAAGTAATCAAACATAATACTTTCAGTATTAACAAATTTCAAAGCTGCAGTCATTTATGCATCTGCTTATTTTTAAGCACGTGAATCATCCCATTGCCACCAAATATAAAACTCCTTTGGAAGTGCTTGACTGGATTTAGATATCCACTAGAAACTGGAAAAACTCAGGTATCAAAACGTAGCTTTTTCTCACGTTATTTCAGCTAAAATAAGCCGTACAACAGAAAATGTATCGAAGTCCAAGTGAACTGACTTAAAATCTTTTGAAACTCTGACTTCAAAAGCCATGTGAAAGGGGAAGCACTTTTAGATCAGTGATATTCTTGCTGATGAAGTATGTGCTTACTCCTAATATCAGCACTGCTTTCAGCCCCTTGCTTGGTTGTCTTCCACTGAGTGGAAGCTTCACAAAAGGACTCAAAATGTACAAAGCATAAGCACCAAAACTGGAAAGACTTTCCTTTATTTCTAGCAGAAGAAAGGAATATCAACATCCTCTCAACAAATCCTTGCCTTGCATTGGCAACTGTACATTTTAAAATACAGATGGTTTTAAAGATGTTTTTCAACCCTTCCATTTGGATTTCTCCCAGGATTAAGTGCATTAGGTTGCTACTCTGTTGATTGCAATGATTAGATTAGGGATCTAGGTGACTGGTGTTGAGATGAAAACACGTATAAAAGCAGGTTTTAGATGTTTATTACATTTCACTGCTCCTTTTAAGGTAGTAAAGCCCCCCATTTCAATGTAAAGATATTTACTGCAGAAAAACCAGGACCAAAATAAACAGGTAAGATTTGAACAAAACTGATCACTCAACAAATCTATATGATCCATAGACTTTAATACCTCTTACTAGAGAATCTTCTTTGAGTTCAGAGGCATTGTTTGCTTTAGTTCCCTAAAAAATGCACGTGATGGGAAGAGGTATGTTGATAATAATGTGCTGTGAATAGCATGAAGGTATTCTGTGCACAGTGTATCATATCATCCATCATTAAGTTTTTCTTCTCCCTCTCCTGCTAATGGCAGTGAATCAAATATTTAAATGCATTTGTTAGTCCTACGTGCAAGTGTAAGAGTATGTGGAGCAGGAAAGAAACAGATTGTGGAGTACAAAATTAGGCTATAAAGTGCATTTTAAACTGGAGATTTAGTAGTGGACACGCAGAGCAAATGAACTCAGAAAATTAACATTAGAATTTGCACTTTAAATGCTTCCTAATTGGCACCTCTTGGGATCCGTTTTGAACTCACCCAACATGATTTTTTTCTTTTTACTGAAAACAGTCAGTTTGGGCTGACAGCACCTGGGTCATAGTGAATGAGAGATGATGATGTATTTGGCAGCTTTTCTAGTTGAGCACTGACAAGTCTTGTTCTCTAAAGAAAAAAATCAAAACATATCAATCCACATGCTCACTGTACTGAGGAACTTCGTTGTCATATCTTTCAAATTGTTTTAATGTTCCAGCAGTGCAGAAGTGAGGGCATAACAGAAGGAGACAACTATATGCAGTCTCACTTTGTTGAAAACAACTACATAAGGAAAGCAGAACATAACTAGCAGAGTCCTGATAAGGTCATGTCAAACAAATTAATAGGAGATGGGAAAGAAAAGCTTAAAAATCATTCTTTAAAGATGATAGTCCTGCTGGATGGAAAACTAGTTGGGCCAGCCAATCCAGTCCTTCTCTTGACTTACTGCCTTATTTGTCCCCAGGATCCTGTGCTGTCTAGATGTGAGTGTGTTTACTGATCCTTTTCTGGAGTGTTTGTGTGTGTGCTGACCAGACCTGCCATCCAGGCCTCATTAGAGCTGTTAACTGACTCTGATCCAAAAAGCCACCTCCTGCCCCCTCTTCCAGATGAAAGACAAGACAAGAAGGACGTCACATTGGCTTAAAGTTATTTTTGAGTGCAGACTGCCTGGGTTTCCAGAGTGTGCACCACTTCCAGCAGCTCTGCATAGTCTTCAGCAGCTGGAAACCCATCCTGCTGTTGCCTGGATTTGTTAAGTCATCCAACAACCTTGGGGCTGATTTTTGGTAGTAGTTTTACATCACGGTGCTGTATCATTCCATTCAAATGGAATCCCTATGATGCCATCGCCCCAGCCCACAGGTAGTAGAGAGAGATGTGCAGGAGGGAATCTTGCCCTTCCCTGTCGGGAGAAGGGTTGATTCCAGCCTTAGTGTGGGGATAAATGCTAAGAATACATGAAGACTTTTGGGGAAGGGCCCCTTGTGCTCTCCTCACCTGTCTGTCTGCACCGACAGAGGGGACCATGTGCTAAAAGCCCCCTCAGAGAGATGATTTCCAGCCTTAGGTGAATCCTACAGACCAGGCAGTTCCTTTAATTCCAGCTTCTGGGTTGGTCACACAGGACTACATAACTATACAGGAGATCTTGTAAGAGAACTTTACAATTATATTTATGAATACTTAAATTCTCTATTAGACTGAAGAAAAATAATTTTGAATAAAAATATGTGGTGGGCTTCTTACAGTTTCAGACAAAAGGGACCAAATCTGCAAAACCTATTCATAAATATGGGTGAGCTCAATTGAAGGACTTCATTAACTAAAGAACAGGATAAATATATAATAATTTCTTTTTTTTTTTTTAGTATTACCACCTTTGCTTGTTGTGAAGAAATTGAGAGTCAAGGGGCAAAAGAGGATAGAACAGTAAAAGCATAGCCTGACATAAAAAGTTATCACAATAATATCCGTGATCTTAAATTGGTTCATTCTGCTTCATTCTGTTAAACTGCCCAAGGATTACTCATTTTAGGAATCAGTTTTTCTTTTCTGCATTGAAAATGATCGAGTCAATAGGTTTGTGTTTAAATATAGCCTTGTTTGCTTCCCTGTAACCTGTTGCTCAGTTCTACTGACTAAATGTCCTGAGGCACAGTCGTCTCATCCTTTTGTCAGTGGAATCTACTTAATTATTCACCTTAGAGCAAAGATGTTACAATTATAGCCTTCCCTTTGTGTAGTAAGCATCTCTTTGACTGTTATGTTAACTGTTTCAGAATTAAATTATCTGCGTATAAATCTGGCCCCTTTATTCATGTGAATTCGTGGGGCTGTGTTTCTTAGCTGAGAAGTTGGGGTTTAATCTGATAACTGCTATTTTACAGATAGCATAGATGAATCTAAAATTCTGATTAAAGAAGTGTGGGAAAGCATCTACACATTTGTTTTTATTTTTTTCAAAGTATTTCTGTGGACTTGGGATCTGGTGCTCTCTTTTTTTTCTGTAATGATTTACCATTATCTCCCTTCTAACCTCAACAATATGTGTGAAAAGAGCTGCCACTTCTAACAATTCCTGGTCCTGAAACTTTACTGCAATTTTCCCTGTGTATCCTAGTCCTCTCCCTTTTAGCCAAGAAAGGGTCTGGAGTGTATTCCCCGTTGTTTGCACCAAAAGTTTATTAACATATTTATGTTATTTACCCCTGTTTGCTCAGGGTGGGAGGGGGCAGAGATCCTGCTCACACAGATCTCTAATCAACCCCAGTTGAGTAAATTAGTGATAAAATTATTACTGTGTTTCTACTGCTCTGCAGTTTTGGCATTCAGTGTTTTTGTGCATGTGAATGCACGAAAACAAAGTTTTGAAGCTTTTCTGAGACTCACAAGTGTGGCAAAACATCTTGAGCTGGAAACTCAAAGTGAGTGTTCTCTAAGCAGCTGCGGATTTTAAACGCCTCATTTTCCCACTTTAATTGGGACAACTAGTTTTCAGGCACCACAAACTCCCGTTTGGGACCTGCAGGAAATGAGGACTCAGCACCTTGGGAGGACTGGTCCCTGATCAAACAGCTCCGGGTTCATTGAAATCATTCTCTGTGCTCATGACATCATGCCATGCTTTTCAGTCCCAAGGTTGTTTTTTGTATTTAGTATAAAGGTCATGTTAGGATTAAAAACAATGAACAGCTCACAGCGTGCCTAGTGACCCTGTGAGAGAAATGGTAACGCATTTCACAGTAAAATATACGTCTGCTAAGCACAGCGCTGCGTCCAAGAGGTGGAATTTTCTAATTATGTAGTCATTTTGAGAAGGAATGTGCTTGTTAGGACCAGGCCAGGTGTGCACTTGTGATGGGAGTTGGAAACACTGTGTAATTACACACCTTGCATAATATAAAGTTTACAATAGCCGTACAATTGATGCAGCAAGATGTAAATACAACGAGTTAAAGTGTCTAAAAGGACACCTGTAATCTAGCCTACAGCTAGGACAATTATGTTTGAAACAGTCTTGCATTAAGATTTATTAGTGTGTTAAAGTTGCCACTATTGTAAAACAGGGGAAAAAAGGAGAAATACTTCAGAAAATTATTTGAACAATATATTTTCATTGACAAATGAAAGTTGTTTGAGGAATCTTCCTGTAGTTTCCTGAAGAGAGTAGTCACAGTAAAATCACATTTCTTTAAGTATTCAATTCAGTAATTGTGCAGTAGTTTTCAGTGAATAGGTTTTATACTTTTGCGTTTGTAAAGGACTTGCATGGTGTGTGTCTGTCCAAGAGATCACCAAAACTTTTACTGCATTGCAACAAGTGAAAGCCATCAGAGCAAATTTAGAGAGAGAAAGGGGAAAAGAAAAGGATTTCTGCCCTACATAATCTAAGGTGGTTTCCAAAGTGCTTTATTTGTAGGGTGTAGAGATTTGAGCTGAAAGAGATCGGCAAGATCTCTCCAGCGTTTTTGAAAAACTCTCCTTGTAAAGGTGTTGTTCCCCAGCATGACTCTGAGCACTGCCAGATGACCCACGGAAGCAGGGACAAAGAGTCTGTGCCTCTCTGTGTGTTTTACAACCATTCCTGTCACAAGGTACCCGTGCTCAGCTGTGTGAAGCAGGAGGGAAGGAGAGCTCTTGGTCCTGGCACCACCCCTTGCCTAATCTCCCTGCCTTGGGCGTTCAGCCCCCTTCTCTGTGGTGTCACTGGTCCCATCCTGGGCACAAGGACTGCCAGAGCCCCTCATACCCCTGTGCAGAGCAGGTCCTTTGCTCTTTCCCTCCGTTTAGGGCCACTCTTTCTAAAGCCCAGGACCCTGGAGCTCCGTGTCTGCCCTGCACCCAGGGGACCCACGTGGGAGCAGCGAGAGGGTGACTCAGAGCCAGGCACCCGTGACCCAGAGCTAGGCAGAGCACCCAGGGTGTGTTGGGGCCTGTCTGGGCTCTCCCTGGGCACAGGAGGGGTCGTGCTGGGACAAGCAGCCGGCACAGGAGCTGGGAGTGCCCGGCCATGGCCCGCTTTGCCACAGCCTTGCCCAGGCAGGTCACCCCCTGCTCTGGGCCACTCCACACCTAGAAGTGAGGTGTGTGTGCAGGTGTGTCATACATATACATGAGGGCTGTTTGCATGAGCCAGCGCCATCCCGGGAGAAGCTCCCAGGGCAGCCACACTCTGCAGAACATGGATAACTTCTGAGCTCTGTGTCTTTATAGCTTAAAGCCTTGTGCAGGTCTTGGGTCTGCATCAAGGACCTCACTTTTAAAGCTGTGTTGTTTTACTGCCCTGCTCTTGCAGTTCTTCCCTCTCATCACACCAGATTCACTGTGATGCTGAGTTTGTTTCAGTTCTGTTTGGGATATTCAATCCTTACCTGTCCCCCTTCAGTCATAAAATTGGACATGGTAATTATACAAAGGGGAAAAAAAATGAGTCTTTCCATTTGCCTGGTGGAGGTGGGAGGTTACTTCTCCATTTTCCTGATTTATTTGCTGCTGCTCTGTGAATAATAGAACAAGCCTTCAGGACAGGAACTTAGACCAAGCAATGCTCACAGCATTATTTCCTTCTCTGGCTGTCTGAACCACCCACCAGCTTTCCATGCCTTGAGGTAGGAAAAGGAATGTGTTGCTGGTGACCAAGGTTCCTTGTGCTGCCATCACAGGCGGTTACTGGTGACAATATAAAGTGCTTGTGAAGAGGAAGGCTCATGCCATAGGGGTGAAGTAATAAACATAAGGGCTGTGTATGTTGGAGGCAGTGCTGACAGGTAACAGGTGGTTTGTGGAAAAGAAAAAGCGTGTATCCATGCATGGCTCCCTGTCTCTGGAATACAGCACGGAGAGGGGATGGTGGCTGAGCCAGGTGTCTTGTTTGCAGAGATCCAGAGATCTGAGTGACCTGCATTTATCACTAAACTGTAGCTTCCCCCAGGCACTGGTGAATGACTTAGCAATGGCAGTGAGAAAGATGAGCAGCACAGAGCCAGGCAGGGTGTGATGCCCAGGAGGCTTGGGAAATCCAGGTGCCCTGAGCTGCCCGTTAGGGGCATTTCTGTGTCTCCAGGAGCTGAGGCTGCTGTGAGCAGGGGATGGGAACTTGGCTGCACTGTTTGATCACGATCCATATCCATCAAAGCGGAAAAATGACAAACAAAGGGTTCTTTTTACTCATAATTTAACAGGAAGTGTAAAATCTGGTGTGACAAGTTTAGTAAAATAAAGGCACAGGAAGGAGCCATTCCGTGCTTGCATGTGTCCCATAAAGAGGAGCAGCTCTCCTTGGCTCTGACCACTGCCTTGTAAATTTAGGAAAATAGCTATTTGGCAAACAAACAATTCTTTTAATCTTTCTTTGCCCAATTATTATCATAATTTATTAACTCGTCTTTCCTTTCCTCATATTCGAACATAGTTTTTGAATTGAATGTGACTGACATGTAGGCAAATAGAGTTCAAGACAGGGCAACAGATTTGTTGGGAAAGGTGAAAGGAGAGAAACATGAGTCAGAAATTAGGACTTTGTAGTGGAAATATGGAAACCTGCGTAAGAAGGGATCTGACAGGAAGGTGGGATAATAGTGCCTTGCAGAGGATTTGTACCAAGCATCGTGTACAATCCTTGCTCTTTTGCGCTGCACTAAACACTCATCAACTCTCATCACCGTTTTGGCTCCATTTTACGAAATTAGGATTGAAAATTTTAAGATTAGGAATTAGCACCATATGACCATCACAGGAAGAGGGTTGCATTGGTGATGTGCAAAGTATCAGCTGAAATGATTCCCTCCCACCAGCTTGAACCCACGTTAAAACTGTGTCTCCTTTTCATGTGAACTTCTTTGCCTGCAAGGGAAGGGATCTTTGTTGTGTCACAGGGTGGAGAGAAGAGAGCAAAGCAGGATGAGGGTTTGGGTATTTTCTGGAAAAGAGGGAAAAGTTCCCAAGTTTTATTGTATTTGTGAGAACTAAAGGGCTTAGTCTGAGTTTTTCCAAAAGGCAGGTGACCTGGTTACCGTGTATAAGAGCCTTCAGGGCAAGGTATGCACTGTATGTTTCTAATCTAGTGAAGAAAGACATAGGAAGAACCAGTGACTGGAAGAGGAGCAGCTGAGGTTCACCTTAGAGGTAAAGCATCCAGTAACAGGGCATTAAGCCTTGAGGGGAAAAAAAAACTATGAAATGAAATAATAGTTTCTCATCTTGGTCAAGATGTCATCCTAAAAGAAGCGTTTTATTCAAACACAGATGATTGGATTTAAAACAGATTGCAACAGATAAGGGGAATATCTCAAAATTCAGGGGTGGCCTGATGGCCTAGTGTAGCTATCTGTGGCTTTCCTAAATTGGTTATGGTCTTAAATAAATTAGAGACATGTCGAATTGGAATAGCAGGCCTCTGACTCTCTTCCTCTGCCCACTCTGACTCATACAATCTCTGTAAAGATATCTATATTTTGAGGGTGGGAAGGGAGTCCTGTGCCTTTAGTTTACCAAACATGTCATACTGGATTTTACACTTTCCTGTATATTATAAGAAATCTAAGTCTAGCAGTTGTGGCCAGATTCCAGTCCCTTTACATCACTTAGGTGGATAATTTGTTCCACTGTGTTTTTCTTTCTTCTCAGCTGTACTTTCTCTTTGAAGCCTCCAGCTACTGGTTTGGGGAGGTAAATTATAGTCTTCCTTAGTCCTGAATTGTGCCTCTTGTTTCGATTTTTGGAACTCACATAATTGATTCATTGCAGGATTGCTTGCATTCATAGGATTAAATAGCTGGAACCCCTTTCCACAGAAGCTGCTGTGTGAAAATTGTTATGATACTTAAAAATGATCTTTTAGTACTTCCTTTCTTGGGGCTACAGGAGAAACAATGTCTTCTCTGTGCCATTAAGTGCAAAGAAAGGTAGTTGCTCAGTTTTCAACATGTGCACTTGTTGGGTTGGTGTTGCTTCTCTGGTGCACGTGCAGGTTTTTAAAGGGTTATTGTTCCTTTTTGCTTTATTTAGTGACAGAGATGCCTGTGTGATAATTTGGCTCTGAATACTCATCATAGAATCCTAGATACCTGCTTTTATCTTTTGCAAAATTTTTTACCCATCTGGTACCTCCAAGGTACCCATCAAACATGGAGAAGATGAAAATGGATCTTACTGCTGTTTTAAAAGAGGAAAAACAAGGGGAAATCTTCCCTTTTTCAGGACTGGGCTGGAAGAGTAAAACCCTCTCAGGCTTTCTTTTAACTGAGGGTGTCTTGTACAGGTCGCACAAGCATTGAAAACTGCAGTGTCTTTCTCATCTGCTCAGTGTGAACATCCCTTTAATGCTAATTGATGCCTGGTTGTGATGGACACCTGCAAACCAAGGTCAGGATTTTGTAGACTGCATTATTTTATTATCCATGTGTATTTCTAAGGAGCTGCTTTGGAAAGATTTATACCATTAGTGCTTTTTTTTTTTTTTTTTTTAACACGTTTAGATTCTTCTGTCCTAAACACAAACATATTTAAAGAAATAAAAATACAAATGAAGTGCTGGTTTGTGTTTGGTTAGTGAACAGGGCAGGAAGGGTAGATGTGCAAATGCCCAGCAGGCTCGGGGGTTAAACCTGCCCCCTTTAATTTTTACAGTGGGTTCTCAACATCCAGTGTGAACAAAACTCGGCAAATTATTCCTTGTGCTGGGCTCAGCTGTCCAATCACATACTCCTTTATTCCTTATTATATACATACTGCTTGAAAAGTAATTTAGGCAACTGGAAAAGGGCTGTGTGAGATGCAGAGGAGTCTTAACCACCAGGAATTAACTTAAATTGTTAAGCTGTATAGTACACAAGTCACATAATCAGGAAGTCATTATTTCAGTCAATTCCACAAAGAGTCTAAGGCCTGGAGAAGAAAGTTGATGTACAATTTATAAAAGAAGCCTCTCAAAAATGTTGCACATAGGAAATCTAGTTGGAAAGCCCTGATTTAGTGCTGCCACATTCATGCCACTCCAGCAGCTGAGTGTTACAGTTGGAGTAGATCAGGAAGATGCACAATTGGCCCACGAGCATCTTAGGGCAGGAAAGAAGAATGTGTTCCAGAAACGACGGGTTGGCCCAGCAAAGCAGATGGTCTTTGAGGTGGCCTGGAGTTGTGCATCCAGTCTCGCCAGCACACAAAACCAGGAGCTTCTTGAAGGGACAGGGTGGTGGGATGGGGTAGGAAAAATCAGAGACAAAGAAAATGAAAATTAAAGTTTAAAAATCCTGCGGTGGATTTGGCAGGCGACAAAGAAAACAGACCTGGATGAAGGCAAACTTTTGTCACAGAAATTTTCTGCAGGAAAACATGATTTTAACCACACCTTGGGATAGTCCAGATGAAATTCTATCTAAAAAAAAAAAAAAACTAGTGAAATATTTTGAGTTTCAGGGTAGTTTTCTTCCTTAGAAAATTTATATTAAGAAAGGTGCAACAGTCAACATAAAAATAAAACAGTTTTGCTCCACTGAAACTGATTGACTAAATTTAAATTTTGCTGAATTATCCCCTATTTTAAATCCTGTTGCTGTTAATATTTTGTCTTTTTTGCCCTGATCCCAGATTATTATTATTATTTAACTTACATGTTTTGCTTTATAAAAGGTTATTTATCAACAAGCTCTAATCAGAAACTGCCCTGAGTTGGTCCAGCTGAGTACACAGCACCGGTGTGTGTATATAAGGTTGTTCTTGAATTTACTCTTTCCTTCTCGCTCTTACACAGCAGCTTCCAACTGTGCATTTCTGAAACCATCCACAGTGGGACTGATAGCCCAACAGGGATCAGTTTAGTCTGTTTTTCATGAGAAGGATCCTGAGGGCTGCAGTGGGTGCTGCCTCTAACACTGAAGTAGAGCTGTGCATTGTAGCTGTACTTTCTGCAGGTGGTGTAAAGTAGGATTGAAAGTCAACACCCAGTCCTGTCCACTGGCTGTAAGCAACTGTATTTAGTTGCATTTTCCATGGGATTTCCTCCTTCCCCCTCCTCCAGCTCAGCATTAGTTGGTATATTAGTCCCTCAGCCACTGTAAGCAAAGGATTACTCAAGCACGTAACGTGCAGCAGGGATGTCAGACTTCTGCAATCACCTGTGATCAGTCACAGCTCATATCAAAGTGGCTGGAGCTACACTATAACTGGGTTGGAAAGTGCATGCAATGCAATCACCTTCTGTGCATTCAATAAAGGATTCTATAATTTTGAAAAGTACCTTCAAATTAAGGATTTACAGCCAGCTCCTCTTGAAATGCATTGCTGTGTCTATTCACTTGTCCTGTAAAAGGAACACGTAATTTTTGCCCATTTAAGAGAAAAAAAAAAAACCCCCCAAACATCGATACCTCCCTAGGATTTTGAGGCTTCTCTTCTTGTTTCTCTAGTGCATGTTATTGTGGTAAGTCGAGATGTTATGGTTTATCCATGTCAGAGGCCAGACACAACTCTCAAAGCCTTGAGGGAAGTGTGATGGGCATCACTGTGGGTCTAGAAGGACCTCATGCAACCCCTGGGCTACTGGTTGTGCATCCATGCTTCAACAGGAAGCTTTCTTTGTTCTAAGATTTACATTTTGTTTTCTGCAGCAGGCTTTGTTTCTGCTTGAAGTGTTTCTTCTCCTCCATGGTTAAGAAGTCTCTTCTTGCTTGCTGCTGGCTGTGCAGTGCCCGGTGAATGAGTTTTGATAATTTCTGTTGGGATTAATTAATTAATTGCAAATGTCTTCAGGCTAAATTGTGAGTTTGCATGTCAGGATGCTGTACATAATCAACAAAAATCACTCAGGGGCTTGACATTATGGAGGTTACATGGAGATTGTGAGAGGAGCACATTCATTCCATATTAGTCAAAAGTTTGTATATGTTATTTATAGACCAATTCCTATTTTATGAGTTCTCAGAGTCAAAAGCACAGATTTAAGATGAAATGTTAGGATAATAACCAAAGAAGGAAGATGATTCCATTAATTGAGCCTATTTGATGGAATTGCAAGATTTTTTAATAGGATGACTTAACAATAGTCATTGGAAAGTAAGACTGTGGAAGAAATAAAGATCCATAGTAATATTTCAGGTTAGATGGAACACTGCTGTCCCAAATGAATGAGCACTAATGAAGCGTTGTATGAACTTCCAGAGACTGGCTACACCAGCTCAGTGAAGGACACAGGATACATGATAAAGTTCAGAAAAAGATCTTTAATGTGGATGTTATCCCCACCAACTGACCCGTGAGAATAAACACTGCAGGAGGCACATAAAAAGCGTTTTTTTAAATTTATAAACCTGAACATTTTGGCTTCTGTCCTGATCCTTGATTATTCAGTTGTGATTTTTTTTTTTTTAATTATTTAACTGACATGCCCTGTCTTATAAAAAACCTATTCAGAAACCATGCTGAGTTAGTCCAGCAAAGCTGAGGCAAACTCAGCTGCACAAAGGCTTCATGGTCTATAACAGGAGGCAGATTTTCTGAATGTCTTATATTTGCACTTTGAAATCACCAGTTTAAATCCCCTTGGCAGCAAAAGCATTGTTGCTTCTGCCGGATTCAGCACTTTCCATGCCCTCGATCAAGGACTCGGATCTTGCTGGTTCAAGCAGGTGCTTATGGTTTTGATCCATCGTGTATTTCCATCTCTGTCCTACACTGAGTTTCTTGGGGGTTTTGCCTATTAGTGAGTGCAACTCATTGGTGTTAAGTGTGCAACATACCCACACCCAGTACGTTACCAGTCAGTCACCACTTCTCCCCCAGTAGGGCCTGGGAGGAACCCCCACCAGGCTGGTTTGCCTTTCCCCGAGCAGCAGCGCTATGTTTGTACTATTTTCATTCCAGGAGCAAAGAATCTGACTCAAAAGCAAAAGAAAGGAAATCAGCAAGCAGGATACCTTTGGTGTTGCTGTCTGTGGTTTTGTTTATCACTGGTGTGTGTGCTCAGGCTGGCATAGGCAGTTACACCCACTGGAAGAAGGCTGAGGAGAAACGAAAATCTCAGCTGCTCAGCACGGCCGTGCAGAAACTTAAAAACCTCTAGAAAAGTTATAGTGAAACAGTTTTCAAAAAGAGAAGGGGGAAAAAAAGAACAACCCCCAAATACCACTAAGCTTTGATATAACCTGGAACGATTTTACATCTGACTCTGGACTCCATCAAGCTCCTCTACAGCCTTACTGTCCACGAGCCACAAAATTCCAAAAGTAAGTTCTTGCTGCCCCTTCCTTTCTGCCGTGGGTCATAAGAACTGTCCCCAGTGCACGAGAAATGATTTATTTTACGTGTTCATCCAAACAGATTCTGAACTGATTCACTCAGTGATACAGCCTAAGACTTTGCAGACTTTGTGTTATTTACATTTCTGGCTGGATGTTTTGGTTGCATAACCAGGTGCACATGGAAATCTGGCATGCAGCAAAATGCTCTAAGCATGCGTGAAAATGCAGCATATGGCTGGTGAGGTTGGACAGTGTTTAAAGGTTATCTTTGCTGTCAACATTTAAGATTTTTAAGGATATTGCTGTAATAACAGCAAAGCTCTGTCTGGCTGAGTTGAAAACTGTACTCCAAGGAAAAAGCTTTGTCTTGGCCTTTGATATCAGGATTTTGTTAAAAAGGATGTAAAATAGTAATGCAAAAGTGGGTTGTTTTAACCTATGAATGTTCTTTCTTTCCAAGCACTTGACTATAGACTTTTATAAGCATTACAGGTAGGTGGGACAAATGCAGCTGTCATAGAAACTGGGTGTCATTGACTAGAAATGGCCAGTTGTGCCTGCAGTTATTTGATTTATATTTGCCTTTTATGCATATGTACTATGAGTGTGTTGGAGCATATATTTCACTAAATCAAAAAAAAGTGTATGTAAATAGATGCCATAGTAAAATCTGCGATTAAAATTCAGGGTACAGACAATATTCCTAGATATTTTCCAGGGATATTAGAGCTCCAGAATGCGGCATCACAGCTTGATCTCCCTTTCAGCTCTCTAGAACTTGTTTTTCAACCCTCAGGGCCTGGACAAGCAAAAATGGGAGGAAAGACCTACTTTTCAGCTCTTGCAGTGTGAAAGGGTTGGAGGAGCATAAGGGACTCCCTGGAAGAGGAGGGAGGATGCTTCCAACCCAAGTACTGCAAAAAGCAGCCATAAAACTGCCTTCAGAAGGATCATGTTATACATTGTCCATGGGATAGACATCCCTTGAGCACCCTTTGAAATCACAGTCCTCCTGGTAAACTCTGATTCCCTCTGTATTTTTGGGATTGCTCTGTGCTTCATTCCTGACTTAGAATTTTGGGGGTGTAATCTTATCTTTCCTGATCTTTCACTTTTTCACTTGGCCTACAGTAACATGGAGCTCTCCCCACTGGAGCAGTTGGAAGGTAATCTGTCTCTTCTTGGTCCAAATCTGGATCACATTCACGGTTAGGCCCTCACCCTTTAATCAGTCCCTGTTTGGAAAATCCCATCTTTCACAGTATTCCACAGGGTGTGTTGGTTTTGGGTTTTTTTTGGTGGTTGTTTTTTTTTGTTTTCTTTTTTTTATTTATTTATTTGTGGACTTCATCTGGTACAAAGGTTTAAACTACAGAAGTAATTTAAAATATTGTGGCATTTCCTTTCTTAATTAATCCCAACTGTTTTCCTTGGTAGTACAGAAAGTATCAGTTTTTGATGAGGACATTATGCCTTCATCACTGGGGCAGTGGATTCTTCCTGCCGAGTCTGTAAACAGCAGACAAGCCACAGAGTTCAGCCTTCATGTTCTGGTTTTCATTAAGCCCAGACTAGAGGAGCACCCAGCTGTGTCTTCCTGTAAGGTCTGTCAGTCTTCCAAAGCTTGTTAACATGCTAATATAAAAGGAAATAGGGCTGACTTCAAGGAATTTACAACTAGTCTTAAACTTCAAAGACTAGAGCTACATCTCTTCAATTCAACAACAACAACAAAAATCCTATAATAAAAGTTCTGTTGGCCTACAAGAAGAGATCTCTATGCACTGAACACTTGAGCCATAATATATGATGCAGCATTGTTTTGTTGCAAGTTGCAACACAAAGCCTCCTGCAGTTGTGAAACTTTGTTCATAGCTGGTAGGTTTGATCAGAGACAAGATAAATTGCTGTCCAGCCCACAATTAGAATATCAGGAATGAAGTTGTCAATCTCTCCTTCCCTAAACCTGTTTTCTATGTAAATGTTTGCAGTGGGACGGTGAGTTGGGTTTGAACACTAGGCAGCATTCTCAGGTGGCAGGAATTGGAAGAACTCCTATGACTTCAAGGGAATTACTCCTGTTCTTAACATCTGAACATTTGGCTCAATCTGAGAAAACATCTGCAGTGCCATCCGAAGATGTTCAAACAAGGTTGGACACATTCTGGTTGATTTTCATGTTAAAAAAGAGCGCTGCTGTGTGGAAGCAGGGTGAGGCACCTTTTTGAGCTGAAGAATGACTCACTGCTCTCACTCCATGTGGGCAAATGGAAGTGCAGGAAGGATTATATGAGGCAAACACTTAGTGATGCTTCCCCAATCTCCAGTGACTTGAGGATCAGGGACTTCCTGAATTGGGATCAATATTATTTATATCAAGAAACAATAAATGATCCCCCCCCCCATCTCCTACTGTATCTCTTCTTTAGTTAGATGGATAACATGAGATATTGGTTGCAAATGCCTCTTTAACTCCTTGGAGTGCTCTCTGCTTCTGTTGGAGTCTATAGGAGCTTTCAGGTCTTGCAGGAACATGGTGGGATGAAGTCACACATCCCTGAACTTCTCAGATGGTTACATTTCCACAGTGCTAAGAGTAAATTGCCATTTTTATCATCTGTAGATCAGATCTCTGATAAAGGAAAAACATCTCAGACATTCAATAGCATACCATTATTTTGATGTTGGAAAAGACTTCCATTAAAATTCTCCTGTGAAGAAAAAGAAAGCTGAAGAATTTAAATGCATAGAAATAAGGATTGTTGCACAGCTGAGATAATTATATATTGAAGGGCCTTGGCAGGGACCCCGAGCAATAAATGTGTCAGATTACACATCCAGAAGTCACTTGAGGAGATTTCTTCATGGACTTTTTTTTTTTTTTTATGGAGATTGAACTCTTTGTATCAAGGAACTATAAGAATTTATGTGTATTCACTTGACCTCAAAATTGGTTGCTTTGGTCACCCAGAAATATTAAAAGCTACTCAATGCAGGGGGGAAGAAAAATGGCAAACTAGCATATTAAACTCAGCTGTTATTCACACTGTTCCTTCTCTGACAGCTTGTTAAAAATGTTGGGAGGATAGGTGCTGCTGTTATATTCCCTTATTCGGTGCTAATTAGAACAAACACAGAATCAAAAGTGGCTTCTAAAGGGAGCTGATTGTTTTAATAGGAATTAATTGAAAAATCCATCCCAAGGTGGTGCAGAAGGCCACGGGGAGCGATGGCACACGTTTAGATTCACTTACCAACCTGTTCTGTGCTCGTTGCAAGTGGAGCTGTGGTGACTGTATCCACACTGGGAAACCACAGGGAGGGAAGACTGTAGACCTGGATGGCTGGGCTGGTGCCAGAGCCAAGCACAGATGTGTCAGGCTTACGTTTTCCTGTTTTCTTTCGCCTTGGAAAAGCTAAAGCAGAGATGGGAAAGGTAACAGGTTATGCATCTGCCCTGCTGCTGTGCCTAGAAATAGCCTTTGCAAAGTGACAGCAGCTGGGCCCAGATATCCCATAAACTAAGCTTTGCAGGTTGTTTCTCTTGTGCATTTATACTGCTCATGGCTGCAGTCTCCACCCTGTGCAGTTGGCTGAGTCCTCCCATGTGTAGGAATTTCTGCTCTGTGTTGGCTTGTGTTGCTCTTATCAAAGGTCACTGGAAAATAAAACCCCCCAACACAAATAAGAGAGTTCTTATGTAAAAAGCTAAACTGCCCCTTAGAGCCTTTGTTTCCCTGACAGCAGAGCTGGGCATTTAGGCACTGATGTGCCATTTTTTTCAATTGTCTTGAAAACCCCATTTTAAGAGGAAAAAAATGACAGGAAAGGCTGCATCAGTCTTGTTAAATTCCAGGGAATGGAGCTAAATATGATATGGTGTATATCTATTGCCTTCTGCCAAAAGCACCTCAATTTTGTCAGAGAAAAATGGTAGGAGACACTGTGCCATAAGCTGATAAGGTCATATTAAATCAGCTGTCTGTTGAGTCTCACATATTTTATATATAGTTATCCCCTGAGGGTGTTGTGTTCAGACCCTTGGACAGCCAGCTCATAGGTGATGGCTGACAAGCACAGCAAATCAGCTAGAAGGAAAACACACTTTTTTTTGTCGGAGGGGGAAGAGGAGAAGTGTGCAAATTAAACAAAAAATTCAAGATGACATCATGTTGGAGCGATGGTTATGTGACATTATGGGTGTTTGTAACAACAATCGAGAACTTTGCACTTAAGGCTTTGAGGTGAGGAATCCATAGCCCAGCTGAGACAGCGGAGCATGTTTGGGAACAGCCCCCCTCACCTGCAGGAGTAGTAATGAGGAACAGCAGGAAAATGGGAAATTAATGTTAAAAAGGAAATCAAGTTCCGCAGTAAAGTTATTAAAATTATCATAGAATTTGCTTTGGAAAAAAAAATAGTTGCTTAATATAGCCTTAAGAATCTGGCACAGCCTCGACGATGTTAATGCATCTGCTGACATTTCATCTTGCTCTTATTGGTTTTGTTTCCAGTTTTTTGATACCTCCAGCATTTTAGATGTTATGTTATTGAAGTCATGGGTCTTGTAGAAAACAAATTACCCCATAGAGTTAATTGCACCCATCACACTCTTTATCTTGTTGAGGTGAACTTCTTATCTGCATTTCATTATGAAATAAAAAAATCTGTGATAGGAAACAAACATACAAAAAGGGAGCAGAAGTCGATCACCTCTTGCTGTTTTCCCAAGAGCAAAATTTATGAGATAAGCCATCATTACCTGTCAGGTATTTCTGAACCCCGGATAATCTGGTCCCTGGGTAGACCTGAGGAAACCTTGCACTTTTATGGCAAACTATATAAAAAAAAAAAAATTCTCAGTTGTATTATTATTTGGAGGGTGCAGTTCAAGATTTTTTTTCTCTGGATAACTTCCTCAGTGGATAAAGATGAAATTAGAGGAAGCTTGGTGCATTTATCATGCTGAAGTGTGGAGCTAGAGAAGGAATACACCTGAACTGATCATCTAAAATTCCAGTTTCACCATTGTGACTTCAAATTTGGACTGAAAACATCTTGTTTTTCCAGACTTTCCCCTTTTCCCTTACTGTCACCTCTGTGCTAGAAGTCATACAGAATTTCCAGATTTATTTTACTGGTGCAATACTTTAAATGCTGAGTGTGGGGGTTTTGTTGATTTGGGGTGGGTTGGGGGCGTTGTAGCTACTGCATTGCTGTGGACAGAATAATTCAGGGAACCAGAAGATTAATGGAGTGTGTTGGACACATTTCCCAAGGTGTTTCAGATTCCCTCTTTAAAACAAGCATGTGCTTGTGTGCAGTTATGCTCATGTAGCTTTGTGGTTAATGTCTATAAGTTCTTTCACTTGATTGTGAATGTATGGATTCAGTGCTGGAATTAGCGGAGTGTGTGGATTGGGGAAGTCAAGGCAGTAGGGGAATCTGCGGGGAAAACCCAATTGACTGGCTTGCCCGAGACTTCTGAAGTAAGTTCCTTAATTTCTTTGTGTTTTCTCTTTTGCTTCAAGGTTTTTCTTTGTTTGTACGTGTTTAATTAGTATCTCAAAAGCATATGCAAACTAGCTGCCTGGCTAAAGATTTTGGAGCACACGGGAGTGGATGAAAGTGGTTGAGGAATACAAAGGAGCACCTACAGGGAAAACGTGCTGGTACCGCCTGTCCCTTGATTGCCAACAAGGCAGAGTAGAACCTGGGTCTGCTGAAGCCAAGCCTAAAACTTCACTCTCTGTGGCCAGGGTTTCACCTCAGGTGAAAATATATATTTGACAAAGGTCCAGCTCCTTGACTGGTTGTAGGGGTGTCCCACAGAGGTGGCTGGGCTGTGTGGTGGGTTGTGTCCATAGCCCAGATTATATTGTGGGATGATTTCCATCTGTAGGATGGCCAGGAGGCACAGCTAAACCTGGCCCTTAGACTGACACTTTGCATGTCCCACATAGGTTCTCCCTCTCCCTTACTGTCAGAAAATGCTGAATTGGGAAGCTGTTGTAAGATCCAGCTTTGTTAGAGAAACATATTCAGATAAGGGGAATTCAGTGATTTATTCACCGGATGATAATGAATGAATGGTGTCTGTTTTCCGTGCATGAATCATGATTGACTTTATTATGAAGTTCTCAATGTATTCGTTATTTGAACTGATTTCCTGACTCATTCTTTGTCAGTAGGTCGGTTGCCAGCACTTCACTGTGGGTTTCCAATGTCTAAAATTTTAGCTCTGTGTGATGGGTATCCACATCACATGATGTCCTCTTTTTTCCTGATTGGAAAAATGGATTGGTGCAAACACTAAAAATGTACTTGACTTTAAAATTCACTTTTAAAAACACTTCTAAAATGCATTATTTCTAGGCAGAACTTGCTTCAGTGCAATAATCTCAAAACCTGTTCCCTTCCCTTGTCCTGATCAAGCAACATACCAAAGTCTTGAGTGACACACAGGTTTTTGCTCTGGTATTTGCAGAGAGATTGATGTGTAGAAGCTCAGTTGAGGGATCAGGTTGAAAAGCAATTTCAGTGCAGTGAAACAGAATATTCACAGGCTTATTTGCAGCTTTCTCTCACTTCTAATAATAAGTGTAAGTGTGGATCACTTGAGCTGTCTCACTCTGTTTCCTGCTCTCTGCAAATTCCTCACGGATTTATTTCTTTCTCAGTAAGGGCTGCATGTTGGAAAGCAGGACACTTTCAGGGTAAATTCACCTTGCACATGTACAGCACTGATCTCTTATCATATAATTAAGTTGTGACTCAAGAGACTCCCTGCAACCCACGCAGCAGTTATTTGACCCTCTGGAATCGTGCCTCCCTTCGAGCAGGATGGTTATGTGGGCTGACAGTGTGCTGGGTGCTTCTAGGATATTCTTTTTAGCTTGGGTTTCTCTTCTGTTTACCCTGTAGATTTATGAATAGGTAGAATTTTTAGGGCATCCTACAGAAGTGAAATGGAGGTGGATCTCTTTGGCTCTTTGGGGCTTATGTCCCGAGACACAAGCTCGGCCTAACTCTCCTACTCCTGTCCTTTGTGGGCTGATCAGTTGCTAAGTCCATGTATTGATGCCTGTAGAGGAAGACCTTGTGATCTGAAACACTTCTGGGCAAATTGCTGTATTCCCCCAAGTCTTTAATTTCTTCATTTCTGGGTCAGGAATAGTATGTAAGTGGTGCTTTGTGAGGGATGCATAAATCTTTGTTTATCTCTTTCTGATTCTTGTGTAGAAATTGAAGTACAATGAACCCTTGATAGAATTAAAAAGCTGGTAATATTTTTCTGCTGTGTATGTATATTTGGCAGTTGAATTGGATTGAGATTTTTGATATTCAGAGCCATGAAACCAGCAGTATCTGCAGCTGGAATAGTATCTTTCCATTTGCATCATGTTTAATTGTTGCAGGTAGGTTTCCACTAAGCCTTCACTGACGAACCAAAAAGCTGTTGTTGCTGCTCAGCTCCTTTGAGTATTTCCAACTCCAAATAGTGACAGTGGTGATTTGACTGAGGAAGCAAGTTCATGCATCTGGTGTCTCACTGTCCTGTTAGGGTCATGATGTTTAGGAAACTCTTAACCTAAGAAGAACGGGTTGAGGCTCTGAAGATGATTGTGACAGCCAGTGATGCTGTGAAGCACAATATTAATGCTCTGGGCATTACCCATTCACATTAATTCTGGGATCTCCTACCCCATTAGAAATTAGTGGAATGTCAGCATATCCTGGGAGGTGGGTAATAACCCTATGCCCTCATACAGTGATGACTAAATATAGCAAAGCTTTTGTGTATGTACTTCATGAGGGATCAGCCACTGACCATTTTCATTCACATTCAATATTCTTCCATTAACAATTGTAAACCAAGCAAGTTTGGATTAGAAAAATCGTCAGAGGATAAACAGAATAGGTTAAAGTAATTTACAATGTGTTCAAGATGGTTTTTCCTTTACATGCTGGAATAAAAATCGCTATTTTTTCCTTGGTATTCAAAATGCTGGAGAGGAAAGGAAGAGGCGAGGAGAACAAAGCCACTAAGACAGTTTTCACATCCTAAGTGTAGATATCATTATCAATCCCAATTTTAAGATGTATTCCTTGGTTCTTGTTTCTGAAAGACACAGGATTAGAGCCTGTCTCCAGTAATCTCTGTCCTTGCAGCATCCTAATAGTATTTATTTATTCTGTGTACAGATGCACAGTGTGAGAATTCAGGAAGTTTTAAAATTCCCTCCTGCACAAGCTCTCACCATTATGGTGAGTGTCTCAATTCCAGAGTAATCCCAGGTGCAGGATCCTCTCTCCTTTGAAGATTTTCTTCTGTTCCTTTTGCAACTGGTCCTACTTGTCTTAGGATAAATATTCCACTGAATTCTTTCTATAAATGAAGGAAAGAAATCCATGACAAAGCTCTCTCAGCACCTTTTTTTTTTTTTCTTTTTTTTAATAACAATATGGTTAGTTATCTTTAAAATCTGCTGAACAATTGAAGACATTCCCATAAACAACCAAGGCATTCATCCAGCCCCATGCACTAGCAGCATCATGCAGCATGTTGCCTAAGAAACACTGCTCCAAAAAATGTGTCACATGGATCAATAGACCAGTTGGTAAAATTCCTGCATTCTGCTTCTTGTTGAAAATGGCTTTCTGAGCAACTTCAGAGAGCAGGTCATTGTTAAACAGCTTGTGAAGTGGCTTTCAAAGAGATCAAAATCTCTATATTTCCTAGATAAAAATTTGGCCAACCCTGTCCTGTCCACTTTTCACATTGAGAAAGTGAGGCATAAAAGAGGTGACTTTCTTCAAGCTCCAACAGTGAACTGGTGGCAGAGGAGGGAGGGAAACCCAGATACACAGGCCAGGAGCCATATGCTCCAGCCTCCAGTCTCTTCTGGATAGTCCATCTGCAACCTTTCGCTTCAGCCGGGGAACGTTAGTCCTACGATGCCACATTTTATAATACATATAGAAAGGGTGTACATTTATATATTTAAAAGGTAGGTGGGTTTTTTTCCATGTTAAATTTATAGCTAATTTACATAACTAATTTGTAAGCCAAAGTGTAAATGATGCTTAGCTGAAGTGACCATTTTGACAAGCAAGTGCAAACATTGTCAGAACATTGGCAGATCTGCTTTGGACAAGACTGAGCTTGACAGCTTTTCCTGTGTGCATCTGGGTTTTCTGGGGGGGGGGAAGCAGCAAGGGGAGAGTGTGTTTTGTTTTGTTTTAAGAGCTACTTAAGAATATGGCATTATAATGATCTGGTTTTTTTTTTTTTTTTAAATTATCTGTCCAGCGGTGTCATTTTAGATATTAAAAAAACTGGCAGGCAAACCAGAAAGCTGTTGTGGGTGTCGTTTTCTGTGCTTGTTGTGCCCAATACTGGTTAAAAAAAAGGCAAAATTATTGTGAAATGTGGTATTCTCTCAATCATCTGACGTAATCATTCAGGTCTGGTTAAAGAAGACAACTTAAAGCTTGCAAAGATGCCTCACACCAATGTTAGATATGGGTGGTGACATGGGTGATTGGGATTGGGAGTGAGGACACGAGCATTTTAAAATCAGAGAAATATGTGAGGTAATTTGTTTTTCACCTTTGAATGTTAAAATTGAGGATTTGGATGGCTTTATTTTTTGGAAATTATAAAAGCCTACAACTTGGTGTGAAGTCCATGGAAACTCATGATGTTATTAATTTTTAGGTTTTTTTAGGCCTATAGATTGTTTTCTTTACCTCCATCCTTCTCACATGTCACTCAGATTGGAGAGTCTCTTACTGGCCAGCTTTGTCTTTAGGTGTAATTCAGCCCTGTGCTCCCAGGAGCTGGTGGGAATCTCTCCTGTAGCTTTGAAGTAACCCCTGGACAGCTGGGATTTCAAGATGTGGCTCCTAGCACATGGCTGATTACATTGACATAGAAGAAACACCACAAGAAGATTATTAATTTCTGTATAAAGATATATGTAGTTTTTAAATAGAATGCAAGTTAGTTTTGGATGCTTAGTGGCAAGTAGCAAGTTGGGGATAATCCAGAGTTTAGAAAAATATGATTTTTCCATTCTTGCCTTGCCCAACCAGTGTGATGTCTCTAAGTCTAGTGGCTTTTTAAGCCCAAAATATACAAAAGGTGGACAGATTATAATTTTGCCTGTGGACCATTATTTATCATTGCTCCTCTTGATGATCTGCATATACTTTAATAAAAAGAATATTTAAGAAACCATAAAGAAAGCTAACCTAATTCTCTTTTAATGCACTGTGTAATTAAATCTTTATTGAGATTTGAGAGCTGTGCAACCACAAAAGAAAACAAAGCAAAACAAAAAACTAGGAGTGATCGTGTCTTTATATCCAGACACATATTGGGAAAAATCTGTGGATAGAAAGAAAATGTTGTGTATAAGAGTCAGGTAAGAAATTCTGACTGTCCCCACAGGTCTGTCCTACAAATATGAGGTAGGATTGCATGTGATAGAATTATAGAAGTGAACAGTTCCCTCATGGACAGTAAGATTTCTCTGCCATGTACTTTAGACATACGAACCTGCAAAATTAATGTCTGGGTATTCCTGGTCTCCTTTAGCCACTGCGAGAGGGAGAAGAGAAGAGTAGCAGATCTGAGTTTTATGTGGATAACCTGCTGGTTTTTTCAGAGCAGTTGCAGTGGACACGACCTGTTTCCAGCTGGATGAGCTTTCCAGCTTGTTTCTCAGCGCTGTATTTCAAGGACAGCCAGGCTGTGGTTCGGGAGGCTCGTGTAGTTCACAGGTGGTTCAGGCTGTGGCTGGAGCACGTGAGCAGCCCCGGCGGGAGCCGTGGGAGTCCTCAGCTCCATCTCCCTCCAGCTCTCCACCGTAACTCCCACCCCATGGAAATCTCAGCAAGTGGTTCATGCTCAGAAACGCCAGCTTTCATATTTTAACCCCGGGTTTTTGCTGGAATGCACACATGAATGTACCCTGCTAATTAACCCACGCTCACAAACGTGTAAAATCTCACCACTGGCTCTGCTGATTTGCACCCAACGCCGAGGATTATTAATCCTCTTCACACTGAATAAGGTGTCCAGAACTGAAAAATCGTTGCTTTTGTCACAGAGGTGTTATATATGATAAATGTTTTGGATAATGGATCTGTGTTTCAATACACAGAGACAAGCTCGGGTTTCCAGTAATAGGTTTTTTACAGTTATGAAGCTTGTAGAGTAGAAATCTTCCCTTTTACTGCCCAAAGAGTTCACTGAGAAATGGGAGAAACACCCCTATCCAGAATACAAGTTATCTTATATTTTTGCTAACGTATATAATTACTGATGTGGGTGTTCCCACATCTTAGAATGGAAAAAGTGCTTGCCAAGATTGAAAAACCGTAGTAAGCAATATAAATGATTTCTCTCACACACCAGCGTTTCTTGCTGAGACAAGTGAACTGGAACTGTGTTTAAAACCATATAATTATACTCCTATATATCATTTATTAAATCAGATTTCCCCCACCCTCTTTTCTTTCAAGTCACTTCTGAAAATGCTTTTATTCCAAGAGGTTTGCTAGCTGGGGTCCTCCCATTGAAGAACTCTTTCTTAACAATGAAAAACAACAAAAATGTAAACAGCACATCTAGACCCATGTGACATGCTGTCCCTATGCCATTATTGCTCTTTGCCTAAATCTTTGCTGTAGCTTTGGTGTCACTGAAGTCTGCTACCCCAGTCAGCCACGGGGTGGATGGAGGTTTTTTGGTCACCCAGCTTGGTTTCCTTCATGGCACAGGCCATATATTTTCATTTCTGCCCTCCTCAGTCAGGGCCAGAACTGCCTGTTCAGGTAGTCCACGGACTGTAGGAAGATGCTTGTGGATTTCCTTATTTCACACTCATTTCTATGCTGTTTAAAATATAAAGAAGCTGACCCGGTGTTTTCACACCCATGAAACAGAAGGACTAATAAATGATTTTTCCAAAGCACGCGGATTGTGTATGCAAAGGTCCAGTGCGCAAATCCTGACTTGTTTATGCCTCAGGTTGTGCATACAAAAAGCTCTTTAACTAGGAGCCAATATATCTTTCTTTCCAGCACCCACACCTCACTCAACCCACCTCCTCTGAGAAAGCCTGGGGAAAAGACTTTATACCACACTCCAAAGGGCTGAGGAATAGGGCTGTGTTGGACAAAGGGACCATCTGAATATGAATTGGTGCCTTTGCAATTCTAATCCAAGTAGAGGTTCCAGCTGTTGGCTTATGAGCAGGGTCCTACCTTGTGAAGCTTTAGCTGGTGTAAAAATCTGGGGATTGGGACTGTTGCTGTTGGATTTGTGGGGTAGGTGGTACCACTCACATTTTAGCGGAGCTTTCCTCAGCTCATACTGCAAATTGCTAATTAAGATGTGGTAGTATTTTTTGGGACTTTAGAGTAGTTTGAGAGCCTAAGGACTTCTCAAGAATTTTTCTTATATTCTGAGACCCTTCCACTGAAGACCACAGAGTCTGGACAGTGGGGGATTTTTCAGGTTGAAATGTTAATTCACATGAGCAAGAGTTTTCAGTGTGGCACTGCAGTTTTGTTTTATTAGGCTCATTTTTTCCTCTGGTCGTTCTCTTAGTAACTGTCACTGAGAAAGGAAACATATATATTAAGGGTTTGATATGTCAAGGGAAAAGATTCTTTTACCACTCACTGATATGTGCCCATGATGAAGATGCATTAGATTTCAGTCTAAATTTCCCATCAATCTTTTTTTTTCTTATTGGTTTTGCTCTTCAGTCTATTCTTCCCTCCTATCCTAGGGTGGGTTTCTTTGTCATTCTTTGTTTTTACCCCTTTTCTGTTCAATCCTTTTGAAGTCTTGTCAAGCAATACTCCAGTTGTGGTTGAACTCTTTGGTCTTACAGAGAGAACAGAGCTCCAGCAGTTTCCATGTGGTGCTGCTGTCTCCCAGATTCCTGACTTCCAACTCAAGTGTTTAAGGAGATGTACTTTTTCCTTGAGGCTTAATTAATTTATTTAACAGTTCTTTTTTTTTTTTTTTTTGGTACTGGCCAATTTACCATGTGTTTTAATAAAATACAATATGAAATAGAACAAAACACCATTATTTGAAGGAAGATGCTGGGAAGTATGAGAGTTATTTATGCTGATTTTTACTTAGTGACTACTTGAAATCTGTCATGCTCAGGACTATCCTTGTTAAGGAGGTACTAATTCTCAATAAAAAAAGGTACAAACCATGCAAAATAGAAAGAAAACAAACCCAGCTATAAGAAAAACAAACATTCACTGGGTACCTACCATGATCAGAAATCTGCTGAATTTACAGCAATGTTTGTCGTAAGAAAACTTGTAACATATTGTTCTTTTATTGTGTTTTATGCCTTTTATTAGCTTGCAAATCTAATTAGGAAGCCAATTGGCACACAGTATGCAATGACGGAAGCAGTACCACCTATTCTTGTGGCAGCTTTGGTTTTGCTTTATGGGTGGTCTTTGTTCCTAAAAGCTTATATGAATACCACATATTAGCTGAGCTGGTTCTCCCTTGATGTCTGTGTTGTATTGTACACATGTTGTCACTGTTTGACACTTAAACAATCCAGATTCTTACCCAGCCCATATTTAGTGCCATAATAAACTTCTGAGCATATGTTTTTGAGAGCAGCAGCAACATTCATCACTGCCATGTGACATATAAATAAGCACTACTGGAGAGTGTACATGTCTTCAGAGGGCAGAGCTGGACTCCAAGGTGTGTGCCAAAGGGATGTGCTCATCTGCCTTGCCCTTACCTTGGCTTTTTTCTCCTCTTTGTTTCAGTAAATCAAAATAACTGTGGAAGCGACCTAAAAATTTCACCCTGTCCACGTGGAAAACACACGTTGTTACAAAACTGTTCCAGTGAAATGTTTCCTGTTTGGGGCTTTGTCTCAACAAACAGTAGATGTAAGGCATGAACCATCCTCACCTCTCTTCATCTCACTTGCTCTGTCTTTCAGTGAGGAGCTCCATCGAGGCCTGCTCTGAAGCCCTGCTCTGGCAGATGTGATGTACAAACTCCTCCTGCTCCCGTGAGTCCCCTTCAGTTGTTTTTGCAATTTTTGTTTGTATCTGAATGGTTTTGTTTCATGAGAGGTGGTGGAGTTTTTTTGTGGGTTTTGGTTGGTTGGTTTTTGTTGTTGTTTCAGACTTTTTTTGAGGTGGCTTTGGTAGAAATGAAGAGGGAATCACATATGAAGGAATTTATCTTGTCCCTTGTTTTCTCTGAGCAAGACCAGAGGCTTACAAAGACTAATGGCAGCACAATAGATTTAGAGTGTGGTCATGTCTTGCCTTAGCTGGGTAAACACATTCAATGAGAGCTTTGTCTGAACAAGGACAGAGAAGTTGAGCCTTGAACAAGGAAATAATTTATGTAAGTCTTAATGAATATTTAACGTGGAATGTTAATTATAAAAAAGAGGGTATATATTTTGATGTCCTGCCTTTGTGTCAGATCACCCAGTGTCTCCCTGGCCTGAGGAGGACCATCAGCTTGCTAATTACAGATGTATATCAATCCAGGGAGAGTATCTTCCCATCAGAGCAGTCTCTCTTTAAAGAAACAGGTGCTGTAGATGAAAAAGAGGAAATGTCTTTAAAACTGAAATATCTAAGGACCATCTGCCTTTATTGCTTTTGCTAATACTTGAGTTTTCTGTTGGTCAATATTGCTAAACAGGAAAAGATAGTTATTAAATGGGGTATAAACCAAAAATTTCTTACTGCCTGTTGTTTGTAATATAATTATTAAGATGATATTACTATGTGCAAATGTAAAAATCCTTGAAGTTCATTGGGCTGAAGTGGTAATTCTCTGAAAATTAGTGGTGTTGCTCAGGTAGCCTTTTTGCCCTGTATCTGTACATCCTTCTACCCTCTTGGACCACCTGGAAGGAGTCCCCTGCAAACTATTCACACCACCCATGAGGGGCCAGTGTGTGGTTCTGCAGGTAAATGGCAGCAGATGTGGTGGATGCTTCTACCAGAGTAAAAGTGGGAAAAAAAAAAAGTATTTCTTTATTCAGCATGTTCCAGTATTTCTTTACTTCAGCCCACGGTGTGAACTGAAACAGAAATAAAGGTGGAGCTACCAGGTGCTGTCACAATACCAACAAGGCATATGCCTGTTTAAAGCCTGACTCTCGGTTTCTCATTATAAAACACAGGGACATTTGTTCATGTCTGACCTTGGTTTGAATTTTCTCTCTGTCCTCATTAGCAAAACGAAGCCCAGCACCATTCACCCTTCTGCCTCCCCCAAAGCACAAAGATTGAAGCTGCATCTAGGCCTGGACTCTGCCCCGATTTCATGCTCTGCATATGTGTACAGTGAGCGAGGGAGCAGAGAATGCATCTGAGAATAAACAGCATTAGCTCTCAAAGAGAGATTTTAAAGTTTTAATATTATGGTTGTCTGGTTTGATCTAGTATCTGGTCATTGAATTGTATCATTGCAAGAAACATGAGAACAGCAGCATGACCATGAGGTATATTGTGTTACAGAATGAGGTTACACAGCACCAAAGCACCACCATATTTCAGTAACAAATGCAGCTTCTGGGGAGTTTTGTTATCATTGCATAAGCTTCACTGCTTCCTAGAAGATGACACTGATTCAGACAGAAAACACTAATTCAGTTCTTGCCAGCAGAGCCAATTGTCTCTCTGATTACATTAGACTGACAACTGGTTTTCAATGTCATTGTCAGCCGCAGCTTCTCATGCCTGGTGCAGTGGAGCATGAACTGGGCTCCCTTTATTTAATTATTTCTGCCCTTTTCTGTATTTGTGAATAAGGCAAATATGAGGCTCCCATCTAGTAGACAGAAAAATGTAAGGTGTTTAGACTACAAAACTGAGGCTTCAGCAGTGAAGTCCAGCACCATTTTTAAAGGCAGATCCTGAATGTGTGTTTCACTGTTTCATTAAATAATTTTACTGAATACCTTTATTTTCTTTTTAATTAAGTTGTAATTGGAAGACTACATGTGAGCTGCCCATTGCAGGCACTTGGTATTTCAAATTTGCTGTGTGTTGGTTGATGTTTTTTGGACACATGAGCCAGCTTGGAGGATGTTGACCTGTGCTGGCACTCCTGTCCTGAGCTCTGATGCAGGGTGGTGGTGGTGAGGGTCTGGCAATGGAGCTGTCACCTGGCAGGCAGGGTGTGAATTGTGGGTTCAGCCTGTGCTCGTTTAGGCAGCACAAGCAGCTCATGGGGCTCCCCGTGAACCAAACCCCACTTGGTCCAACCAGCTGTGCGGTTTAACAGGGAGTGATGCCCTTTCCAGCGTGTCACGGAGTGATGGGCTGACACCAGTTTTCTCTGTTGTGAGCAGACCATGGACAGCTGAGGTACAGCCTGGCCACAAGCCAGAAAACATGTTCTCTGCTTTTTGTTTTCTTTTTTCTGCCCAGGCTGTGGTTTGTTGTGTTATCTGGAGCACAGGACTCCCAGTGCAGCTCTGAGCACTGTGCCTACGTGTGTGTGTGTCTAAAACCACCAGAGATGATCAGCCTCTTCCTCTCCCTCTGCCTCCATCTCACATGTCATTCCATGAAAGGGGGAACAGGCAACCAGGAAGTTGCTCTGGGGGTTCAGGAGAGTCTGCAGAGATGTTGCTCTTCTGTGCAAGTTGTTTCTGTGCCTTGCCAGTCCTTGCTGTTCCTTCTCAGCAGAAACGGGAAATGTTGGGGCAGCATTTTTACTTTTTAAGAATATTTTTATCCACTTTTCTTGACTAGAGCGAGGAAAACTTTTTTTTTTAATTGTATTTTTTTTCTGTTAAGGTTATAAATATATTTAAAAAGATATAGCCGAAATTTTTCATCAGATCTTGTTTCTAGAGGACCTGTGAGCTTAAGAAAAGCAAAAGGTTGGCAATAAGAGTAGAGAGAAGTATCAGCACTGAAGGTTCATCTGCCAAATAATATGTTGTTAAAATAGTATTTTTGCATTGCTTTTCTATACCTTTGTTAAAAATACCCCAAAATGTCTTAGAGCAGTAGGTAGTGAAGGAGGAAGCTCCATGAGCTCGCAGTAGCTGTGTGAAATGTAGCCCCATGAAATGGTTGCTGCCAACTCTTTGTGATTCTTCCATGCCTGCAGAATAAGAGATTTATGTTCTTCATAAACTCGTCTTCTTCTATTTCTGAATTCTCTTCTACTGCTCCCATTGCCCAAAAGTCAAACAAAGCTAACCTCCTCCAGGTTCCAGAGTGAAAAAATGCAAACACACTGCATTTAAAAGTAGATTTAGCAACTCCAAAGTGGGCGATTTGGTTCCACCCATCAAACCTGAGTTCTCTGATCTGAAGTCAGATGGGTGCTACTCCTAGCGAGATGTGTGCCAAATCTAATTAAGCTTTGCATAATGTGCATCTTGGGTGATTTGATTTATTAGCTTTGTTTGAAGAAAGTAATAATAAAAAAAGAAAATGGCTTTGGTAATAAGCTGTCTGAATTCCCTGTGCAAGTAGGCACAGTCCCTGCTGGATCTCCCTGAAATGCTCTCGAGGTGCACGGGTTACCCATTGACAGACTGATGCAATGCTGGTGCAAAGGGGGTGTCTGGTCTGGGGTCCTGCCTCCACTGCTCCCCTGCCTTTTGGCTCAGCGTAGGGGTTCAGGTATTCCTCACTGTGTAAAATGATTTCCAATCTCACAACCATCATAAACCCCAGGAAATTATCGTTTATCACCATTTATACCAATGGGACGTGGTGCAAAGAGGAACCAGAGATGGCTGTAGTGAAGAGCAGCAGGAATACTTGTATTAGCACTAAACGCTGGGATTCACGGCTGGAAAAATAGTCCCAGACCCCATGCTGGTGTAGCAGGGCTGCTTTTGACTCCTAAACTAGCTCTAGTGTATCTTCTCTGTTAATTTTAAGTGTGCAGTGCAGACTAGATCCTCAACTCCTTAGATCCTGTTGATTCTGGAGGGCCAAGCTCTGGTGGTTGGCCGTGGCACTCGTATCAATGCTACTCATATCCTGTAGCATTCCTGAAGCTGGGTTCTCACCTGCCATCCTAACACTGGCTGTCTTTCTTGTCTTTGGTGCCTTGTGCTTTGTGGGTTATAGAGCAGGATTTCCTGCGGGTCTCCTGATAAGCCTGGCTCTTACCCTGGTAAGGGTGAGATATCATTTTTCTCCTCCATCCCTCAGAGCACTGACTCGTAGGACTATTGCAGATGAATCTGTGTTTGTAACCATCGCCACCGTGGTGCTGGTGTTCATCACACAGCATGGAAAGATTCACTGGAAAGTGGCACCCACTGGAAATTGTGGGTTGAGAGGTTGCAGTCACTGCCCTGGGATCAGTTGGAAAGGCGGTTGCCTTGGGGGCAGATCAACAGCGATAGTTGTCATATAACTTCTGGTGATCTGGACGTGAATAAGGGGCAGTACATCTGGGGACAGGGGTATTAGGACCTCTTTTCCCAATCATACTCCTTAGCTACAGCAGGCACAAAACATTGGCAGGCACTGGGCATCTGCAACTTCTATTCTTCTATTCAGTGGCTGTTAATTATTTCCAGGGAAAATGTCTGAAACTTGTCCTTTGCATTTACAATGAAAACAAGAGTCTTGAGGACCAGCAGTTCACTGTGCTGTTGGGTTATCCCGGGGTCAACTAATTACTTTAAGACATCCTATTCTAGGAATGTTCCTATTGGAAAATGAAGGGAAGTGCGTGTTTATCTTCCTTCTTTTTGGGGGTCTCTTCTAAAACCTTTCAAGGGTTATCGGTGTTTGCAACTTGGAAAGTGGGAATTAGGCATAGGATCAGACTTATTCTTAGTTGGTCACAGAATCTTGTGCTGTTTTATATGGCCAGTGAAGATTATTAGGATAAAACCCGATGTGTAAGTGCCAGTCTGTCTCTTCAACAACTCTTACTGAAACCAGGCAAGTGATACAAACGTGTATCTGCAGGATTTGGTGAAACATTCTTTTTTTTTTTGGTGGCAGTTTATTTATGTTAAACACATTTTAAAAGTCACTGATTTTGGAGAATATTCATGGAGTAAAATGATTAAATGCAAATAATTTTTGCCATTTAGTTCTTTCTGTTAAAAAAACACAACCTACAGATGTTTATTTGGGACAATCAAGCCTTGAAATGTTTTACCAGCTTTAGTGAGAATAACCTCTTTTGTTCTTATTGCTAAAAAAATGAATAATTTTCTCTACACTGACTTAATAGAAGAATGAATGGAAATACGTGGACTAGCACCAGTTTTATGTGAGTTAAAATTAACACAAATTTAAGTTTCTTTGAGATGCTCCCTGCATTTTTAACCATGATACTTGCTTTGTTTTGGGTTTTTACTTTTTAGATCAAACATACAGGTGAATCCTGTGGCAGAAACATTCACCTAAAATACTGAAATTAAGCAAATATCAGTACACAGCACTGAAAGCATTGAATACATTCATTTTCTTACCAGGAAACTATTTACAGCATTTCACTACAGCCAGGCAGCAGAAACAAGCTGTGCAGCCTGTTGTGTGCAATAAACATGGTTTGAATTCTGAATATTAAAATATTCAAAATTTGCTTACAGACCTTTAATACCTCCCAGAACTTATCTGGCAATTAGTTTCAAATGCCACATCAGTGGGAGAGGAAATTTCATGTATTTAGCCAGTACTTTTTTTTTTTTTTTGTCAGAGAAAGATGTAAAATGGTTCATTATGAAACATTCCCATTTCCGTGTAGCTAGATGTGAAAGTTTGAAGAAGAAATGAAAAACCTATTTATGCTTCCCACAGCTTCACTGCTTTGTGACAGGGACCATTTACCCACTCCAGCTGCACAACAACTCTGGAATATGGGGAAAAGAGCTGAGGGAGCTTTGGGGGACCGCAGAAGTTTTCTGTGGCTGTGGTGGTGAGCAGAAGGGTCTCATAATTCCTGTTTTTGCAGTCATGGACCCTCTTTGTCTTTAGAAAACAGAGTAACAAGGTGAAAACTCCTGTCCTCGTCTCCTTGATTTAACCCTAAGACAGAGTTTGGGATTTTCAACGGCACCTGAGAGCGCGAGTGCTCCGCTCCTGTTGAATTTTAATGGGTTTTGAATGCTTGGCTCCTTCAGGCTCCTCTGAAAACCTCAGCTTCGGTTCATCTGCCTGCTTTTGGGGCCTGGGCTAACACGGTTTAACCCAAGGGGCAAAAGCTCTTTGATGCAAGTTGGGTGCTCTCTTCCAAAAAGCCGCCTGCATGGCGGGAGACGGCAGCGCTGTGTGTGTGGAGAGGGGCCTGTGGAGGGGCCAGGGCAACGTGAGTTTATTTTTAAACTGGTTTGACTGACTTACAGACACAATGCAGCTCAGCATCCGCCTCTGCTGACTCTGCACACTGTGCTGGGCTCCGTCTCACAGTGACTCAGAGGCAGCAAGAGTGCGATTACGGCTCCTGGCTCAAACGTTCAGTCTGTTGGGAGGAGGAGAGTAATTCATTAATTTATTTGGGACACTGGATGGTTTCCTCGCTGTCTGCAACAACAGGGTGTGAGCAGCCCCAGCTCCAGCTGCTGGCAGACGGGTTTTGCAGAAGCCAGTGTTCCCTCCCCAGCACCCACCAGCTGGAGCGGCGGCGAAGGCGTCGGGCTGAGCCTCCCGTGCCAACGTCCACGGGCAGTGGAGAGGCTTGGGGGGTCCTCACGAAATTATCACAATGCTCATGTGTTCAGTAATTAGAGATTTAATATTTTCAAAGCCTTCTGGGGGAATTTTCCATAGCACAAAGTCTTCATTTTCACTGGAACCGATAGGACTGAAGTGTCAGCGATTCAGTGCCGTTTGGTTGGGCAGGGATTTATTTAGGAGAGAAAGGGAAACTGGGTCATGCTTAAGGGGTTTAGCAGCCTTGTACTGAGCTGGTGAAAGTTGGTGTGGCCAGTGGATGTGTCCCTGAGACTACCTGTTAATTGATGAGTCAAATAACCCCAGAAACTTGCAGGCTTACATTCCTCCTCCTGAGAGTGCAAATCGAGAACAGTTCCATTAAAGGACATGCTTTGGAGTATTGCAGGGTGGTGCAGGTGACAAAAGACAAGCTGATGTAATTTTATTTTTGCCGCTGAGTAACATTTACCTGAATACCACAGTCTCGAGTTGTAACAAAATATTAAAATAATTTAAAACTTCTATTTATGGTCATTGCATTTCAGGCAGATGATCCTCCATCCCTTCAATAGCTTAATCTTCGCACTTCAGCGCTCTCAGGGAGCTGCATGCTGTGAATGCACTGCCAAGGGGGCAAAGGCCACTCTACAGTTTCGTATATGCAACTTAATATCTTTATTTCGTTTGAGGCACTTACCATGAATTGAAATCTACCAACATATGCATAATTTAAAAGTAAATGTTACAGGGTCACTACCCTGACTGGGAATTTTGTGTACTTCCATAGTATAAATATTTACTAATTATGACAGTAATAATACATTAGTCTTTGTTTGCTTTCTAAATGTTTGCACTATTAAAAAACCGTAAAATCCACATTCCTGTGCACTGCAAGGACTAAATAAGAAATATGCATTTCAAACATCATACTTCTAAGTTAACAAAGATAGAGTACTAGGAGTAGCAAGCTAGATTATCAGGAGTATTTGTGGAGTTCATTTTGCCATCAGTCTTAATCTCTGCAGAATAAAGAAGGTCAATTTTGGCAGTTTGGTGCTTCCAAAGCAAAATACTTTGCAAAATCTTTTGCAAATACACAAGTTTTTAAACTGTTTTATTTACCAAAGACAATATTTTCAGGCACGGTTGATCTTGATGTGATTGATGTGTGTCCATTACAACACAGGGTCGTTTCAAAGAATAGCAATTTGGGTCTTGTGTTGGTATTTTGGATGTGGTTGGGAGTGGAGCACAGCAGGAAAACCAGCCAGCAGAAAATGCAGATACAAAGATGTGTCTTGGCTCCAAAGTCCATTTTTTAAGCTTGATTTCGAAAAGTACTGAAGGGAAAATTACTTCAGGGCTATGTATTTTAAATATCAAGTAGGGGTTTTTTTAAAAGCATCTAAGTAGCTTCTGAACATAATTCTACTAAATGAGACTGGTCCTGAGAATTTTTAGAGTTTTTGAAGAGGAGTCTCTTCAAATCCTCTTAACAGGTTAAAGTAACTTATTTTCATATCTTAAGGAGTGAGATATTAAATGTTGAGAAGGTAGCATGAAGGATCTGTGATAATTGCTCCCATTAAGTGGAGGATTTTTAGCATCTAGGCAAAGCATTGGATTCTGTTATTCCATTGTTCCATGGACCTACTTGAGGAACAAGCTCTTGCTAACTTCAGGTTCAAAACACAGATTTAATTTGTGAGCCAACTTGGAGCCTGTGAGAGGCATTTACACTGCTGTGGGTGGCTGAAACGCCAGGTCCCTCCTCTATAGGTTTGAAACTGTGTTAAGTTTCACTGGCTTATTCCATGGCTGATATTTGGGGTCTAAAACATGGGGAAAACATAAACACAACCTGGCATCTCATCATTGCTTGGCTTGCACAAGAATTACGTAATTGTGCTTTTTTGCTCAGAGGAACTATTTTGAAGTGATAATGGTTTTCTTAAAGAGATGCTGTGAAGATAAGCATCAAGTCTTTATTTCCATAAAAACATCCATTCTCAACCATGAGATGAACACCACCTTCATTTATTAAAACTGAGAATTTCTTAATAATATGATTGACTAATGAGTTGCAGGACCCTGCAAAGGGGTGATGGCTCCTACTCCATGACTACAATATGGGATGAGGGATTTGATCTTGCAGTCATGCAAGGGGAATTTTGTGTACGTAATGAAGTGGAAACAGAAACAAAGATTATTCAAGTTAGCAGTAGGATGACATTTTCCCATTTTTAAACTATAAACTGGAATTTAACAGGACTAACCATAGACCTCAGACCTGTAAATGGACAAATGACTGGTGCACTGAATAAGTGTGGGTTTCCGGTGACATCCCAGAGATTTTTTAAAAAACAGAGGCCCATTGGTATAAATTAATTTATACTCTTCACACCTTGATCGTGGCACTTGTTCATCTCTCAGAAAACCATCGTATTTAATAGGTGAGAAAGACCAGTGAGTCCCTCCACCCTTCAGAGTCCATGACTTCTCTGCCCCTTGAAAATGGTTACTCTGGGCAATTTTAGCTGTTCCCTGAAGTTTAGCTGTCTGAGACAATCTGTCTTAGGAAGTTTACAGTCTTGCAAGTGAGATATCCATGTGCCTGAAAATTAATTAATCAATTGCAGTTCCACTTCTTAAGTCGTATATTTATGATTGTCAAGGAGAAGATCAAAACCCTGCTGGAAAAACCATAAAAATCTGCCACGCTTTTGAATTAGGTTTCCTGTAGATTGGTGATTTTCATCCTCTTCCAGTGGGCCGGGTGCACTTCTTTATAAAATATTTAAGCTTTCTCATCAGGGTCTTGCTTTCTCAAAGTTATTGATCCAAGTCCCTGCATGCTTCAGATCTGGAGACCACAAGCTGAAGATCACTGGTTGGGACAGCTCATCTGTAGAGCTTTGTGGTCTTGGACACTGTATTTTCACCAGTCTTGGGTGCCAGGGGTTTGAAAAGCTGGTGAACTTTAGTGCCTTTATTAGTGAGATCCAAGGTAGCTCACAGGTCTTTGGCACTTGAGTTAGGAGGAAGCACCATGTTTCACTTTTGTTTCATAGCAGAGCTGTTTTCATTTCCAAAGATCAGTATCAGGGAAATTGCCCTGTTCAGGACTGCAGCCACCTGGAAGATGTGCACCATTTAAGGTAAAGCCACAGCTCAGCAAAAACTAAAGAAATCATGATAATTCTTCCCTAACTTGAATTTTAAATGAGACCAAAACTGTTTGGTTTTTTTTTTTTTTTTTTTTAAATTCATTGCAAGGTCTTGGACCATGCATTGACATGTGTTAATTGGTGGGTTTGTTTCCCCTGGACAATTTTAATTTTAGGAAAACAACTGGTCCTGGTAAATAATATTTAAAAAAAGACCCAAAACCCAACAGCCTAGAATATTTTCATCAGTTGAGGAGTTATGGAAAAGGTAAAAGAAATCTTTGGTTTGACTTAAAGTAAAACAGTTTCTTTATTTTTGAATATTAAACACTTCTTTACGATGCTAAGAGAAATACGAGAACGCACAACTCTGTATAAAAGAAATCAATTACTTTAGCAAACGCTGAAATGAGGTGTTCTGGTTTTCAGGGAAGTATTTCTGTTTGTTTTGGTCTCTGAAAGGAAAGCTTGGCTGAAACTGGCACAAAGACACAGAGTGATTCAAGTTTGCTGAGTGTGCAGTTTTAGCCTGGGTGCCGGGTACTGTTTTCCACACTGCTGGAGAGCCATGGAAAGCTCAGCAGAGTTTTCATGTAGGTTCATGCAAACACTTTATCACTTTATTTTTGCCTGTCCCCCCAGATAGAATACTTTCACTGCCTTACCAAACCAACATCATTTACACATCAAAACAATAATTCATTTTCAGATTCAGCCCGTCATTAAAAAGATAAGTAGGGCTTAATTGGCATCTAGTGCCTGTGTAGCTGTTCTGTGCTAGAGAGGAGTTAAGTGGGGTTTCTCAGACAAGGGCCTTGGGCGAGCCCTCCGTCTGGGATGAATTTCTCCCCAATTAAACTCATTTGTTTTCACATTCACATAATGGCACCTGAGATATGGAATGTCTCAACCACTTCCTTCAGCTTTTTTCTGAGGGTGGGGAATTGTTTAAATCTGAGCTGCAAACTCATTACGCTGGAGTATATCGTGCAAATAAATGTCCAATGTGCTGAAGGATTATCTGATTAAAGAGGTTAAATTATCCTCTTATTACTTTAATAGTTTATCTTTTCTGAGGTTCAGGTAGAATGATGTTTTATTGAAGATACGCCAAGAGGTGGAGTTTTGCCTTGGATTATGTTTTGTATAGAAGCTGAGTTTGAAGCAGAATCAGAGGTGCCAAATCTTATGACCCATTCATGCCAGAGGGGGGTGAGGGTGGTGGGAATTGTGGAAGATTCGTGCTCAGGGAAAGAAACCCAAAAAGTTTAGAACAGAGCTTAGAGGGTTTTTGTTAAGCAAAACCTTCCTACCAGGCTGTCTCACAGCACTACCTGGAACCAAGCTTTGCCATCTTAACTGAAATTTTTAACCTTTATCTTTTCCATATTTCAAATTCCCGTAGTTAAAACCAAAGGGCGGAAAACTGGAACTGAAACTGCTATGAATTCTCTCAGTCCAATCTGTGGACACTGAAGGCCAAGCTTTTAAAGGCCCTTGAGATTCTAACAGTGTCAGCAGATTCCCACAGGCATTGTCCCGTGAGGAGCACAACATTTTTTGAAACCCCAGGGAGAGACTGGTATAGAAATCAAATTTGTTTTCAAGGTCTTTACTCTGCATTCACTTTCTCGGTGCTAAGGAAGGCAGCATCCTCTGTGGAAAGCAAAGGATGACAGATCCTGGCTTCTGTTATCTTCTCTCTGTGAAGGTGTGTTTGAGATTAGGCACAAAGTCCAGCTTTTGCGGACCGGCACCAGGCACAGGCTAAAGCAAGTCTGGAGCACATCAAAGGGAGAGGAGGAACTTCAACCTGCTTTATCCCTTCACAAGGGTCCAAAAATGTGACTCCCATGCACAGGGGTGGGGACAGCAGCTCCTGCTGCTGTGCTGGGGGTTGCATAGTCATCAAGGCTGCCAGGAACATCACCCAAGCCCCTCTCATCTGCTCAGTTTTCTTTCACCACAAAACCAAGAAGGATAATTCTGAGTCATGTTTGTATTGTGCTTTGAGACTTCTGGTTAGAAAAAAAAACATAGAAGGATTTATATTATTCTTCTCATGAAGAAATATCTTGATGGGACTCATGATCATCTTGCCCTCTTCTGTTGAAATCCTGCATCAGGAAGCATAATATGAATTTCTGTCCCATTAGGACAAAGATGTCCAGATGGAACGGGACAAATAATTAAATACACTCAAATGCTGTGTCAAGAAGTTAATCTTTCTTCCAGTTTGGCATTCCTCTGCATGTTAATAACCACAAGAATTAGTGATGGAAAGATCTAGTTTTGCAAGAGCAGTAACATGGGAAGCTGTGGAAAATCATCTCTGTCTCCATCTGGCATCAGTAACGAGCAGAGAGGACTCAATGCAGCCCAAACTGAGCTGCAGCTTTGGTGATCAGAGCAGACAGAGAGCAGTATTTTCTCTACACCTCTGAGATGTCCTGGGTACGGAGAGAACACTGTGTGTTTAAAACCATGGTGCTGGACTTGTACGATCTAAATCTCTGCTCCAGCAATCCGAATCAGGTGGGGTGTCTTTTCCATAGCGTTGCATCTGCGGCGGCTGCAACTTAATGTAGCAAAAGAAACTGCACCTTAATTAAAAAAAAAAATAAAAAAATAAAAAGAGCAACCATGCAGGCAAGAAGAAGCATCTGCATTTGCTTTACTGGATCCTTTTGTCAGGCATTGTGATCAGGCTGACAGTTAGCCCTGAGGAAAGTTATAAATTCTGCGCTGAATTGCGGTACAATCTTTCACCATGGCATTTCTGCCCTCTGGCCACGCTCTGGTTATCCATAATTGTGGCAGATAATGGTTTTTTATGGCTGGAAACATTCTTTGCAGGCACAGGGACAATAACCAGGGCTGAAAATGTAATTAAAGTGAATGGATGAACTTTCTTAAAGAAACAGTGTAGATTATTACTGGAGCTTAACACCTACAAAGCCTGAGGCAAAATGGCAGCATCTGAAAAAACTTGTATAAATTTTAAATGTAGGGCAAGCTTGAAGGTGGATATTAGATTACAGAAGGAAAACTGAGACATTTGATGTAACAGATAACTAAGGGCTTAGATCATCTCCAGAAATATAAACTAATGTAACTTATCTTTCTCTGTCAGTTGGAATATGTTATTTGTGATTCATGGCACCTTGTTTTCATGAATCTATGGAGAAGTTTGTTGCAGATTTTGTCCACTTGTGCAGCTGTAAAAGCATCTTCCTTAAATAATTAGAGTAGGAAAGAGATGGTATGTCTTCTTTGTAATACCTATTTCTTATCCTGGAATGCAACAGATTTTGTTTTTCCTCCATGTAGCACCATTGAGGATCTGGAAATGAGGTTTTTACTGAACAGTTTTGTAAAGGCAAAAGTTAGTAGAAAATAGCAGAGTTCTAGTTATTACAGTATTTCTAATGCAACTCTGAAAGCCAAATGCATCACAAAACATTATTTATTTCTGGTTTACTCTCCTCTTGGGGTTATGTTAGTTACCTGCAGGTAGTTCTTTTCCCTGATGGAGCTGCTTCCCAACTTCTGAAGGACATCAACATTCTCCTGTATCTGCTGAAAACCAAAATGAGTATTAATGTACCCATTCACAAGCTGATGAAGGGCAGTCTAAACATGTCCAACTTAGGCTTGGCTTTTATGTTTCTTCTCCTGAATCTGGGAGTTGCTGGGCTGGAGTTGGAGAGCTTTCACTGTGTTGGGGCCAGCAAGGCACAATTTTAATGCTGCGTGGCCTTCTGAGGTGACTTTTCTGAGCTGCTCTCAGTTTGCACGCGTGAAAACTGGTTGCAAAATTAAGAAACAACTTGATTTTTTTATCCTGTTCTATTTTTAGTGCACAGCTTTGTTCCCACAGAAACATTCCCGCAGACACTCCGGGATAGTAGAAGTACAAGTAACACTCAGCCTGCCATGGCACAGGTGGAACAGCTGACTTCCCCACTGACTGCAAATTAAGACAACTTTCTGTGTGGGATAAAATGAGAACTGGCAAAGCTGCTTTTGTGTATTTTAAATAAGCTTCACAGTTAAGGATAAATTATGCTAATCTAGAACCACAAACAATGCAGGCAGCTGGCTTTTGCACACCTTGTACCTGGTTAAGTGAGCTTGGTCTTTGAGCTATGGGCTTATATGATCAAGCTGATTTTTGAAGTCCTGTGTATGTATTTGGGTTTTCTTAGCAATTTATTAGCTGTTCATCGTGGAAAAAGTGGGTGTTGTGAAAAGCATCATGGAGCGAAGGGATAGTGGGGACCAGTCTCACCAGAGCAAGTGAAACCCTAGTGTGTTGGAGGGGGCACAGGGAAGAGACCTTAAAAAGGTTATTTGAAGCTCTGCTAGAACATGTTCTTGGCAAAAACCTCTGCCCAGTTGTATCTCCTGGTTACCATCATGAGAGACTTGCATCACAAGATACTTTCTTTCCTGAAGAACAAAAGAAATCCACGAGGATGTCAGTGTTTGGGTGTCACAGTGCTATGCACTTGTATCTCTGAGTTGAGAGAGAAATACCCAACAGCCCAGGCATAGAATTGGCTGCATGTGGCCAAATTCCATCACCAGGTCATTCAGCAGAGGGAGAGGGGTGTCAGTGGAAGCAGAATCTGGCCCCATACCCTTCCCCAGGGCACACAAAGCATTTCAGGCAGGTTTCTTCTGCCACCCGTCGTAGTGGTTTGGGCTTCCAGGGGCCTTATCACATGCCAGGGAGTCTGTGAAAGAGCCCATTCAATTTATTTATTTATTTGTCCTACTCTTCAGGTGAAAGACGACCTCAGATACTGCTCCTCTTGTGTTTTAGTGATAGAATGAAGAGAGAAAATAAGTCGGAAAAAGGAGTTCTCCACAAACAGGCCTGAATTTTGTAAAAGAAAAATGCTGTAGCAACAGATGAGCCCGAAGAAAATGGTAGGAAAGCTCACTTTGGTTCTCATCTAATGGCTTTCTTATTATTGGTGCTTTGATCCACCCACACAAAACATGGATCAGGAATTTGGGCTCTGTGATTAAGCCACAGCTTGTAACGCAGATTTTTTCCTCTTTAAAAAGAAGGGGAGAAAAGGGAAAGGTCAGCTGAGATACTGCCAAAAAAAATCTATGTCCTTTTCCTGTATTAGTACAGTCAACTTATACATGGCTGATTCACACTATGGCATAAATATCATTGACATGATCCCACCTGACAAGATCATGTGATATGGCATATTAAACTTCAAGAAAAGAATCTTTTAGATCAGATGTCCTCCATCAATTTCAATTTCCAAGTAATGTAGCTTAAAGAATCTGGCATATGAGAGAAATTCTGGTGTCTGTCTAGAGTAAATAACTTCGTGTATTATAGTTACTGCTCAGAGTAGGGATCAGAAAATAATTTTTTTTTTTTAAATTTGCATTTTTTTCAATGGGGAATTTAAAGTAGCATTGGTTTGGGGTTTTTTCCAGTTTGATTTTTTCTGAATAAACGCAAACCAACTCAACAGACACACCAGAACAAGCAAAACGCTGAGCAGAACATTTCTCTCAATTAGCCATATCTACACCTGTAGCATGTTGCCACATGTTTTTGATTAATACAAACACACAGCTCTTGGTATGAATTTCTCTGCATATGAATGTACTACAGAAATGCACTTAGCTCATGAGAAAAAAAAAAAACAACAAAAAAAAAGTTTCAATATTAAGAAGATAGAAAAATGACACAATATGACTAAAATGACAGTATAATAACGCTGAGGCTGGAGAACGTTTATGCAGCATCTGTACATATGATTTTGTCTTTTGGGGTTTGCAGAAAGAAGCAGGAAAGGTGAATTGTACTTGTATTGCAAACAGCAGAGGTCTGATATCAGGAATGGGAGTGGAAAATAAAAACAGTCAGTTATCTTCAGGAGGTGGGAAAACTTTGCTTTGGGGGATGGACAAATATGGACAGTACTAATGCTGCTCTTGACTGGGAAGGTTTTATCTTTGGGTGTCTTTGCTGGGTTCTGCTGTAGTCTCCAAGCTGGAATCCTCAATTAGTCACACAAAGGTTTTGGATGGAAAGGGCTTGGTCCCATCTGCTGCTGAGAACCAAGACTCATAAGTATAAACTTCGAGTAACTGTGTTTTACATGTTCTTCTAAAATTTCTTCATATGTGCTAAAGGAAACTTGGTCCTTTATTCAAAAGCTTGTTCTCTTTTCTGCCTCTTTTCCAAACAGCCTCCAGTTGATTCCTCTGGTTACTCCCTGTCCTGATGACACTCCAGATTTTACTCATGTCTGGGACTATGTCTATTCACAAGGGTTGACCTTTTGACTGAAAAGCTCTATTCGTTTGTAACATTTTCTCTTTTCTGAAAGATATTTTTGAGTGCTGATGAATTCATTTATGCAAGAAATATTTAAAAGAAACCAGAAAAAGTTCTACTACCTTTCATTTGTGTCAGTCATAGTTTTCTGCTGACAAATGAACTCACAATTTGAAAAAAAAAAAAGTGCAATAAATACCTGCCTTCAAGTTTATTTTTACAGAAGAATTAAGATTCTCATACCCTGTATCTATGATGGGAAATGTGTGTGGTGGACATTTTGTCCTGTGATGGGAATGGCACAGTCTTTCCCACCAATACACAAAAGCCCAGCAGCACAACTGTTGAGGTGTGAAAAAACCCAGTCTGGCAAGGAAAAGACCACACTGGAATGGTGAAATAACTGAGAACTGAAACAAATCTTTTTCCTGCCGCTCCCATTTATTTTCTCATCTTTTCCAAAGCTGCTACTCCCACAAGGAGACTCTCTGATAGATGAGGGAGACAAGGAAAGAGCAAATTTTTGGGGAGGAATTCAGTGCAGCTCGGATGACAAGTGTTGCTGAGGTGAATTGTGTGTGGAGCCATGGAAGTGTCCATCCGACACCTCGATATTGTGCATGGCTGGGGCACCCTCTCTGCTGAGGCTGCTGCTCTGCTCCTTCAGTCCGAGGAGATGCACCAGGAAGCTGCCAAAAGCAAGTGGCAGACAAAGGGAATAATAATTGAACTAATGGAAAGGAAGGGAATCCTAACAGGAAGGTATGAGATGAGCACCTCTGAAAAGCAAGTTATCAGTGGGTTCTGGGCTGCAGTGCTGGAGAGGCAGTGGTGCATGATACAGCAGAGATGCTTAGAAAGATACATGGTTATGAACATAGGCATTAACCACAAGTGGAATATAAACCCTTCATTTAGCTTGGGGTAAAGAAAGAAACAAAACTGTTTCTTGATGTCATGTCAGAAGAGATCATGTCTGATTCTGATGTGCTGCAAAAGAAATTTTGCATGTGATAGAGCCCACAGTTCCTCCATGTCCTTCATGCCTTTTAGGCACAGAGAGGGGCAGACAGTTGGATTTAGTGCAGTGCCGTGATGATGCCAGACAAGTATGGAGAGAGGGGAAAGTTCTTTTGCTCTGGGCAGCTGGGAAGCAAACACAACTTTTTTTGCGGATCAGGCTCGCGGTTGCTCTGTGAGGGGATTGCTCAGGCGAGGCTTATCTGTGCCCTGAGCCCAGAGATTGATTCGGGGCTCTTGGTGCCCCACAGAGACCACACTTTTCTAGGAAAATAAACCTGTACATCTTTAGATAACATGGGACTGAAAGGTAGCTCTCTTACAACGAGCAGTGATTAGAGTACCTTCTTGCCTGTACTCTCTGCACTAGCTGTTGTTGAAACACCTATTAAGCCAGGTTTTGCTTGTAAATCCACTGTTGAGGTGTGAAATTTGTGGCTAGACTTCCCTTCCCATACTCCAAAGAAAGTAGCAACTTACCTGCCTCAGAAAGATGCTGCAAAATGGACCTTGGGAACTACAAGGGGTTGTGCTTTGAGGGTGCTGAATATATAAAAAAAAATTGGCACATGTTTCCTAACAGTGTTTCTATCTCCCCTGGCGCTTCCTTTTAGAGAGAGAAAGCTTGCAATCAAAAGAGTTAAGTGTTGCAAGAAATGCGTATTTCAACTTTACGTGCCTTAATTTCACGGTTGAAAGTTTCTTTGATCTTTCTTTTATTTTTTTTCTTTTTAGCGTTTGTAGGAGAAACTTGTGCCTAACAACAACATTGCAATGTGGCCAAGTCTTCAGGTAATTTGCTCAAAGTAGAAAAGTAACGAGCAAGAGTGTAGGAATAACTCCAGTAGGATCTGATCCAGCATGTGTTAACATCATGGAAAGGTTTCTATTCGTTTAAATTGGTTTTGGGTTGGCAATATGTAGATCTCAACAGAATCTTTCAAGACTTGTGCAGTCTGTGGGTGTTTCATCTGTAACAAATGATGCCAAGTTTGTGGATAAAGTATATCTTGGTTTGTACAAACGATGAGCGAACAATTTTAACAGCAGCAATTCATAAATGAGTGGTCGTGACAAAATTTATTTAGAACTGGTCTTATTTCAATCAACCATCGATTAGAAAAATATTTGTGCCTTCAGCTACCTATAAAATCCTTACAGTAATTTCTGGGAAAAAAATCTTCGGTATTTATTTTTAGTGGTACTTTGTAGATTTTCTTTCAAGGAACTTGGTAGTTAGGTTTGATAGATGAAGGATCTAATGTAGCAATATTTGCAATAAGAAACAACTTCTTCCTTGTTCAAATTCAAAACATTTCCAACAAAGAGAGAACCAACTGTTTGTCAGTGCTTCAGCTCTTTGTTGTTTTGATCTGTAGATTTTTGGGGAAGGGAATTAAAAGGAAAATGTCAGAAATGTTCCTGATACTTTTGTGTATCATTAGAAAAATTAACTGTCGCTCTCCTACGTCTGGAGTCGGGCATTCAGATGCTGTTCTCTCAGCACTAGGGGATCTACACTAACAAGCCTGATCCATGCTGACATCTAACAGACCTCATTCCTTCACTTCCAAAAAGTCAAAGGGAAAAATCTGCAGAAGTCCACAGGGAATGACCAAAGAATCACAATGTTTGGAAAAAAAGGCAAGAAATATCCTATATGGGATACTGTGGTTTTGGACACTAAAGTCTTTCTTGCATTTCAGTGAGCATCAAAAATCATTTGTGTCCCGTGTGCACAGGCTCTGTGTGGTCTAAACACCAGTAAAACTGGTGAAACTGAAGATTTATAAATATATCTGATATTCTGCTTTTCCTTGTGTAATTACAACATTTTGTTTAGATAGACGGGGTGCTGGGAGAAGTAGCACTGTGTGCCTGCCTTTAAAGTCCCAAAGGACTTTTTGTAGGCAGCTGTTGGCTGGAAAAAAAGATACAAGGAGAGAACTACGTTTGAGAAGGAATATTCTGATATTCTCCTGGTGTTTAGCATGAAAGCATTTGCAATTTGTGGGAAGCAGAAACTTATGCATTCAATACACTTTTTGTCACTGTTAGGAAAGCAAAACCAAGTCAGAACTCCACTAAGTTTCAGGGACCTTTAATTTTTTGTAGTAAGAACTGAGCAAGGACACTCAGTCTTTAAATCAACTGAATTTTTTTCCAGTGGGAAGGAAAAAGGAAAAGGGAAAGAAAGAAAAAACATAAAGCAATCCAGTACATTTGGATGCTGAACAACCCCCTCCGAGAGTTATAGCAGTAAATGCTGCAAAACTGAGGAGAATCAGGAGAGGTGTAAATCCCTGGGTCATCTTTTGGCTCTTGGAAATCTGGAGATTTCCTGGAGGCAATATCATTCCTATTTTCCTGGTTCAGGTCACCTTACACGTCCTTCAGAGTCATTTAGGACGAGGTTAGGGTGCTAGACAAGATAAGCAGTTGATTCACTCTGTTGTAACAATTCCTGATTGTCTCTGTCTCTGATAAAGAAGCATCTGGAACAAAACTTAATCTTCAGTCTGATGTTTATTTGTGTTCCAAATGCCATTAAAAGAAATTAACTTTCTACTATTGTTTAAATATCAACACTTCTACTCTGTAGTGTATAGGCAGTTCAACAGAATTCAATTCACGTAGCAGAAAAATACCTATAATCAAAACTGAAACAGTATATTCCCATTCATAACAGAATATTGCTCCTGAGGTATTGAAGAATATCAGCAAAGACACTGCCATACTTCCCAAATGACGTGTGAAATTCAGCCATGGGTCCGTGCAAGCTTTCATACAACTGTGGTCTGACCAATTAGATGGACTGTGCAATTTTTTTTTAAGAGAATGACTCCGCAAAGCAATTGCGAAAGGGTCCAGGCAAAAAGGGGAAGGGGAAAAAAACAGCTGAAAGAAAATTCTTTAGCTTCTATTTACTTAAAAAAAATATCTTTAATTAGATTCTATTAAGTAAAAAGTCTCAAGGTTAAGATATTTCATTATTTTAATGATAACAGTCGGGATTGAAAGCAAGGAATGAGAACACTGAGACTGGATTCTGTTTCTCCTCAGTGGTTTACATATTTTCTAATTTAAAACAATGTAATACCTTTTTGCACTTGTCAGTGAAGCTACAGCTCAATGTGATTTGGTGCCTTTATTACTTCTTAGGCTTTCTCTAAGCTGCAAAAAGGAAAGTCTTGCTGAATGTGATTGTGCTTAAACACATCTGCAATATTTAGGTGAAACAATCCCAGATTCTATTACAGCTGTGAATATAATTACTTTTCTGAACTGGAGGGAAAACTGGGAAGAAAATAGTTGGTCGGAAATCACGTTTCTTTTTTTTTTGTGTCTCCTTCCCAAATGTTTTAGTGCTTTGTTGTGTTTAGTGTTGCAGTGCTTTTCCCATTGCAACAAAACCTAAAAGGCCTGAAAGACAAAATAGACAAGAAAAAAAAAGGTATGTTGCAATGGATGAAAAAATATTTTAACTAAATGAAAAGCATTGTTGCATTATTGTTTCCAATCTCAATTATAATCTGTAAATTTGGTTAATTTTAAAATGAAACATCATTTGGGAAAGTCAAAACATTTCAAAACCCTAAATGAAATGTTTCTTGCTAATAGAAAATATTGTATTTTTCCTTGACAACTAGTGCCTGCATTTTTCAGGGAATAAGCTGCTCATCAGAAAATGTAGTTTAGGTCTAAGAGCAAATATTAAATTCTACCTTAAATATATTTGTGAAAACAGAATAGGTTAAATCAGATTAAGGGAGAGACATGATAGAATACACTATGTCAGAGGTGGAGGTTTAATCTGCAGTAAATTAAGAGCCCTGCAATATTTCTTTGATTGCTGGCAGAACACCAGTAAACCAGTTTTAAGAACCTGCTGAACACCCTTTGATGAAACAAATTTCAATTAATAAAAGTGATTCTTAGCTAAATTGCAGTCAATTTGAACCAAGTGCTCGAGCATTAAAGTGAATTCCCCACACAGAGTATTGTGAGCAGTGCAGTAGTGCCAGGAACTGCCCTGCTGTGGGACACAGGGTTGTTTATGCCACAGAGACCCTGGAGAGGGATTTTTAAAGACTCTTCCCACAAGAAGTGACCAAGACTGCTCTGCCTTAGCCTCTGTAAGACCAAATCTGCAGGACAGACCTGGCATCTGAAGAGAGGGTGAAGAAGCAGAGCATTTTTTCAGTGGCAGCCCTGCAGGTACCCCAGGCACTGCCAGCACCGCTGCAGACCCACCAACCCACCCACATTCTTCACTTGCTGATTTTTTTGAGCCCTGCCAGCCTTGAGTTTATATAAAATTTAGATCCTGCAAGATGCTAGTGCCCTCCACTGTCACTGATTTCTCTGAAAACCAGAGGAGTCCAGTCCCTGTAAAATGGTCCTTGAATCTCCAAGGCACCTCAGCGTTGCTCAGTCTATCAGGAATTGTGTCTGCAGGTAAGAAGATGTCTGGATTAAATCTTAATTCTCTCAAACCAGTCAGAGTGGGGGCTGGATTTTGCTGGTGAACAAAAATGAACAGGATTACACTGAAGCAATTTGAAGAGCTCAAACTATTCCCTCCCTCAGCAAAGTCAAAAATCTCTAGAAAGATTTCTAGGCACTGAACTGTCAGCAGCCATGGTGATTTCAAGCAGGCAAAGTTTCACCAAAGTAGTACCCAGAAATTGCATCAGCACAGCTGCTGCTTGAGACCTGGAAAGCAGGAAAAAGGACTCTGATAAAAGCAAAGAGCCTCTTTTCTTGTTAGACTAGAAGGGACCTAAAAGTGCAAAGAAGGGAAAATTAAAAGGAGGAGACTTTTTGCTTCTGATTCTCTAAGGTGGTGGTGTTTATCTCTCAGGGAATTCCACATCTCATTAGCAGTTATCTTCATGCTGATGGCAATGACCATTTCCCCCCGGGTGGGTGGGCACACACCAGAGAGGGGCTGGGCACAGGAGGTGCTGCTTGTGGGTGGAATTGGGCAATGCTGGCACGAGCATCTCCCCTCTGCAGTGTGGGGCCTCTGGCAGCTGCAGCCTTCTGCTCCCTTTGGGTTTCATGGAGAGGGTGGTTATAGTCATTGGATAAGGTGTGGCTTCAAGGATTTCTGTTTTCATACTCTTTATTGAAATCCACTGAACCGTGCTGTCTTGTCTTTCATTTCTGTTTTTTTATTATGCTTATATCCAAGGTTTTGTCATAAAAGTGTAGTTGCCAGGAGGCAAGTTGTATACGAAAAGTGCTCTGCTTGTTTTATTTGAATAGCAGAGCATGTGTAAGATTCCAGAATTTAATAGGCTGCTTAGGTGTATTTAAGTAAGTTTTGGGTGCTGCAAATGCTGTGCTGCTGGGTGAGTGGTGCCTCACTCCATAGTCCCTGGCTGTGGCTGGAGCTCCAGAAAAGCCCTGAGATGCAAAACCCAACCCACCACTTGGGGTACAAGGTCAGGGCTGGAGTTAACCAGAGATCATGGGCAGTTTGGTGTGTCAGAGCCCAGTGGGTTTGATTTTACACAAAGGGTAATACAGCTGCACGTTTTGTAATGGACTTCTGCCTTTTTCTCAAAAAGCTAAACCTGGTACTATCCTGTAGCTCCCATCTCCCTCCTTCACTGCAGTTCTCTGGGATCGAGACTTTCAATCTTATCCCCAAAAAGTGGATTCCCTTCTAGGGGGGAAACTTGGTGAGTTGGTTTGATACAAGTGAGCTGCCCTTCAGAACTGCTGTGAGGCTTTGGAGTGGATGCCGCCCTGCTCTCCTCTGTAGAAGTTCTGCCTCAGCCTGGCATACATCCAGCTCTAGTTTTTACGTCAGTGCTGTTGGTGACCCTGCTGTGGGTTGTGTTCTCTGGTCTTTGCTATGTGCTTTGTGAATGGTGACATCCACTTTCACACAAATCCTTTTGGCAACACCATAACAGCCAGTTTCTTTAGGGGTAAAACTGGGGGTGTATTCAAGTCAGAAGTCAGCTACACAGGTAATGTAATGATATGCATTAATTATATACATTAATTCTGAATCTGTAAATATCAAGAGTTAACAGTGGTCAGATTTAAGCTTTGACCCAGGTCTATCTTCATTAAAACCTCTGACTGTAAAGACCTCTGTGATGTCCATGCAGTTTAGGGGCTGTCAGGAGCCAGGTTCAAGAAAACCTGTTCTTTTTGGAGCTGAATTTTTGGAAATGTATTTGAGGGAATAGGGAAGAGAACAGTACAGTTCTTTTTGAATGAAGTGGAGAACTCTGTAGTACATAAAGAAACTGGCAGGGACCCATGAAAATTAACATCAGAGATAAAAGGAATCTAAACATTGCTATGCTGGGAGAGTACAGTGAAACCCTGATGTTGGGCTTTTGGCAGGTCTAGGCATAAGACAAAAGCTTACTGATGCATAGCCCAGGCAGACCTGGCATATTCTGCTCTGGAGCTGCCCTGCCAGCTGCCTCAGCCATAAATGGGATCCCACAAACATGTACAGTCAAGGATGAACAATGGGAAAAGAGAAATATATTCCGGAGGCTAAGAGAGAAGAGTGGGACTGGGAAGCATTTTTGATCTCAGTTTGGTACTGGCTTTTCTGCATTAGGCCTGCAATGGAATGAGGGGAAAGAGAATGGTTTTGGCCATACAGTAAGTTGGAGATGCTGGATGTTGTCTGCTGGTGAATGTGGGGACCCCTGGCTGAGTCTGGTCTACCAGGAAGACAATGAATGAAAGTGAAGGCTCGCATGAAGGTGCAGAGTGGGTAACTCACCCCAGTGGGCACCTAGGGAGGTGCAGAATTGGCTTGGTCTTAGAGGACACACGTGGACTTGCTCTTACAATGCACACCCTCGTGTAGACTGGTGGGTGACCACAGGCAAGCACATTACCTTGATCTCTGAGTACTCACTAGCCTATAAACTCAGAGGTGCTGCAAGGAGTAATTAATCTGGAATACCTCCAGGAACACTTTAAACATGAAAAGTGTCACCTCAAATTTGTTGTAAAATGAGGTGACAAATCATTTGAGCAAATGTTGGGTACTTGTCATAAGACATCCTCTCATAAGAGTGAGAATCTTCTAATAATCATTAGCAGCTTATTTGCATGGATTTTTCCTGCATTTGATGTGAAATCTTGTTTGGCTGGATGCAAGGAAGGCTAAGTATGTGCTGAAAGCCAGTAATTTGATTATCTACACTCTTTCTGTCTAGTTATATGATCCTTGCAAAGTCCTTTATTAAAACCTATTTAGAAAGAGTTGCTAAACCTTGGTGGAATGCCAACCATGCTAATACAATCTGGCCAGTGAAGAGTAGGTGCTTATTGAACAGAAAACTTTAATCTTGTTAAGACTGGATACAAGAGGAAACGGTAATAACTGGGTTGTGCTGAAACTGTCGCTCAGACAATGAAGGTGGCACCTCCGTTGTGGTGTGGACACACCTGCCCTTTTTCATACTGGAAAACTCTTCTTTCATGTAGGATAATCCTAATGTATAGGATTCCAAAAGAGCTTTTCACAGGTCATAATTATCCCCCCACGCCAGCAGTTCCTGAATAGGCATCTCGGTCACTTCATTTGCATGTTGTGTAGCTACCATTTGTACTTCCAAGGGGAGGGATCCCTTTGAGGCAAGTTTGGTTAGCAGTTTCTACCTTTCAAAAGTAATTTTTAGAGCATCGATAGATGTTGTGGTAGCTCGTAGATAGCAATAAAATAATATCTAAAATAAGATATGCTCTTGGCATTTGTCTGTATGTGTTAGAGGAGGAGATTGTGTAATTTGAAGACATTAGTAGAAGCTGGGCAGAGATAGCACGTTGGAAAGAGTCCCCTGTAGGGAACCCTCAGTCCCAAATGTAAAAGGTATGTGTGGAGACATGTATCTCCAGAGCTGGACCACATTCCTTCTGGGGCCATAAACTGTTTATAGAAACGCTCGAAAGCCGCACTAAAATAACTGGACTCAGGTCCGCTGAAAGCTATGGGTGGTTTCAGTGAAAGGTTTAATTAGGATGGTGAATTTGGGCCAAGTAATAGCGCAACAATGAGAAAAAATGAGGAGATCTGCTGTTGTTTCATGAGTTTTATTTAAAGACTGATTCCAGGCAAGTGCCGCGGCTGGAAGTGGAGCATGCAGGAGGGCGCTCTGTGAGTGAATATCCAGCATGGCTCTTGCATGCCCCCAGCCAGAAGAGCACACCGAGTTCGCACAACTACACTCTCTGTTATTTCCTTAACACAACCCTGAGCTGTTCCTGCCCAGCATTTGCAGCATTAGAAAGTGTGTGATCTCAGTGAGAAGTGAAGGACTCATCTCCCAACCAGCAAAGCTCAAAGTGATCACAGGTGAGACAGAGGCGACCCCACTCCCCACCATCCCTGTGCCTCCAGCTATCCATCCTCAAGACTCATGTAGTTCGTTCTGTTTTGGAAAAGCCCACAGTAAAGTTACAGTTCCCCTCTGTACTTTTTGGGTGCATGTATTGCTTGTCTGTCCATCACAAGATCTAGTGACCGTACAAGTTGCTGTGGCTCTGCATTTTCTCTTCCAAGAATGAGTGGCTGACATCCGTGACTAGGTCGTGTTTGAGTGTAGACTGATTTATTCTCATAATTATTTTAAACAGTAATAGAGTTACAGGCTCTTACTTAGTGGTAAAAATGAGCTTTCTCCTTGGAATGAGGAAAGAATAAATGCTCATAGTTGTCTATAAATACCATTAAGCAGAAGATTTGATAGAAATGCAACTGTGAAATTAGACTCTGTCAGTTCCTTGTCTGGTCTTATTTTACAATTATGTGCATTGACATCTGTTATTGCTAATTACTTCTTCAAACTTCAGCAACGATCTCTTGCACTTCCTCTGAGAAATGCTGAAAGCTTTTAACAAACAAATTAATTATTTATAGTCTTTGATGCAAATTAGCCCAATTAGTTGTAGCATTGATACTTTCTTCATGTAAGAAGAAAAGAGAAAGAATGATCGTAATACATATTTATAAGTACCTTTCTGACAGATGCTGGTAGGTCTTGACGAGGAATTTGTTTAGACTTATAGAATGACTTTTTTACAATGACAAACCAAAGGTACATTCTTGTGAAATGTTGAGTTCAAAAATACATTGAATATTTAAAGATGGTTCTTGTGGGGAAAACCTTTGCTTTTGGCACCTGGACATGTTTTTTTCAAACGCAGTTCCAAACTCTGTGATCCCCAAATTGAAAGTATTGCTAAAAATTAAATACTACAGAGCCCAGTTCAGGTGCTTATACCTGGAAGCTCTGCTATTCTTTCCTGTTACCTCGTTTAATGAGAGGTGATTTTGCCATATAAAACTCGCCCCAGGAGCAGAAAAACTCATGTAGGGGGTCTACTGTAGGAAGTGATTGCTCCCAGCCTCTCACTCAGCCTTGTGCCTCAGGATAGGCTGGCAGAGAGTGTACAGGTCACCCCTTGCCATCCCTGATAGTGGGAATGAATGGCCATGAAGGCATTTAGTGGACAAGCTCCTGTGTGGCAGAGAATGCCAAGTTTAACCTTTTCCTTTGTACCGTATGGCCTTCAAATCCTGTCTCAGACCTTATCTTTCCCCTCTGTTTAAGAAGTTCTCCCTCCTACTAAAACAATAAAAAGTGTCCTCCGAGGCTCACGTTTCCCATGCTCAGTCCTTTCTCCGATGGCATTTTGCCATCCTTCAGTGCTGCGCTAGCTCAGAGATTTCCTCCAAAAAATATACCGGACTTACAGTTTCACCCTCAGGGAGATCAGTGTGAAGTGATTGTTATTCTTCAGTCTAAATGGCACTTTCACAAAACAAGACAGTAGTGCTTTGGGTGACACTTACCTGTAATGGATGGTATTGATCAAGCGTCATTTTTTTTTCAGCATTTCATCCTAAATGTATTTTAACTTGAATGTGTTTTGGGGGAAATTATCTACGATAGAGAGATTTAAAAGGATGGCCGACAAAATCTGTGACTACGTTAGAAGAGGGGAGACCACCGTTTCAGCCAAGAAGGACAGTTTATGGCACCTCAAACACCAACCTGCCTGGCTTCTCTTTTCAGTAAATTCACTTTCCATCCATGGACTAGATCAACCCTTGCCAGGAGGAATAATTGCCATTCCATCCATACATATTTCTGTGGAGTTCAACTGCTCCATTGTAGCTTTCCCCTCTGAACATATGCAACTTATTGACTGAATCCTAAGACACTTTTTTTTTTCTGTCTCGATTGTTGCCTTTGTTTTGTTGCATGTTAAGGAATGTGACTGACAAATTTTCTGTGGTTGGCTTTTGAGCGTTGGTCATTGTCAAGACGGGGTGTGGCGATAGTCACTGCTGGTATGTGTTGGGAATTAATTCCCCTTCAGACTACTCTGCCCAGGTATTTCATTAATTCTTACTTGCACATCTTGTGGAGAGTTACAAAACTGGGACAGAACCCTTTGTAAAATGTTGATTCCAGGAAATATCTGGTTTTCTTTCACCCTGCAACTTCCAAAAATTACAGCATCACCCAAGTGCTGCGGTATGATAGAGGTGCACATTTTGCATATATCATTTCTGAGATTACATTTGCCTGCCACAGAGCTGTTTGGATACATCAAAGAAAGAAAAAAAAAAAAAAGAATGTTTTGTTTGAATATTTTTTTCCCTAATGGAACAGAGTAAAAAAACTGTGTTTGCATGTTTTGTAACTCCAAGGCGAAACTCTTTCCCTAAGAGTGTTTCAGCTGAGGGATGGGGGAGAACAAATCACACGCCATGCTTTTGGTTTTCAAAACTTCAATATTTGAGGTTTTCACACAACTGTAAACAAAAAGGGAGCTTTTTTGATTTTTGTGGGAAAATAGAAGTCTCACTTGAAAAGCTGTTTTTTATACTGAGAATATTTCAGTAAGAGAAATCTCTGACATAAATGTGTAGTTGGAGACATTGTGAATTTAACCACAGGGAGATGCTACAGAAACTGACTGTTGTAATATGGGGAAACAGCATTTACTTCATGGTGTTCTTCACAAAGATGGGGTATTGCAAATTTTCCCCTCTCTAGAAATAACAAAACAAAAGCTTGATTCATTAGAATGAATATCAATATTTGCTTTTTCACCCCACTGAGGTATTGTGAAATTTGTTTTCAGTTTTGTAACCAGCAAATCTTTGTTCTAGTAAACAGAAATGAAAAGTCAAGTCTAGTTTCAGGTAGTATTCTTCAGTGGAGAGAAAGTACCTATTTCAAGAAGACCAGTCTGGGAAGGGAGAGTTACAAGTGCAAATTGTTCTGCTTTTTATTAGGTTACCAAGCCCAATAAAATAAATCAAACTGAGTGGAGTCACCAGTTGTGCAGACAGTGAGAGTGGGTCATGCACTCCTGGGCACCCACTGCATTTGTGTGAGGGATCTGTGGATATGATGAGGGGTTTTTTTGGTGCTGGCTTTAAAACTCCCAGTGCTTCTGCAGATGGGACTTTTCAAGGATCTTCCTTCTGCAGCAGTTTTTGTGAGCCCAGGGTGTGACACACTTTGTAACCAGAGCAAGCTTCACCCTTTGACTGCGGTTTGTCCTGGTCGAGACTCCATCCTGGGTTTTACTCAGTGCTTCTATGAGTAAGTGACTGGGCATCCAGGACCTTGCAGCCCAGGAACAGGCTCGGTGTCACCAGGTTCCCATCTGGAGGCTGCAGTTTTGCCATGAACTCGCAGGAGCATGGCACCTTCTGCTGGGCAAATTTCTTAGGATTGAGCCACTAGCTGACATTTGTAGTTCAGGACTGACAGTCCCCTACTAATCACTCCACGTACAGACACCGAGGAGCTAAAAGGTGGCAGCGGCAGCCAGAGGGAAGAGGGTGCACTGTTGGAGGCAAACACGGAGGTAACAGAGCTGAGCAGACCTGATCATGTTCGCCCTGGGTCCGGGTCCCAACAGAGAGCCCAAAGGCCTTGAGTCCTCAGGCTGTGCTCTAACTACAAAACCAGTTTCTTTTCTCCCCAGTTGTATTGTTTTCTCTTGGAATTCTGCCTCATGTTTTCCTAATTATTCCACTGCAATACTCAACCCAATAGTTGCATGAGGAAGCCGATCATAACGATTTAAACACTTCTACAAAAGGCAGATTAGCAGATTAGTGACTGCTCTGGAAAATGTGCAGCAGTGCTTGAAAATTAATCCTGCTCTTAATGCAGGGAAAAAACAAGCAGGCCTGTTATTAGTGTTTCCTATTTAAAATAGACTTCAATTTCTGATTTTAAAATTGCAAATGCTATAAAAATATGGTGAAGTATGTGTTCTGAAGAAACCTCTTGAGGTTTCCTATAGCTAATTATTTACAGTATGAAGATCTGGCATAACAGGTATAGGCATCCTGGTGATTATGTATGAACATAATCATGGCCTGTCAGATGTTTTTAATTAAGATTTCCCTAGACTGAGTGCTCTGAATGGTGATGAGCATTAACATCCTTCAGCAGAGCAGTGCACAACTTATTTGCAGACTGTGACCATGTGCTGTGCTCAGTGTTAAGCTTTGAAGTATAGATTTAGTTTGAAACTGGGTGAAGTGAGGTGCTGGGTTTGTGCCTTAGTGATTCCTGCTCCCAACTGTTCTGTCTGCAGGTCAGGCAATCTCTGAGCCTCTGTTTTTTACTGTAGACTAAGCTAGGTAAAAGCTGTTTCTGCAGCCAACATTTCGTGATCTCTTGGAGGCATCTAAAAAAGACAGCCTGGATGCATTCCCAAGTATACTCCAACATCAGGTTCTGCAAGGTAAACTATGCTGCCAACTCCTATCCCTTCCTTCTTCTCAGGAGAGCTGCGCCAGTGACTGACTTGTCACCTGACGGAGGGCGTTACCCATAATGGGACAGTAATAGTGAAAAACTGGGTGATAGGAGTGGTGAATACACCAGGCACAGGAAAGTGATTTTTCCCCTCTGTTCAGCAGTGGTGAGGTCACATCTAGTGTGCTGTGTCCAGCTCAGGGATCCCCAGTGCAAGGAAGACATTGGCAAACCCGAGCAAGGTGATGGCCCCAGGGTGGCCGGGCACAGGATGTTCAGGAAAACCCCAGGAAAACTGGGTCTGCTCAGCCTCAGCAAGAGAAGGCTAAAAGCAGGGAGAAGGACACAATTGTCATCTTCAGGTTCCTGGAGAGTGGTTAGAGAGAAACTGGAGAAATATCATCCTAGAGGTGTCAGAGAAAGGAGAAGAGGTAGAGGGGGGCAGGAAGCAGCAGGGAAAACTCCAGCTAGGATAAAGGAAAAAATTCTTCAGTGCAGAGGGGTTAGGCTGAGGACCAGAGAGGAGGTAGGAGACACTCAGAGCTCCACTGGAAAAGACCCTGAGCAGCAAGACACAGAGGTTGGTCCTGCTTTGAGCAGCAGCTTGTATCAGATGAAATCCAGAGATTCCTTCCAGACTCAGCTGTTCCATGTTCCTGTAGAATCTCATGGTGGGTGGGGGTGTTACTTTTGCTGTATAATTCTGGGGTTTAGTGTGCTTAGAACTAAGAGCACTCAAACCGTGTTGGAGTTTTTCTGTCTACTCAAAGCAGTGTTTTGGTGTCTCCCAACATACTGTGAGGAAATACACTGTTGTTTATGTGGGGATTGGGGATGGCAGGTACACAGAGGGGTTTTCTGCATGCCTAGAAAGAAAGATGAAAGATTTATAACATTGTTCCTTTATACATATAATCAATTGGATATCACTGGCTGTATTAACAAGATTTTTATGCTATGGAAAGGTCAAAAAAAAAGGGGCTATGGGAAGTGACTTCTTGATCTAGATAAAAATACTCTATGTTCAAAACCAAAAGTGTGATTTAACACTTCGGGAAAATGTCCTGGCTGTGAAATATATTAGGATGGAATCTCTTGCTAAAGAGTGTGGTGGAGGGTCATTTCTTTTATCCCCCCACAAAATTAATCTCAGCAATAGTATAGAGTAGTATAGATCACAGCCTTTTCAGCTTGAGGGGACTCCCTGAGTAGAAGAGCACACCAGACTAACTAAGCCAGCCAAGCAGATTGTTTTCTCCAGCTGACTTCCAAAGACCACTTACTCCATGGACCTGCTTCCCTAACTCCCTTGGGGGCCACCATACAGTGCCCTGTATGAAGATATGAAGGTATTTATTAAGGAAACTGTTCTGAGGAGAAGGTCCAGCTGACCTGCAATGTGGAGTTTTTAATGTCTTTTAATCTTCCATAATGTGAGATCTAAACAGATCCAGATCCACAGACTTGCACAAATCAGCACAGAGTGCTGGTGCCCCAGGAGCTCTCCCGTGCATCCAATCCAGTGTGTCCTCTTTGTTTTCATTTTCCTCTTCGCTCTTTTTTTTTCTTTTTTTTTTCTCCCCCCCCCTCCCCCCCGAGGAATTGGGGAGGGGGGGCAGTGTCCTGCTTTTTAAAGAGGGAAACTTCTGGCCATCTGCATGTAAAACAGGTTGCTGCTTGCATGAATATCTATGTGTGGTCATTTAGGAGTGCTCATGCATTTCCCTGTTTTGTGTACAAAACTGTGTGAATTGCATATAATTTAGAGTGCCATCACAAAGTATTACTACACAAAGTATAGCAGCTCAGCTTTTGTCAAAAAATAAGGTATGTAAATAAAGGCAATACTGGCAAAGATGATGAAATTAAGATTAGCAAGTAATGAGTAAAATGATTTACTTGACTACAAAGAGAAACTGGATGAGAATCTTATCTGGGAAACAAATGTAAATCCTCAGATTCCATTAGAGATACATTAGAGGTTGGTGACAGCTCCCAATCCAATCCATTATATATCCATATCAGCTCTAAAAGGCTGCATTACAAAGATTATCTGTGTAGGGCTGGTTATACTGAGTCCTCACTGTTACAATAAAAAAATCTCCTGTTACTTAACCACTTCCTGTAATCATCATCTGTGACTGTACGTTTGAAATTAGCTGAACAGGATCCTCTTTTTTGTTAATTTGCTTATGATTATAATTGAGGGAAAACCATCCTTTTTAAAAACTAGTTAGCTTTAACTTCGGGCCAAAACCTTCCCATTATCCAAATGAAAGAGCACAGATAAAATATTTTCTATTTTACTCACTATCAGCTTCTTAAGTATTTAAATTTTTTTTAACAAATGTTTAAAAACATAAATCATGCAAACTTGTGATTATGTGCTTGCACAGTGATTTATAATGTCAAATTTTTTGAAAATTATTATTTGCATTCTTGATAAAGTAAATGCTGTCTGTTATTATACCTGTTTCTGCTATATGGAAATCACTGTGCTTAAACAAACTGCATTATGAAAAACATGTGTTTTGAGAACCTGTTCTCTAAAGATATTTAATTTCCATTTAGAACACTAGCTTTAAAATTAATGACTCTGCTTCAAAATGCAAATTCCCCTTCTCTATTTCAAGTAGACAAACTGAAGTTCACTGACTCCTGAAATATCGCTGCTTTGTCCCAAGAAAGCGCTGTCTTTTTAAATCTCAGCTCTAATTCCTCTTTGATTTTGCATCAACACCTTAATGGGGAAAAAATTCGCCACAAATCAGCATCTGATTAGCCCAAATCATCCCCTCCTAATCCCCCTCCGAAAAAACCTGCAATTTGCAAAGTACTGTCGTGCCCCAGTGTAGCATCTTTGTAAATTTAAAAACCCAGGTGTATTGATGGAAATACATAGAACATTTTTAATTAAAACTCATAAAATTGTTGGACATCTGCTCCGAATTGTTCAACATTTTAGTGGTTAACAGATTTTGTGCACCTAGATAATGAATTACTCGTTATTATTGGCATAAATAGTAGCTGTGGGGCTTTTTATAGCAAGATCAGAAGCCTCTTTGTGCAAGCTCTGGCTTACTTTATAGTCTTTTGGCAGATGCCTATTAGAACCAATAAGTTTAGCTAAAAAAAGGGAGGCAGAGTTAAACACAGGAAACAAGAGTTGAATGTCCGCCAATAAAAATGATCACAAATCAGGGCTGCTGATGTCATAACCCTTGAGGTCAGAGGTTGGGCGCGGAATAAATGGCTCTGAAAGGGGCAGCCTGTCTGGAGGGCTGAGCTGTTGTTGGCAGGCAGGCAGGGCCATGAGTAAATGGGAGGCACAATGCCGCCAGTGGGCCTCATTAGCAGCCGGGCCCTGGTGAAGAGAAGTGTTTGATGAGTCCTTCACGTCCCACTGTGGCACTGTGTGATGTAAATGGAATAATTACTATGATCTAATGGGCGTCTCTTTTGCATGCGGGCCCCCGGTGAATGGAGCCCCTCTTTTATGGCATTCAGCCCGGGTTGTGTAAACTGTGGGGTGCCACTGGGGATGGACGGCGGCAGGTCCCGCCGACCCGCTTGTATTCACCCTCAATAGAAAGAGAAGGCCAAGTAATTTACTTCCCTGCCTTTCACCATGAGAGTGGCAGATTGAAGGTCACACTCGATTTGGCAGGACTTGAGTCGCTCTCTGTGCTGACGCCGGGTTAGACAGATGCAACATCTATTTGCGGGACTTTCAGGGCCGGGCCGTTTAATTGCGGCGTGCGTGCTCCCAGCCGCGCTCCCCACGGACAATGCGCGCCGAGATATCCCGCTTCTAAGGAAGCAAACAGCCTGGATCTTAAGTGCCTGCCTCCCCCCCCACCAGTTTTGCGCGTCTGTGCGCACCCACCCTGCGCGCGGTGCGGTGGTGGCAGCTCCCGAGGTCCCGATCGGACCCCGATTCGGATGATAACAAACAGCCCATTGTTGTCTTTACATAGATCATTAAAATCTGAATTAAAATAATTGCATCTTGTGTAGACACAGTACTTGTTCAGGCCGAAAAGATGTGACGTTCTCCCTGCATAAAATTTGGTCGGAATGTGCTGTTAATGACATTATATCGATTGTGTAATGCTCTATGTTCCTTGTCTGAATCCGGGCTGCCACAATCCTGACATAACGAGATTTCGTTGTGGCTGATTTCAGATGTCTATATTATCAGTCAGCATCATTTCCTTATTAATTATGTGCTTTGTGCATCCATATGGCTTAAATTAAATTTCTCAGACTTTTTTTTTTGTTTTTTTTTAAGCAGGATAATATTCTTTACAAACTCGCTCGCTCCAGAAATGTTTTGTGCATTTTTCCCTGGCACTCCCTGTGGGTATGCTTTTTAGGGAACTTTAGACCAGACCATTATTTTTGATGTTTGTTTTTATGATATGCTCCATGCATGGCTAATGAAGGCTAAACCGTGGACATGTAGAAGTCAATGGAAAAACTCTGAATGACTTCAGTAGGACCAAGATTAAAGTGTGTGGTCTACACAAAATTCAGTGGAATCCAGTCTCTTGGAAAATATTTTTCCATGGGATATTTTATAAGGTCATTTTAATTACGACCTGTACAGTATTTTTGTTGTTTGCGGTCACAAGGAATCCTCACTCATCATTTGTGAAGACAACACAATCTTTCCTTTAGGCAACATTTTGTATTTTTAGAGAAGGAATAGATTGTGGATACTTGGGAAGGTCAAATCTAGGTCAGCATCAGTGCTCTAAGCAGTACTCTAAACACATGTTTACATCATTTGGAACCCATTATTCATGGTTTTATATTACTTATTGTGAAATAATGCATCAACAGTTTTGTTTTGTTTTGTATTTAACTGGTAATATTTGAGTGTTAGACTTCACATCAACGGAGTGTGGGAGAAACAAACACGTGCAATTACTAGACAAAATAGATTGGAAGTTGATGATCTTCTGTTGCCTGTGGAATCACGGATGTAGTGATGTGGTTTTCTTGGCTACTTCAAAGGAATCCACAAAAAAGCACCTACTAAAAGCAAAAGCTATTGTCAGGAACTGTAAATTCTCTGTACCTGGTCCCATGTGCTAGGTCTTTCTAAGAGTTTAGAAAGTTGTTTGAGGTTCGCAAATTGAAGAAGTCTGGAAGGGCCTGATGAAGTGTCTTTCACTGTGTGTTGGATTATTTGCCATAATTGTATGGTTCCTTTCTTTTGTTTTTTTGGCTGAATCTGATAAACCTGGCAGCAACCATCCAAACCAGCCCAGGGCTTGGTCACTGCCCTGAAAGACGGTAACTATGTGCTTTCCTTAGCAGTGCCAAGAGTCTGACATTGTTTGGTTTCACAAGCACATTTTCCAGATGCAAACAGAGCCAGCAGGGCTGAGCTCTCTGGTCAGGGAGGTGGCAGGAGACTCAGCATTTCTCGCTCTCCACTTGCACGTTCTCAGCACTCAGGAATCACCAAATCCCGCGGATTTCACTTCCTCTTCACATAAAACTTTTGTCTTCCTTTGGCCTCTCCTGCCCCATAGAGTCAATGGGGGTTTTGTCCTTGGAAAACAGACCCCTGAGCAGGTCAAATAGGATTTTCTGACAACCTACTAAGTGCCAGGGGAACAGAGGATGCCCAGTGTAAGGGACTGTTGAGCAGAGATGTCTTCCTTTGCTGGTTTGGGGGTGTGCCTGGCTGCAGCCTTCTGCTGTCAGGCTCCAGCTGTGTCACTCACGCTGTCTTGGTCTGGCTTTGCTTTCTGTGGCTCTGTGTTCCAATGCATCCATAAAATAGGCAGTCATCACACCAAGCCCATCCGAATTCAGCCCCTGCTCTGGTGCCTCACATTTATTGCTGTCACCCTTCCAGCCAGCACAACGCAAGGCATCACACACCTTGGTCTGAGGCAGTCCTTCGTGTGGCCAGAGCTGGCAGCTCCAAGTTTCCCTGAGTACAGCAAGCAGGATTTGTGCCAGTGAGTTCAAAGAGCGCTAGAAATGAAAGACGGTCTCAACCAGATTTCCCAAATTGCTCAACACTCAGCAGTTACCTTGCTGAGTCTGCACCTGAATAAGTGGCTTGATTTTTTCAAAGTTATTTGCCAGCCTTTAACTCTCACTGCTCCTCATGATAAATAAAGTTCCAGAGGGAGTTGTTGTCCATTAAGTACCTGGGAAACCTTCCCTGGTATACGTACTGTTATTAGAATTATTATTCTTTTATTTGTTAGAGCTGTTATTTGTTCCTATAAATATTCTGTGGTAGATTAATCCCACTTCAGGAGATGAAGCAGGTTGGCTCTGTCATTTAATATACCTGAAGGTAAACATTACTGATAGAAATCTGTCAGAGGGAGGAAAACACAAAAGCTGGTTCAGAGTTTCAAGCCTGTTTTGGTCAGTATCGATCCTCCTGAAACTGGTTTTTGATTGTTCCTTGTTTTCTGGGAACAAGCTCCAGCAAACAAGCAATTGCAAGTCCTGTCCCCCACCGATCCTCTGGAAAAAGGTTAAATTTAAATAATCATTTTGAGCGCTGTTCCTGTTGTAGGTGGGGTTTGGAATGCGGAGTACAACAGACCCTCACATTTTTCACTGATTATCTTTAATTGCTTGTGAGGGCTGAGAGCTCACATTACCCCCAGGCACCGCAGACTGACAAGGAATCTTCTTTCAAGCCATTTATAGAGCATCGCATTATCGAGCAACTAACAGAGCAAAGCTGACACGGAAAGAAAGTTCGTTATTACTTTCATTATTGTCAAAAGAGTTTTATTTACTTCTGAAGCCCTACTTTTAAAAACACTTTCTACTCGGAAAGTGTTGCCACTGTGGGGCTTCTCCCCTGCCCTGGAGGAGGTTCTGACTCTGCAGTGCCCAGAACTCCTTCAGGAAAAGCTAATTGTGCCTCTAGAAAGTAACTGCATCTGTGAATCGAAGGCTTGTAGGTACTCCTTTTGCCAGACTTTAGGTGGGATAGGGAAAATGGAAAATTATCTGTACTAGGAGGGTTTTGCAAGTTTATTTCCCCCTTCATTCCATGTTTTCCAGGGATGACGTGCACTGAGAGCTAAAGCTCACAGATGAGAGCTCTGCTGCTTCTGTGCCTGTCACAGATACCTTAGAGGAAGGCAGAAGGACATGGGGTGTCCCGAGGTGACAGATCTATGCCAAAGTGTCAACACTGGACATTTAAAATCCCAGGATCTCTGATATGAACCTTATTTCATGAGGTTAACACAGATTAGGATAAATGTATCATGGATGGTGGGAAGCCACGGAAGCTTAATCTGAAAAAATCAAGCCACAGTGCCTAAATTTTAGCACATTTACCTTGATGAGCCTTGATTTCATTGCACAAAATCCCAACATGGTACATGGGGAATTCCAATAAGTGAGGAATTGAGTCAGGAGTCATCAAAAACTTGGACTCTGAGGGAGACTGGACTAGCCAAGGCCATATCCCTCTTTCTCTGAGCCCAAGGGATTGCCTACACCCTGAGATAAAGCAGTGTTAAACCAGCTGGGATTGCTAACCAGCGCTCATAATCTGACAGGTGAGGGCTGAAACTCCTGTTATCTGATAAAATACCATAAAGCTGCCAGCTCTACCCATCCCATGGATTATCCCACTGGACTGCTTACATGGGCCGCTACTTGGAAAAACCCAGGCTCAGTGTCTTCTCTTGGATGCTGAAAAGTCGAATCAATGTTTTCTACTTCGTTATTGTCAGGTAAAAAAATGCTTCCAGGGTTACCAGGGGGAAGTGATGGCTGTGTGAAGTCTCAGGTGTAGAACAGTGGTAACAATTTCATTCCTGAGATTCAAGTTGCAAAACACATCTGCAGTTCTCAGCAATGCAATTCATGCAATTCCAAGAGCCTAGGAAAACGTGCCTTGAGATACATCCAATAACTGGCACTGGGATACCAGCACACATCATGATTTTAACCCCTCCACATTTTACAGATTTAAATTACTACCAAAAATCTAGTGGCCAGAAATGAAGCGGGCAATTACTTATTAATCTTGGCATGTACTTGTCCTTCTTTAACAGTGCCAGATTCCATATGTAGTTTGTTTGACCTATTTGCTTCTAAAACTGGGTTTTATTTTTTTTCTACTGCATCTGTGGGAATGCTGATCGAGCCTTAATAGGCAATGGAAGTATTTGTAAACCATCTCATTTGTCTGATTTTCGGTACTGTGGTTTATCAAGTAGTTGATGAACAAACTGAAAAGCCAGTCTGGGTATATGGATACTTTTAATCACAATACGAACTGAACACATCGGGCTTTAATGTCTGGCTTTAATAGAATTCATTGTTTGATGGCAGGATTTGTAGGTGGGAATGATATAAACACGTCCACATATAGGTAATGTGTGACCATGTTAGCAGCAGTTTCAGCCTCAGCACTCTGTCCAGTGACTGATTCCTCCTCTATATCTCATAATTTCATGGTTATTGGGATTTTCCCTTTCTTCAGAGATGACCCAGGTAACTAGGTGGTGCCATGGATTTTGTGGATAATTTTCTGGAAACACTAGTTGAGTTTTGAAACAGATTATTAAAACTCCCTCTCTCACAATAGTTCTCCCTACTCTTACCTCTAGGACTGTTTTTTTATGTATTTTCCAATCTTGGGGAAGATTAAGTAAAGAATAAGCTTGCAGAAATCTTGTGGAGTGGCTAGAAGAAAAGTGGGGTTACTCTCCATACTTTGTAGTAAATGCTTTGGAACGAACATTCTCTTTCCCAAGAGAAGTCCAGAGCACTACAGGATTGAGAGTAAGTGGATGCACTTCCACTTGACAGACTTTGAGTTTTAAGGGGGCAGAACAACAGAGCTGGAGTCTGGCAGAAGTTACTTTGCAAACCTAGCTCATATTCCCCTTGGAGCTGCCCAGAAATTATATGAATCTGAAATTCACACACCCCCTCCCTGCAGCTCTTGTATTTGAGAGCACTTTGATCCACAAAGTTGTCCTTGTGTTCTGCTGAAGCGTTTTGGGCTTTTTGGTTTTAGTTGGTTGGTTTTGTTTTGGTGGGATTTTTTTTTCTGGGATAATGGAAAGCCAGGATAGTGCATGTCCCTCTGACCCAGAGGAGGTTGAAGAATCAGCAGGTCACGACAGACAAGCTGTACCACAGAGCTACTGCTGGGGAGGGCAGGATATATTATGCAAGCTGAGGGTGCATCTTATATTGCGATGGAGTCTTGAAATGCCAATATAAATAAGGTAAGCGGGGCTGCCAAAGAAAACAGTTTTCTCCTTTATTATTCTACCTTTTCAATTCTAATTAATTTTTTTTTTTAAACAACGCTAATGGCCCATAGCTATGGGATGGGAAGATAGGGCTGAGATAATGGGAACATCATTATGAAAAGTAAAATGCTGTGTAAAAAGGGAAGATAGTAAAGGTGAAGCATGTTTGGCACAGGTACTTTACAGTATCCATTAGCTGCAAGCTACTAAGATGGGCCTTGACTGGTTTTCCCAGAAGCTTTGGCAACTTTCTTCTTCTCTGTTTTGAGAGAAACAAAAGACTGTGCTGAGCAAACTGGGTTGGGCTGCGCTGTCACAGCCACACTCCAGAAGGGCTTGAAAGTCAGGACATAGTGGCCTTGGTGACATCTTGGGCTTTGAAACATTTGCACAGGCATTTCACTATGGGTCAGGAAAAATTGCATCTGCGCTTGGAACCCAAATTTGGGTTCTGGGCTGTGCTGCTGACCCCCAAGGATCGCTGGCTGCCGAGAGTCGCTCCGGAGGGAGCAGGTTGGGAGCTGCAGCACAGCTGGGCAGCTTGGGAATATCCACGCCAGCCATAAACAAGTTAAACTGGATGTTTGAAGTGTTCATCACATGGCATCAGGGCGCTCCTAGTGGGTTCATTTGCCTTTTGGAAAAACAGAAAATTTGGCCACATGCAGCTCTAAGCCACGAGACTGTGTTGCTTCCACTTATTCTGGCCCATCCTCAGCACACTTAAAAGCTGCCCAACTTAATAACTGTTAATAACCACTGGGCACCAAAGGAAGCTTTGACTCCTCTTTCGTGATGATGATATTACTTTTCCAGCTCTTGCCAGTACAGCATCTTCTGAGTACGAGCAAACAGAGAACACATGTGTTTTAAATCCCTTTGCTTTCTGAGATGCAAAAAATGAAAACTTCTTAATCCTGGTTGGATAACCGGGGCAAATCTAGAGGTGTTCATTGTCCTCTCTGCTACAAAATATTTTTTCCTTCTCCAGTACAGTCTCCCCGTGGCCTGCCTGGTTGACCTGATGTATATTTTCAAAGCACTTTTGCCTCTAGCTTTTGCTTGCCCACTCTGCCCCGCTGTGTACCCAGCAGCCAGGTAGCCAGCAGCAACAATAACACTCTCCAGCAATAACACTCTCCAACTTTCTTGCTTGAGTGTGTGAGTAGCTTTTAATTGCTTTCTGTCTCAGGGCAGCAGACATGATATTGGCTCTGTGTTACCTGAGTCTGCCTGAAGAAATTCCCTCTACAAGAAGGCTACTTCCAGATGAGGTGATGATCAGACCCAGCTAAATATTCAGATTACTCGATTATGCTAGAGGATAAAATTTCTTCTTTGTTTCACAGGGGATCCTGCTCATATAAGAGACATCCAGGCATTTCTCTGATGATTTGGCACATTAAAAAATGCTTTCTACAAAGCAGTTTATTTTCTGAAAGAAAACAGTTAATTGCATGTGCAACCACTCAAGAGTGTGCAGTTGGAAAAAAAAAAAAGAGGAACCTAAATAACTGTTACATTCTCAACAGTGTATAGTCTTGTGAATAACTAGAAGGACCTATTCATTATCTGCCTCCAAATATATCTCCACTCAAATGATTCTTCTGTTTGGAGGAATCTCTATTAATAGAGCCTAAGGAAAATAATGTTGTCTTTGTCTCTTTCTAAGACATGTCCTTATTGTGTTTTGGACAATTGGGTCATTTATGATGATGAGGTAACTTGTTCTGAATCCTGAAAAATGTAATTTCAGATGAACTGTCAGTAGTTTTACTAGCTGTTGAAATGTCTTTGCAACCTAATTTATAATTTACTATCGGCAGCATTCTAACATCGGTGTAAACAGCAGCTTAGGCGTCTATTCTCTTCCTTGAATGAAAAGGGGGGGAAAAGTTTAAAGTAACATGTCATGTCTGCGTATTCTGATCTTTCTGATATCTTGCAACCATGTATTCATCTTGGGAGAGCAGGGCAAGAGGATAGAGGACACATGACTGAGTCACCTCAGCTGAGCTGCCACGTGTGCAGGGATCGGGTGAGCTGTGCAGTGCAGCAGGTGATGGATGAGCCTCACCTCAGGCAAAAGCTGCTTTGGCTATGGCAAGCAACTGCTCCAAATCGATCCTTTGGCTCTTCCGAATCTCAGGGCAGCTGCTCCCCATGACAAGCCACTGATTCCTATCTTAGAGCAACGCTTGTCTCTGCCCTTCCATTTTCTCTTATTTTGAAAAACTCAGAGACTGGGATTTACAACAGAAGCTATTATAAAGGGCTCATAAACCTCTCAGGCCTGCAGGTTGTAAGCAGGTAATTAAAGTTAAGCACCTGCTTAAGTGTTGTGCTGATATGCAGCTGCTCTACTCCTGGAGTCAGTGGGACAGGAGTTCAGTGGGAGGATGGCTCCAGTGCTTCTGTCCAACTGGGGAGACTCACTTTTGCACAATAAACTCCAGTGAAGGGACTTTTGTCATGGGCAGAGGAAACAATATGCACTGGAATGAGGCATTTCTATACAACTTTATAGTTACCTATGGCACATTTGTATTACTGTTCGTCCTGAAAATAAAACTCATGTCCCTGACTGACCCTTGCTCCAAGCCCACACCCCTTTAATTCACTGACTTTTATCTGAAAGAAGCAGAGCAACCTGAATCTGCAGTTTCTCATTGAGTTATACAGGGATGCAGAGATTTGTATTTGAATGTCAGAGCAGAAAAGGAAAGAAAATGTACTAATTTCAGCCAGTGTCCAAACGTCCTGACTTCGACTTCTGTTATGATATACCTTTATTTATTGAGTTATATTTCATGTTTTTACAACTGGGCTAGAAAAACTAATAAAACAAGAAGAGGAGAATGCAAGAGCTTGACTCAGCATGGATATTGATGTGGTTTAAGACTCTGTTTAAACTAAGCTCGTGTAAACCATTGTGCTGATATAAGTAAGTATGTTGTAGACTGCTGCTGCCAACCATTTTCACTGCAATTTACAGCTGCTTTGTAAATTAACCAATGCAGCTAAACTCCTATAAACTAGGTTAAGTTTATTTCAAGGGTATTTTCACATAAAGCAGTATTGCTTTAATTATCTATTTTAAAACCGTATAATTTTGTTAATCCAGTGTAACTTTCTACATGTAAAGTAGCCTTCAGAAAACTGATGGAGCACCAAAATCTGCTCTCGCAGGGTTTTTGCTTCTGAAAGTTTGGAGTAACTTTCTTGACAGTTACATTTAAGAGCAGAATTTGGTCTCTTTTTCCTCTTCTATTTGAGCAAGAAGGGAATAACTCTTTAACTCCTCAATTTAGTAGGATTGCAGTGTCATGTGAAGAATGAGAAGTAGGTTATTATCTAGTCCATAAAATCAGATCTCATCCTCCAAAGAAAAATGCCTTAGCTTTTTCTTATCAGTCTGCTTAAAAACAAAACCAAAGAAATCCCAACCAAATGAACTATTTTAAGATTAAAAGCTTTGGGCAGGGAGGGTTTCACCTGAGCACAATAAAAGTGTTAGTCTATCAAGCCTTTATTTTTACGCGTGTGCTTCATGAATGAAGTTCCGTCCCATCCCTTGTGCTTTATTTACCCTGTAATTTATTTCCCCCTCTCTACCCAAACAACCATGGGCAGAAAAACACCAGTGAGAGCAGCTACTTTGAGAGCAAATACCAGTTTGGAAGACGGATAGGAGTTTTGATGTGACAATCCTGGCTGGAGAAACCACACCTAATATTCAGAACAGAGTCTCTGGCAGAGAAAATGTAGGTGGGCTGTAAATTCAGGTATTTCCACTGATACCATTGGAGCGACAGTGACTCTGCACTGCTTTGAGACCTGGCCCATTTGTGTGTCCTATCAGTTTTAGGTTAACAGTGCTGGATGGCTGTCTTCATTCTGCTACAGTATTTACAAAATGATTGTAATTAACTAGATGATGACTTAATAAATGTGTAAGATAAATTCCTCTTGGCTGGAAAGCAAAAATGGTTGGCAGCTTCTGCTTGCTTAAATTAAAACAAGAAGTTGCTTCGACATTACATTTCCAAACAGGCAAAAACTTGCATTGCCATTCAGAGCGGTGAAATGAAACCATGACAATATTGTTGTTTGAGTGGGTGGTGCTGGAAATTGTTTTACTTAAAGGCTCTCGTTTATTTGGGCACAAAAAGCAGCCTGTTGCTTTCTGTCTGACGTGTGTTAAGGGGTAACATGGCTACCCATCCATGATTATTTACCCAGCAACCTCAGATTATTTGCTGTCTCCACGTATGTACAGATATGGATTTGGATTAATTGAGGGAATGCTCCCTCTCCAATTCTCCCTTTCGTTAGCAGCTCGCTCTGCTGCGTTTGCACGCATGCCAACTGCTCGGCTTTGAGAGGAGCAATAATGTGCTTAAAAAAAAAGCTTTGCAATTATTTTAAGCATTTTCTTTCTAAAATTTTTGGTTGTTTTTTTTTTCCCCAGCTGCAGTTAATTTCTGTCTGATTAGTCTGACCTTTCACCCTACAAGGAAGTAGTTTAGCAAAAGGGAGAAATGTGGTCACAGTATATATGTGTGTGTGTGTGCTTATGTATGTAATCATCAGCTTTATTGGTTTATGTTCAGCATGGAGAAGTTCTGATTACAAATATTTATGCACACTTTTAGCTATGCTAAAGCTTACCATCAGTGTTTGAAACTATTTCTCCCTTTCAAGAGATTTTGATGAATGTGAAATTACAAGAAAAGTTCCAGTTTTGGGGTTTTTTTCATAAGTCTTACTAGAAGCAATTAAAACACAGAAACCAGTCTTTACCTTTACTTCGGAATTTATTCGTGTATTTTAAATACATCTGTTTTCTGGTCAGTCATTGCAGAAATCTAAATCATTGCTTGTGGTTATAAAATGAATACAAGCTTGCACAGTGTGGTGCTGAAATAAAATAGAGATCTGAAGTGCTGACACCACGGGAGAATGGCAACTGAGAGGGAAGACGGCTTTTAGGTCTCTCTTACCTGATCTTTAATTTTCTGTCCCAAGCATCAGCCTACTGTTTTGCCTGTCTTAGGTCTTGTGGAGAGGAAGTGCTCATTGATTTGTGTTATATGAAAAGAATTCATTAACTGCATTGTTGCCTTGTGCTACTGATTGAGCCCACGATGATTCGGAAAGAGCATGTCTTGTCTTCTGACTTTGTAAGCACTTGTACGAAAGGTTTTCTGCACTTACATGTGACAGCTCAGGGCACTTGTCCTGCTCCAGAGAGGATGCTCAGCTGGCTTGTTCAGATCCAAATCCAGGGCTGGAATTCTGTAGTTCATGGATCCTAAGAATCAGTGCTGAGATACCAGCTCAGGTTTAATTTGGATCTGCTTTTCAAATGGCACAAGTTACGGGAAATTATTGGCAGAAAGATGACTCAGTTGATACATTTGTTCCCTCCCAGTTTGACTGGAAGCGTGTGGTGCTGCAAACTCAGGGAGGGCAATTGTTGTGGGATTTGTAACTGTGAATTTCATCTGGGATCTGATCAGCTGTTGCTGTGACGCCTTTACGGCACTCCCAGCTGTAACTGGTACAGTCCTTAAATGTGTTGTCTCTTTTGGCACCGGGTCAGGTATTTGAAAAATAAATCCAGTCTGGGAGTACACATGACCAAAGAGGTGTATTCCAAGCCAAGAGCAGTTTATTCAGCTGAGTGAATACGGATCATTTCTGCATTCATAGTGTGGCAATCTTTTGATGAGTCTCAGAAGCATCCAAGAAGTGGGAGGTGGAGCAGCTGACCAAGGGAATTACCAGATCATCATCCCAGCACGCAGTGATGGAGTTAGGAAAGCCAAAGCTGTTCTGGAGTCGAATCTGTAGAGAGATGGGAAGGGGACCTGGGGACAACATGAAAGAGGCCAAGCAATTCAATGAATTCTTTGGCTCAGTACTAAATGGTAAGATCTGCCTTCAGAAATCACAGGTCCTGGGATCAGAGGGAAAATCCTAACAAAGGAAGGTTTTCTCTTGATGGAGGTGGATCAGGTTATGGAATATTTAAACAAACTGTGCTTGCACAGGTTTGCAGCACTGCAAATGTTGCTTATGGACAGCTCAGGTGGCTTCTTGAAATCTCTAGCTTTGCTCTGTTTTCTTTAAAATGTATATTTTCCTCAGTCTTTTTTCATTGATTGGGGGTTTTCACTGTTTGGAAACCTTGGACAGTGCTTTCTTGCTCAGTTAGAAGCTCCTGATTTTGTTGTATGCAGTACTCAATAATAGTGAGAGAATACTATTGAGATATGGCTCTTGTCATTTTTTGATATCAACGAGTAAAACTAAGTTCTATGAAAGTCCTTTACTCCCCAGGTGACCCTTTTCAGTAAGATATTTTAAATTTGGAAGCGCTCTAGGCCTTGAGAGATATGTCTTGTGGCAGCGACGCCTTGCAGACGGAAGAGCGGCCGATATTTACTTCCAACAAAATGACGTTTTTTTATCACTCCATCCCATCTTCTGATTTCTCAATGACCTTTTCATTTGGGAAGCAGATCACGCTTTCCTTGTCGTGGTGCTGACAGTGAGGAGACAGGCTCCGTACCTGTGTTTCAGGGCACACGTTGGTGCGTATTAAGTGACTGTCACTGCAGGAACACGATGTGTGGTGAGAATCTTGCCCAAAGCACATGAGCAAAGTTCGCATTGGGAATCTGCTTAAATTAAAGCAAAGCTTGGCACACTCAGCAACAGTTCAAAATCCAATCTTGTGTTGTCACAATTTCTCTGTCATTAGCGTAATGTGAGCGTGAATTTTGTGTGCTGTCAGGCTTCCTTTCCTTACTGTAGGGAATTTTGTATCATTGCTCCTATTATATCGAGAGTCCCAGCCCTGGGAGCTGCTAGCTGGTGCTGGTACGTTACTGATTTGCCAGAACGGTATGAGCTGCTCACAAAATAGTCTAATTTCAGCATCTGTCAAAGAAATGAGGCTGATCAACGAAAGAGTTCACTTGATTGCTTTGAAAAAAATTAAGCGCTGGCTTATAACACACAAGGCATAAATTAAATCATAACTAGATCAAGATTACTGACAAGAAGTGATGACAGGTGTTGTGAATATGTTGACATGGGGATACTGCCCTGTATAACAATTGTCAGTCATCGGCCAGTTTTGAGGTTCGGCTGCGGCTAATGGGAAAGTAGGAACTGTTATTAACAGTCACATCTTCAAAAATAATAATTTAGGTTACAAACATTTCCTTCTTAAACAGCTGCAGACCCATCTGATACAGCAGTATTAGCCTAAGCCACATATAAAATACTACAAGTGTGTTCAGTACAGTGGTTAAGAAATGATTTCTAACAGAGACACTGGACTGGGACTACGAAGATCGGGGTTTGCATTCTGACACAGCCCTCTCTGTGACCCTGGGCAAGATGTGTCACCTCTCTGCACATCAGCTCTGAGTACGGGATGATATTTCTGTTGTCTGTCTCGCCTGTTTAGGCTGTTAGTTCACCGGTGCATCGCCTGACCCGTCTGGGGAGCTGCACACCTGGCACACCTGATTTCCTCTGCTCTAATCTGCAACATCACAAAAGTACAGCTAATTACTAATACTGGTGGGGAGGAGGGCACATTCCTTGCCCCAGAGAACTTACAAACTTTGAATAACAAGAATTATTGCTGCTGAGGTTCAAGTGGTACTGCATATGCAACCAGATGATTCCCATGTGCTGTTGTTTAATAGATACAGACTGATGCCAAAAATACATAGATGAAATTATATCATCTCTATTGACATCTTTGACACTTGTATTCCTTCTGTTGGGTGCTGCTGCAGTTTGGGATGCATAAAATGAGAGCTCCCTGCCTGCAGCAGTTCACAAGGATGTTTATGGACAGAAAAATGGATGGGGGGTAAATATCTGCCAGTCAGACCCCTCTCAGCTCTCAGCATCTTTCTTCGGAGAAATGCATCATTATATTTGAACTGTGATGTTTATGAAGTATCATTAGCATTATTCAGTTACTGACTTCAGATGTCTTCTTCTCTGGTCGGAGCAATCGTTATAGGTCTATCCAAGAAGAGCTGTGACAGATGTCATAGTTTGTTACAGTCACTGTATGCCAGATTTAGCCTCGGGTCGTGTACTGCTTGAGTACTTTCTCTAAAAGCATCTTGTGAGTACCCTGCAGTAGAAACAAGTGACAAGGACTTCAGATATATTTGTGACATTGAATTGAACGCATTTTTAGGATGAGATTATGATGTGGTAAGCAGGCAAACAAAGAGCAGAAGATACTTGCACAAAACCAGTTTCCTACCTATTCTGAACTGCATCCTTTCATTCAGATGGTGCACTAACAGCAGTCAAGTCCTGCAAATCTGGGGTTAGAGGGGTTTTTTTGCCTCATGTTGCAAGACTATTACAAATTTTCCCCATGGCTTAAACTGCTGTATTAACTATTAAGTAAATTGTGATGATGAAAGGAAGAAAGGAGCAAATAAGCATGGCTTGCTGTCACACAGGGACCCAGAGTCCAACTCGGCCATGAATTGTATTTGGTCTTCAGCTAAAAAGACAGAGACCACCCTGTTGGTTCGGTCAGTGTATAAATACAGACAAGAAACTGAAATATCTGACTTTGGTTTGCTACAGAGACAGGCTCTGGTGTTACTACATGCACTTGAACTCAAACGGGTTTTGTGTGTCACTAGACACGCTGCATTTTGGGACCAACTGATGGCCTTCACACACCAGAAACCTCAATTTAGCCTTCCCTGTCCATGCTGAGGGCCTCCCTCATCAAATTGCAGCTTCCTGAGTGGGTGGAGAGCCGTGTTTTAAACTGACATGATAGTGCCTGTGCCATATGTAAGTCAGGAGTTCCAAGCTGGCAGCAGTCACTCAGTGCTGTGTTCCAGGTCAGCAATCAAGTGTTTGTGAAAAGGACTGTAAATACCATATGTTAAGTAAGACTGTTTTAAAACAAATACACAAAACCCTGGAGAACTCACTGGTGTCATCATGGCCCTCAGAAACTCTGTCCCACCCACCCTAGTGGGAAGTGAGAAAATGAGTGACAGAGCTTGGGTTACCAATTACGGCTGATGCTTCAGTATTTGATTAATGCTTCTAAAGTTGTGAGAAAGGATGCAACAGTGTCTCCTCTCCAACGCTAATGACCTGTAAAAAAAAAAGAAAATAATTGTGGAAAAACTCTCTTGTCAAAAACAGTCCTTCTGCGTGTCCCCCTGAGAAGGAATCAGACGCACGATGTTATCCATCTGGCCAAATGATCCATAAGATACTGCTCTCCTCCAGAATAACTGCATTCTTCTGCAAAGGCTGCTTGTGCCATTGATGCTTTCTAAGGGACACTGCTGCCATTTGCTCCTTAATTAGGAGATTAGGAGAATTCTTTGACTGAAAATTAAGAATCACTATGGCTTATTTTTATCACTCGAAGATCACTCCAGCAACTTCCTCCAGGAAATTGCAAAGGGAAGTCATTATGTGAGGGGGGCTGGGGAGGCAAAAGCCAGCTAGATTGTGCATATGAACCCCAGATGAAATGCATCCTAGGTCTGTGAGGGGGGCAAAAGGGGTGTTTACTAGGTCATTTACCATGCTCTTGTTTTTAAAGTTTCCTTTTCCACGATTACTTGTTGACCTTAATTGTTTCCATGCCCACGAGATAAGTCTTTGTACTTCCTACGGAGGCTTAGCGGAGAGGTCTGGGGATTGCTCTTGCTAATTGCCCTGTATTCCTTCATTTCCCCTGAGTGGCTGTGGCCAGCCTATTCCCACATATGCTACCAAAATCCATTTTAATAGAAGGGGCAGCAATGCACAGCTGACGACATATGTTGAGCTGCATTCAGGACTCGCTGAAGCATGCCTATCATGTTACATAAAAGGAGAAGGTCAGTACAAAACAAACAGCTTTTTACAAGCTAGGGCTTAAGAATCCTGTCCTAAAGAACTCTTGCATTTCAGAGAGCGACAAATCAGCTTGTCGCTGAGCTCTGTTCTTTCTTTAGGCTTTTTTCTCTTTTCTTTTTTTTTTCGTTGCATACATCAGAAATACTGTTAGTCTCCCAGGACAACCTGTGTTAAAACATTCTCTTCTAGCAGAAATAAAGCTCTCCAGGGCCCAATCCTCAGGCTCCCTGGATGACCAGAGCAGGCTGGAGCACAGCAGTGCTTCTGCTGGCCCTGTGTGCACCTGCTGCAGGAGGGCAGCCCCTGGATTCCCACAAAATAAACTTTCACAGCACTGTCTGCTGGGTCTGGGGAAGAGGTTTGTATGGGCTAGAGGTAAAATAAAGAACAGGGAGGAAAGGAGATACTTGAGGAAAACTTGAGCCAATTTCAGTGGAATTGCTTATTTCCTTCTATTTTTTTTTTTTTAACTGTTTTTTCTCTCCAACTGACCTGGAACCAAGGTAGGAGATGACCCGCAGAAGATTTCCCAAGGAGAGTCTGGCTCTCAATTCCCATTTCCTTTAATGGGATCAGTGCACATCAGTCCTGTCTGTGGACTTGCCTTGCCTCTGGCAGGAGGGACTCACGGAGCTCGTTGCTGGAGGGACAGAGGAGTAAATTCAGACCTTGCTCCACATTTCAGCTGAGGCCTTTCCCAGCTGCACACGGGTACAGCCTCAGGCTGGTACATCAAAACCAGCTGGGCTGGAACCACATCTCTGCTGGGTGGGTCTGAGGGCAGCTGCCCCTTCTAACTCCATGGGTTTTTGAGGGTCTGCACAGACCCTGCTCTGAAGGCAGGTTGGGGGCAGAGTGCCCATGGCCCTGAGAATCGGCTGGGGCAGGAAGATGTTGCTTCCCAAGAGCAGTCCTTGTTGAACAAAGCTCCAAACATCTGTGTGGCACTATCTGTCAGGGCATCCTCGTGTTCGGCCTGTCCGCATTTTTTGGAGCCTTCACAAAACGCACCTCCCCTGGGAAGCATTGGTGATTCAGCAGATTCCTGCAGACAAGGGTTGTTTGTGGCACTGATTCATTCATTTTGGTTATTTATACCACTGTGTTGGGTGCTGTGTGAAGCAAGAGCAAAGTGCTGTTCATGCCCCAGAGGCATCAGAAGTCAAGAAAAAGGCAGGATACAAGGAGTGCACGTAATCCATGAAAGGGCAGAGGAGCAGGCAGCACTGGTAGTCAGATGGGCTGAGACAAAACTGTGCTTCCAGCTTCATCTCTGAACAAAGCCATAGCTTCTCCACTTGATTTCTGTGTGCAAGCCTAGTTTACGTGAGGATGTGTTGTAATATTAATCCCAGGTGCTTAAGCTGTGCTTGGGATGGTCTCCAGCCTGCTGGGGGCCAGGGGCAGCTGTGGCTGCAGCAGGAGGGCTGTGGGGTGGCACAGCAGCTCCCACACCACACAGACCACGTGCTCTGTGGGATGGGATGCAGGGATTAGTGCCAATTAGCATCGCTGAGAAGTATGTTTGTTACAGATATTTAATGCACCTGGAAGCTCCCATCAAGAACAGAATTATTTTAAAACCTGTGAAAAATCTGGTCCATAAATATTACTCTCAATGTGCTTTTCAGATGATGTTTGGCTCAGTCATGGGGCCAGTTCCTGCAGGTCATGGACACCACTTGCAACAGGGACCTGATGAGTGGTGGACACTTTTAAAAACGTGTTTTTTCACCTCTTCATATAAGTGGCTTTTTTCTGTTGTTAAATAACGGCTGATATAAATAGTATTTCTTCTTTAAGTGGGGCATGATTTCTTCCAGATTTCCATGTGAACATTTAACTGTGTGGCTCTGCCAGCTGTGGGCTTTGTGTTGCAATGCCAGGGTGCATTAGTGATCTTGGAATCTGAAACCTCAGGATATGGCAGAAGCAATTGATGCCACCAAAATGGGTGCAAGTGCTTGTTTGCCTGGGAGAAAGTAAACTTGTTTTAGTGAGTCAATTTTATAGTGAGTTTTCCTCTTTTTTTTTTTTTTTTTATTTTTAATTTAGTGTAGATTTTAAAACGCTATTCTGCAGCCAGCTAAGTAAACTGATGCAAATGGTTTCAATGTTCTTTTGAGGAAAAGTTTACAGAAACAGTTCTTGGTATAGGATAATAAAATTCCAACACTTGGCCTTGAAATAAGCAGAGAGGGAACTTCAGAGGCAGGCTGTCCTACTGCTTTTAAAGTTAAGTGAAAGCTTTGGGGGATGGGACAGGAACTTTGACTGACAGCTCCATTGAGACTGTTTGTCTCCCTTGTTCTCCCAGTATTAATGCATTTCACCAATATTAAATTCAAATTTGCTTGGATGATAAGGAAACCAATTAAGGAGAAAAAATAGTTTCCAGGGAATACCAGTGCAGCCTGGTCATAGCTGGGGACAGAAATACTGTATTTGAGCAGTTGTTTTGAGACTGTGTAAAGACACATGATTTGCTGACAGCAAATCCACCTGTTCCGTAGAGCATTCACTAGCCAGGCATTTCATTCCTCTAAAGTATATTAAACGAAACCCCAGCTCAGAGGGAGAATTTTCACTGTCTTCAGCCAGGCCTGGGATTTGTACCACAAAATTTTCCTGAGCCCAAGGACGCAACGAGCCTGTGTGTGTAACGTGGTTTGGGCCCTTGCGTGCTGCCCCGCCGTGAGTTTCAGTTTGCTGATCTGATGGTTGAGATGAAGATCTTTGCAGCTGGAGCTCAGTTGGGTGCTTGGCTGGTTTCTGCAGCCAACCTGCATCCCAGGAGCCGGCTGGGGAACACACCTGCTCCAACTTGATCAAAGGCTGTGGGGTTCCCTCCTGGTGCAGTGGCTCCACGGTTATTGGGAAGCAACATTCCTCAGCAGGTGTAAAAGTCCCTCAAGAGAAGAGCGTGGAGCCTTATAGCAAAATAGACATCAGTTAATCTCTCATGCCTAGATGATTTTACTGTGACGTTCTGCCAAGCAGCCCGAGGCAGTGAAAAATAAACTGCTAGCATTATAGTATCATTACGTTTCTGATTCTCCAGAGAAGCCAATATTTGTTTGCTTTTCTCTGAAGTGTTTCATGTCACCATGTATGTTCTCTCCCCTTCTTTTCAGGGCAGGGAGAGGGGGAGGAGGAAAGCTCCGCGGTAACTGCACAGCCCCGGTTTTGTGTTGCAGTGGGGGCTTTGTTGCTGCTCTTTTTTATGCCTACAAAATTTGTAAAGATTATTTGGCAACCTGTTACTGCGGTGTCGAAGTGAGCATTGCTTCAGAAAGAGGCCAGTCTCCACAAACAAATTTTGCAGCCAAAAGTGCTTGTAAATTTGATAGGTGCAAAAACGATCTGAAAGGGGCTCACGGGATGAGCCCCAGGCGCTCGCTCTGGGGACAAGGATCCTTCCCGCTCTCACCCAGACCGTGCTGCAGCCGAACCATTTCTGCAGCCACCCCCGGAGGGTTGATTCCTCCTCCCCGGTGCGCTCTCGGTCCCGCGGGGTTCAGCGGCCCCGAGGGTTTCACGAGGTGAAAAATCTGGTGGCCTGAACCCCAGCGGGGTCAGTGAGCGCCACGGGGAGGGGGCAGGTCCCGCTCGGATCCACAGCCCCCCGGGCAGCCGGCCCTCCCTCCCCGCTACCTGGCAGGCTCCTCGCCTCTTCCCCCCCGGGGAACACAGCCCTCCCGGTCCCTCCTGCGCTGCCTCGTTTGTTTAAGAACCCCGGCAGTGAGTGCTGCGGTTGATGACAAGGTAGCGCTGACGCGCTCAAAGGGAGCGCGGTCGCTGCGCTGCCCCGGGCGGGGATGGGGGGGACCCAGGCGGGACCCCGGACCCCGCGGGGAGAACCCAGCCCAGCACCATCCAGAAAATGTCAGCTAACCACGCTTCTTACAAACCTGCCGCCTGGCTTCCAGTTCAGCAGAAAACCGGGGACAGTTTTGTTTTTGTTTTGTTGGGGGTTTTTTTCCCTTTTTTTTTTTCTTCTTCGGTGTAACCACTAATTTGCTCGCCCATAGTAACAGCTAAAACATATGACATTATCCCCAATTTATAATGCCGTTACGTGAGCTTCTGGCAAAAAGTTTTGGTTTTGTTTTTTTTTTTTTTTCCTCTTTTTGCTTTATCTTTTCGATCCCGGTGATTCTAGAAGCGGCTGTAGGGTGGCTCTGTCCAGAGACCTGACTTTAGGAGCGGTTCGAGCAAGCTCCCTTTCTGGGGAAGCCCCTCGGGGCTCGCACCAGATGAGAACGAGCAATATTGCCTTTTCTCTCCTCTTTCCTGCTGCCTTTGCAGCTGATTGCATCTGATAAACATCATTTTCGTGCTGCTTGGGTTGTTGTTACTGACATCGTAAAAGTTCTAAATAATCAAACTTTGGAAAGGAGTCACTGATCGGCTGGTCTCACCTAGAGCTGGCTCTGTCTCTATTGTTCTCCGGGTGAAATGTTGCCTTGCTTTTCTTTGAAGAATCTTGGATGGGCTTGTTATCAGACTCAGTAAATTACAGTATTCTAGGATCCTGGAAGCCAGCATTCCTGTTAGACATCTATCCAAAAGTTACTTTTTACTCTTGCAGGTGATAAAAAAACGTGAATTAAGTAATTCTGTTTTTTGTGTTTTGTTTTTTAATGTGAGGCTAAAATATGCAACATTTCGTCTGTTCTCAGGATGGATTGAAACGCAGGGAAAAATCATGGAAATTTGGTCACCTATTTTCATTAAAAATTTGCAAGGAAAGAACCTCAGCTGTATTCGTAAGTCATGATATGCGCCCTTAAAAATTTTTTTCTTTTAACTTCAAATTTTTAAAAAGTCATCTGAAGTAAAAATATGGGAAGGAATATCACAAATGTCAAAGGTAGAACAAATGATCAGGAGATAAAAGATGCTGTTAAAAACAAAAACAAAAACCAAACTTGAAAACTGCCCAGCTGTTTTTCAGCACAAATTTTTTCCTGTGTTTCCTACATTAACATTTGCCTGGAGGAAGGGAAGGAAAGTGATGACAGGGCAATGTTATGATGGGAGAAAGATGATTAGAGGTGGCATTTAAAAAATAAAAATAATGGTGAATAGTACTGTGAATACAAATGCCAGGTTGTCTGGGTTTGTCATTTCACAATTTACCGGTTATAAGGATTTTCAATTATTTATTGGATTGTTTAGAAACATTAGAAAAACATACATTTCAGATTCTAAGCTCAGTATTTTTCTTCCAGATTTTAATTCTTTTAGATTCTTGTTTAAAAGTTCAGTTTCTAATGAGAAATTAGCATGTCTAGAGTACATTGCAAATGACTAATACTAAATAGCTAGAGCTGAGATGTAACATATACCGAGGCAGTTTCTCAAACTATCTGCTAAACCCCACAAAAGAAGATAAATGTATTAAAAAGGGTTGGATGGGTCATTCTCCGGAAGGGATAGAAAATTACGATGTATTAAGCTCTTTCCATAATATCAAGACTTTTTAATTTTTTACTGGAACTCTCTGGATTTATCACCGCCTTTTTCTTTTCCGTGTTTGCACAAGGAAAATCAGTGTCCAAAACTTGAAAATATTTTAAGAAAAATGCATTTAAAATTGTCACTGCCATCAGGGGATTGATTTTATGAGCAGTTTACACCAGAGAAGGATCTGCCTCCTCTTTTAAGTAGAGGTGGGCAGAGCAGTGAATAAGCTCCTCGCTACCTGTGTGACTGCTTCACATTTCAGCAACAAACCCTCAAGACTTCTTGGCCTCTCTGGAAGTGTTGGATTAGCAGCACTCAGCCTGTTTAGCTCTGGCAGTTGCCTTTCATTTGCTTTTTGGAAGGGAAAATGGTGAGAAACAGCTGCCAGGATTCTCCAAATCCCTCTTGTCTCCAAAGACAACTCCAAAATGTTCCTGTGTTAGTCCAAGTATCCCCAGGCTTGGTTTCATTTGTTCTTGGATAAAGGAGGACTTGCTGTCTGCTCTTTGCCGAAAAAGGAATCCTTGAACAGCTCCTTGGAGGGGAAAATTAGACATAAAACAATCCAGAAGAAAATCAGGAAAACCAATTCTTTGGGAGAAAACCCAAAACATTTTCACCAACCTCGTAGCTGTTCCAGCCTTACAGTGTGTTGTAACCATCACACATTTAACACTGATTTCAGTGTTTCAGACATCTCATAGAGATGAGTTGCTCTTGGAAGGAGCTGAAGGACCTTCTCCTTCCTGCAGTGCCTTTGGGAAGGGGTCTGGGGATGGAGAAGCCTGGATGGGAATTGAAGGCTGTTGGTCCTGGCTCTGCACAGCCAAAGATAATGTCACATCGTTCACCCAGGCCTGTTACCTGTTACACACAGCTGGGGGAAACTTGTTTGTCTTACTGAGCAATGGGGAATCGATATGGTTACAAGGAAATTTTGGGAATATTCTACTTCTTTTCTGTATCAAATGACTAAACAATCTGTTCAGGGTAGTGCCAGCTAATGGCTTGGGCCGGAGAAGGGTGAATATTACTGAGACAGAGAGATTACTGAGACAGGAGCAAGGGCAGAATCTTTTGTCATCATCAAGCCTTTCTGCAAGAGTTTCACACTAGGCAAAAATAAAATAAAATTGCATCAGGAATTAGTTTGGCTTGTAGGATGGCTCCTGACTAAAGGCTAGTTTTTGGTCCACTTTGATGTGTTGAAGAACAAGAACTTCCAGTACCAATTCTGCTTATGTACATAAATCATGGGGGTTGGAAAGAGGAGTGACTTACTGGTTCTCTTCATTTATGAACGTGGGCTGTAGTCCGTCATAGTGGTTATAAAGTGTCTAAGACTGATAACAAATGCTCAACACTATCTAAGTCAAGAGGCCAATAAAGCTTGAAGTATTTATGCACCTGTGGGTTGAATAGCTGGTAATGAATGATGAACCTTTCTTTGCATGCGTGTTTCTCTTTTTCCATTTCTAGCTCACACTGCAGCAGACTCTAGTGCCCTTTGGATTGTTTATACCTTGTCAAACCTGTTTTAAATAAACCATTGTGCTGCATTTTCAGTCTTGTCAGGGAAATTGCTGCCCTCTCCTGGTTTGAAGCGATTCTCGGCCATCTGAAGGCATCTCCAAGCAAATGCCAGTTGCAGCGTGATAATATGACCCAATATGAAATTAATTAAGGCTACACAATGGTTTCTTTAAGACTAAATCAGAAATGAGGGCAGGCAGCCCTATCTAGGACAATAGGATTGGATCCAAATGCAGTTTTAAAGACCGTCCCGCCTCCCCTGATCAGAGTGCATTTAATGAGGTTCATGCAATTTCTTTCTGAAAACAATAGCTTTAACCATTGGTTGCATAACCCAGGATATCCAGCTGAGGCCCCCCAAGTACAGAGTGTTCCACAAAAAGGAATGACAAAAACTCTTGTAGCTCAACTTAAATAATTAAAACAAGATCTGGAGAAATGGCCGGCCCGGTGAGATGCCTTTTTAGGGGGTCAGGGGGTGGGGGAGGCGAGATAAAACTCCTAAGGGCAAAGCTAAATTTGTCCATTACTATTCTTTTTCTGCTGAGGAGCATGGAATGCCAAGACCCCTGAGAGTCCTCAGCCCCCTTGGCCTTTTGTGGCTTTCAGCACCTTGCAGGATCAGGCCCCATGGCCATAATTCAGAAAAGGCTATCTATTGTCTGCATGGAAAGAAGGGAGGTCGGGAGCATATACTCACTGGGATGTGTTTGAATTTGGGCTGTGATTTGTGGCTCTCATTTTTACATGAAGTTTAAAGCTTCTTGGCTGCTGGATATACTACTCTGAACTGAAGGATCCTCTGCCATGTAAGTGGGTGGGAACAAGCCATGGCAATACAGGCAGTGCTATAGACAATGCTTATTTAGGATTGTGGAAGCATTACAAACAAAGGAAAAAATGCCTCTTGCCCCTCCAGCTACAATAGCTTCACAAAGCATTCAGAGCAACAAAGGCTATTTTCCAAAAAGTTAGTACCAGCAATCTGAGAAGAGTGTGCCCTTCTTGGAAGTGTGGAGAGCTAAGAGCTATGGCCTCTAATAGGCCATAGTAATGGCAAGCTCTGTGTTTCAGAAACCAAACACTTCATGCATACCAAAATGCTTATATTATTTTCCCTCCACTCCTCTTTTAAGACTGAAGTTATTTAAGTTGTGCTTTGAAGATCTTGCTTTTGCATCCCATTGTGATAGCATACAGCTGCAATCCTGTTTGTCGGGTGATTTTGAAACAAAATGTAGCCTTGTGGCGAAGAAAATCCCCCGTTCCCAAGGCAGAAGCAAAGTCAAGTGCTAGGGTGCTTCCCTGCTATCTGTTTAGAGCTGCAGAGATACGCTTATAGTATTTCCAGGGCTCAGAACTTGCAGATGAGGTGTCTGTGGGTAAAGCTGAGGGTTGACTTTTGTCTGGTTATTTTACAGGCTGCATTTCCTCTGGTGCTGAGGCACAATTAAAGCTGCATTGCTGGTGTCTTTCACATATTTACTTATGATAAAGCCAGGTCTGACTCTTCCTTTTCACAGAAGAGCATTTCATTCTTCAACAGACACTCAGTCCAGCAGGGTTTTTTTTTTTAAGGCATCCAGTCTTTTATAGGCCTCTGCAGCAGCGTTTATTCCTAAATAATTTGATAATTAAGTAATTACAGAAGAATCACCATGAGAGATAGCACAGGAGTTTCTTTACTTTGCCCAGCTTTATCCTGCACCTGAACATGTGCTACTGATCTGTGTTACAGTGTCAGGGCCTGCAGAACGAACATTCTCCCAACCCATCCTATTCTTGTTACAGAAGAGCAAAAAAGAAAGGGAAACCAGGCTGGAGTGGCCAGAAAGGGATCTCCAGGCTGCTGCTTCCTTAAACACCACCTGAAACTGAAACATGACAGGCATTTGCCACCTTTTTGAGGTGTTCCTAACCAAATGCTGCCTTACAGGAATCTGAGATCAATACCATTGAGCTTGTTTCTCATGAGCTTGCTGCAAGCCTAATTCCAGCTTTGTGGTCACATTGAGGGATAAACAAATCTGCTTACTGCCCATGTAGTAGGCTTTTGTAAAGACTCTTTATCCATGATAGAGCCAACATTTTGCATAAAATAGGAGAATCACTGTGAGTACTCACTGTAAATTTTTCTCTGAAAGTGTCCGAGCACAGCCCAAGGCTACTTCGATGGGTACTGTACAGGAGGAGAAAAGCCATGGCCTGTGTGCTTACAGGAGGCCCTTGCAGGTGCCCAGCTCCTCACTGGGACTGCAGAATGGAGCTGCTGGTGGTGTTGGGGCTGTGCTATGGGATGTTTCCCCTCTCTGACTGTGGTCAGCCCTGGCCTGCCCTGGGGCAGCCACACTGTCACTCCTGTTTCTAACTCCATGGTCAATTTGCCATTTAAGCTGAAGAGTCGGGACAAGCATTTTAACAGCTTTATATGTTGTCAGAGGTATTTCAATGAAGGAGAATTGTAAAATTGTAAAATTTTACAATTGTAAAAAAATTTTAAAATTGTAAAATTTACAGTTTCCTTTTCTTAAAAATAACCTGAATTTTGGCAGAAGCTCCAGCCCAGCTGTTATTTTGTGAGCTGTCACGTGCTGCCATCATCAGCTGTCCCCACCTGGACGCATTTGTGTCCAACCCACACTTGTTAATCACCGGAACAAGGTATGAGGGCTGAAAAAAAAACCAACCCAACAACAACCCCAAACCAACAAACGGCAACATGGCTCTGCATGTTACCAGATGCCACTGTGGTGATCTCAAGCATAAGCTGTACATTTTTATCTCTTAAATGGAGACGTCCCTTGGGCACAGCCACTGCCCCTGTCCACAGCTATCCTTGTCACCCGGCTGTCCTCCGCGCTCGGCGCTGCGAGGCTCACACCATAAGGCCGTGTTTGCTGCGTGAGGAGTATCGCAGTGGACAAGGGCAGAGATCGAGGTCTGGGGTCCTGAGGACATTGTGGATTTAAGGGACTGGCGTCTTGGCGTGTGTAGTCATCCCTCGGGAGGGCGAGACCACAGCCAGGAACAGCGAGGGCTCAGGGCCGCTCTGCGCTTTTATTCGCATTTATTGCTTGCGATCGCGGACGTTCGTCTTTAGATATTTCCAGGGTTAGGGGGTAATAAGATGAGACAACAAAGGAGTCTAAAGCTAAAAGAGAGAGGCTGGGGTACTGTGTGGTGCTGCAAGACATGAACCATTTCCAGGGCCCTGTTCCTGTCTACACCAGCTTCCCAATCCGGGAGCCCCTAAAAGCCACTGCTCCTGTTTTGGGCATTCACAGCATTCCCTTATCAAGGGTTTCATCTGGGGAGCCCCCAAATGCCCCTGCTTCAGACTTGGGCTTTCACAGCATTCCCCTACTGAGGGCTTGACCTCTAAGCATACCTAGGCAGGTTACACATCATTCCTCATCCCTAATTTCATTCATGGCCTCACCCTAGTTATTCCAGGGTCCTGATGAGAATGGCTCCCATCTGGATTTGCCATTGTTGCTCACATCAGCTGTGCATCAAGGCCATCTCTGTGCATAATTCCATTAGTTTAGTGGGTGTAAAAACAGGTGACCCCTTTTTCTGGGGTTTGCTCTCCATTCTGTGTTGGCTTTGCAACTTGGTGTCCTATCCTCTCCCCACAACCTCTCTGTGTTCTTGTGCAAGAAATTCCTCTCTGCAGATGTTTTCCAAGAGTAACTCATTTCTGCTTCATCCTCTCTCCATCTGACTAGAACAGAAAAAGCATGTGCTCTTGTTTGCCCCTGTTTGTACTTTAATAAATACTTGTTTGGTAGAAAGTGAAGGGTGTCAACTACATGAGTAATCTGCAGTGTTTAAATCTGTAACTGTTTAAATCTGTCTTTAAAACTTTATGGGATGTTGCCTGCAAGAAAAATGGTTATAGCTCTGCTTTGTACTTTGGTCACAAGTGGCTTGATTTGGGGCAAAAAAAAAAGAGAGAAAAATGCAGATTTATACAAGAACTGATTATGTAAATACAAAGTCATCAAAGACTCCTCAAAATACATATTTTCAATTATTTTTATAATAATTTTAGGGCAGTTTAAGTGGCCTCTGCCAGATCAGACCGGAGTGCATTCTCAAGGCAGAACAACCCCAGGTGCAACAAGCTACAACACCAAATGATTCAAATGTGAAACCTTTATTCAGTGGCAATCCTGAGAACTGACAAAAACAGGGTATTTGTGAGCAGGCATGTGCTTGGTGCAGCTGGGGACATGATGCTGGGAGCTTACACAGAGATGGAAAACTCAGGGCTGGTGCAAACAGGCAGCGATGCCTGACTGGTAGCGAGACCTGCCCGGTGTAAGGGGAGGTAAGAACCTCCTGTTTGGGACGTGCTTTCACCCCTTGCTCCATTTTACAGGTGAATATGCAGCTACAAAAGTTACTGCTGCAAATACTTTAGCAAACCTCTCAGAATATTTAACCCCTGGTTTTTTTTGAGTTCTCTGTGTGTGTGCTCTGGGTGAAGGGGTGCATCTGTGTGTCTTCCACCATACATATTTACATTCCCATTTCAAAGATTTGTTTGTGGAAGATCCATCTTTAAGCTGTTGGTGGGAATAAGGAGGTGTCAGAGGGTTTCCCCTGCCAGACAGTCGGTGGTCTCCAGCTGCTGTGCTAAAAAAGCCTCTTTGTATGCTGGGAGCATCTCCCTTTCTCCGGGGGAGTGGCAAATGCAAGCGCAGGGCAGCTCCCTGCCTGTCAGCAAGCACCTGAGATGCACAGGGAGAGCAGCAACTCAATAAATCATACAGCAATAAATCAAACATAGTTGGAAATCAATTTTAACATTTAACAATGATTCCTTTGAAGTTGGCAGTAGGGGCCCCAAAAGACAGAAGCACAAGCACAATAGTGAACTGTTCTCTCAAGACTGTGACTCTTGGGAAACAAATTTTCTGTCCAAAATGGATTTGGGAAGTGAGTTTCATGTAACATGGGAAGAATTTAATGTTTTTTAAATTTGTTAAGTGCTTTACAGTAGTCCTAAGTGTAACTAAGACCATGGTTTAACTCTAGAAATGTGACCTACAAATCCTCAAATGTTGGGTGCATGTGGCAGTTCCACCCCATGCAAGGACTCCAGACAGTGGATGTGTCAGGGATGAACCATTTGCCAACTCTGGAGAATGTGAATTGGATGTTTCTGAGAAATATGAAAACATTAGAAAAGTAAATGAAGTGAAAATGAAACAAGGTTGGTCTACGCTTCAAATAGTTCAGTTTGAAATACGCACTGCAGAGTTTGGATGGTTCAGGAGGGCTGTACTATACTCGAGAATCCTCAGGGCATGGGGATGGATTAGGTGACCTCTGGAGAGTCATTCCAGCCCAGTGATTCTTTGAGAAGACAAATACACTGGAAGATGCAAATCTTATATGAAAAGTGTAACATGAGGCCCACTTGTGGGATCCCATGTATAATTTAGGTTTTGCACAGTTGTGTAAGAATATTCAGTGACTGACTGCCAATAGTTCTGGGGTTTGGAAGATGGGATGGGAAAACAAAGGAATGGCATGAATATTAATTGAGATGGTTACATTTGAGTATTTCCTATCTGATCTGCAAGGTGCTCTAAAAAATGGGTATTTTTAAAATTGCTGCCGTCTCAGAGAAAGACGATGCTGGATGTCTCTCATAGAGAAATCCTCCTGGACATGGCTGTGCAAAACGTTGTAGGAGATTAAAGCATAGCATTCCAGTGACTTGTTTAAACATATCTTCTTATATCTCTTTGCAGCAATCCTTAAGCCCCAACCACCAAAGACTATCTCCTCACAGCAGTGACAAATTCCGATCCCAAACAAACCACCTGAGGCATGCAAATCGCTAAACACAAATGTCAGAGGTCTATATCATTTCCAATATTCTTTGACATTGCTTATGATGTGGCCTCTGGCACATTCCCAACAGAAGAAAGTTCAGTTATATTTCTTTCAATTAAAGAATCTGATTTAGCCACTAATCATGTCAAAGAATGTCTGGGGGAGGGAAAGGAAGAGAACGTGAGTGAGTGGTGGTGTGTTCAAACGGGATGGCTCGTGGGATGGTTTGTCTGCAGGGAGGCACAGGCACAATGGGATCAGACTGGGATAAAGGTTGGCACAAACAGAAAATTGGCGAAAATAAAACAAAAAACCCCAAACAAACAGGAAATTGTCAAAAATATTATTGGTTTGATAAAATCATGCAAATCTTATTAATGCGCAACCTCAAGCATGCTACCATAGTGAAAGTCACTCTCTCAGAACTCAGTTTTCGGTAAGAATGAAAGGAAAGTCTTTGGGATGGCAACAATCAGGGTATCAGTGAAAGGGAGAGGTTCAGCAAGCTTTTTCCAGCATCTGCTGCAGCATCTTACCCAAGCATGTACCCCTCTGTCCATCCTAGAGGACCCCAGTGCTGGGCATCAGGGCACAGAGTCGGACTGGGGGCGAGTCTGACACTGCTGCACCTCTCTGTGTAAACCCACTTTAGGGAAAGCCATAGTTTGAAAAATGAACAACATGCTGAGCCCTGTATTTTGGTGGCTCAGGACAACTAGGATTGCTTCACCCATGTGAATGTGTTCCTGGTCTTCAGGGAACAGTGGAAAAAACAGACAGTTCTCAAACATCAAAAAAGGTTTGAGATCTTTGTTAAGAGGATTTACATTTGGAAAATTTTGCCAGGTTACACAAGCAGATGCAATACTGGAATATTGCTGCTTAGGTTTTCCAAACCTTCCTTTTCCAACATCCTCAAGGTAAGTAATGTTGCTTAAGGTGGGAGACGGTGGACCTTTGTACATAATCCTGCGTGAGTCTCAGGGATTTCTGATGGGGTCTTGCTGAGCATTGTGGCATCCAGTGAAACAACAGCCAGATCACTATGTGCAAAATAGATGATGTAAGGCAGAGAAAACTGTGGTATTTCTTATTTCTTCTCTATAGAAGTGTGGTAATATGTCTTAAAACCCAGTAACAAATACCTATATATGTCTGTCTCTTAATGCTGTTCACATAAATTTAACTTAATAGTATAAAATCACAGCATTTTTCATGCAACTTTTTTGTGGTTTTTTTGTTGTTTGTTTGTTTAGGGGGTTTTGTTTGTTCATTTTTTGGGGTTTTTTTTAATAGTTTTGCACACAATGATTTTTCAGATTAATACTGACATTTTCACAGACACGCAGACCTGGTCTAGTGGTTTCTCTATGGGAAATTTTAGCATTGACTAACATCAGGAGAGAGGTCTGAGCTAGTCCTATGGACTCACCATCCTTTGGGCTGCACATCCTTTGGTGCTCCCAGTTGGGTGCACACACTGAAAGGTATAATGGTGAAGCCTTGTTCCTCTCACACGTGACTCCATAGCCTCATACCTAGAAATACTTTCTTTACAAAAGTATTCTGGCACATATTACTCATTTAGTCCAGCAGTGTTGATACAAGGGTTCTGCATGACTATACAGATGTGTGAGATACCAAGATTTTACCAAGTATTTGATGGGTTTGGAACATCTGTTTTAAAAGCAAGAGCATTGAGTGCGTTTTTCTCGATGACAGACATGATCTCACTGCTGGAGAGAAGTCCTCAGTGTTAGTACTAAGGTTTCTTTAGTGCCTGAACCTTAAGGTAACACCTTGGTCAGGGATCAGTACTGTTGGTAACCTTGCACTTGAAAAGCTGACATCTCTAAGGAGTGAAATATTGAGGACAGATGTAGAAGCTCTTGGACCATGGCTGTGTGTTGCCAATCCTGTGTCATGCTGCACATCTTACATACATTAAGGAGCAAATGGGCTCATGGCAGGAAACTTCACAAATCAGAACAAAAATTATTTATCATGACAGGCAGGTGGTACTGCAGACAGAAATGGCTCTTGACCTTGTGGAAATATGGTTGCAGTGGTCTCACAGAGGCTGATTTTTTTTCTTCCTGCTGGCTTGAAGGAAATATTTTGGTTTCAGGCGTGGAAAAATATTTTTTAAAATGGTGATATGTCTCAGGCATTGGACTTTATAAATTACTTGCTTCTTCTTTGCATCCACCTGAAGTGTTACACATGCTGTTTAAAACATACTTTTTATCAAAAAACCTACATCTGCCTGCGTTTGCACTAAATCTTCAACACTGCCCTTTATACTGGCCAGCACATGCCAGCTTGACTGGAACAAGGTGCAACAATACTGTTCCCAGAATCTCTGTGAAATTGGAGATAATTCCGTGAAGGGCAGGTTTTCAAAGGCCTTGTTTAACATCTCTAAAGATGCAGCTGAGGGGCTGGGGAATTTTCCAGCAGTGCCCTGCTGCCTGGCGCCTGTCTGCATTCTTCCCAGGGAAATCCTGGAGCCAGTGATGGAGAGTTGAGGAGCAGAGGTTGAGCCCCGGGTCCTGGGGCATGTGTGTGTGTGTGTGATGGAGATGTTGTCACCTATTTGTGTCAGTTGTGAATGCTGTGCACCTCTCTGATGTCCTGGATTTAGGGAAGATAAAATCACACTGGATCAGAGGTACTCATAGGATGCAAGAATTGTGAAAGGGAGGTGGGTTTGTCCCCTCTTAGTTTGACTGAGTAAGATAAAAAGGGAAGGAACATTTCTGAGCTACATGACAAATGTTAGTGCAAGAGCTACTGAGCAGGAATGAGCCAGGACACTTCTGGACTGAAAATGAAGGGAAGATTTATAGCCATCAAGGCAGGGAGATTTTCTTCCAATGGAAGGGATGGGAACAGGAGCAACACCTACCCCAGGGCACTGTTAGGATGCAGTGGATGAACTTGTGAGGTGTGTTAGGAGATTGAGTCAGGAAGGGTCAGAGCAGTGGCTCAGGATGTCTTTTGTATCGCAGGACGATCTTAGCAGGGGTGTGTATCATCCATTCACTATGCACATAAAATGGCCTTAAGAGATCCAGAAGACACCACTCCATGCTGCAGAGTCTCTCAGCCCCTGAGTGCATGCTCTGACCCTACAGCAGGCTGGGTCAGCATTAACCCTCACTTGTGCCCTGTGTACAGGCCCTGACCTGTGTGTTACAACAGGGCACTCAAAACCACACCAAATGCCTTCGCTCCTCACTCACATTCCTTCTCCGTTCCTGTACTTGGGGGACCAGTCTGTAGCCCACCTTTTCCAGCATCACCTCACTCCTCTCAGGCACAGGGGCTTCATTACAATTTCTGAAGAGCGAAGGGAGGGATAAAAAACCAAAACAATATGAAGATATAGGTGTGTTGACATACAATTCTGGGGTTTTTTTTTTGCTTGTGGATGACATATTTGCAAACCAGGGGTGCTGCAGGGGAGGAGGGAGGGATTCCTGAACTCTGTGTGGAATGAATACACTGCTGAACTAATGAATAGAAACAAGATGTTTTAACCACCACCTAGAGAGGTGGCTGAGTGGCCATAATCAGTGCTCCCTAGGAGGTGGCCAAAATGTCTCCTTGCCATTCATTAGGTCAGAATAGCTTTCGTTTTATAATGTGATCCTTCTTCCTGACCTTCTTTCTGTTCTTAAATTACTTCGGGACTATAAATTCCTTCCTAGAAATAGCATTATTTATTTTACTGTCTTGTGTTTGTTATGGTCAGTGGTGATCTTCCTCTAGGAGATGTAATTTTGAATCAAAATTGAATTTAGTGGTGAGAGAGTTTGATGCCCCCCAGTTTTTATACTGAAATTCACTTTGCATCTTTGCATGAGCTAAGATCAGTTTGTTTGCAAAATGTTCCTGCTCTTTATAACCTGTCTATGAGAAATGTTCTGATGTATTAGAGCTGGTCGTACCAACATTTCAGGGCTAATTTGCTGCTGTTTTAAATACCAAAGATTTTCAGATGGATCCCTAAGGCCTTGGCTACAAAACTGAGCAATACCCAGCTCCCCGGGCACATTGTGGCACTCTTGGGACTGCTCTCTCCTTTTGGGCACACCACATCTCTGTTCCCAGACACAGAGCAGGTGATTTCTAGTGCAGTCCTGCTCCTTGCTGAAATCCCTGGCACTGTAAGGAGCTCAGCCAGCCACTGGGAAGCAAGGAAATATCTCCATGGTTATTACACTTCATCAGCTTCTCTAACTACTTCGGGCAGTTCCTTTTGGGACTTTTTAAAAATTTGCATGATAGATATCTTTACATCCTTGTGAAAAGCACTGGATATTTTAAATTACATTTCATCTTTAGAAAGTGTTGAGACTTCCAGCTAAACTCCAACAGGCAGCTGGGGATGTTCACCAGGGCATCAAGATCCCCAATTCCTGCCAGTGCATTGTGAACGTGCATGTCCTTGTGCTGAGAGTGGATAAATCTGCTCTTTGGGTTGAGAGCACTTTTGGGCCTTTCTGCAGGAAGAAAATTTAGGAAGTGCAGAGCTGTTCACTTGCAGGTTGATGTTTTACAGAGAAGGAAAAATGAATTACCTGTAGAGAGGTGGAGTGGATCTCTGTGCAAAACCGAACATGAATGAATGAAAACTCTGTACCAGAAGAAACTGCTCATGCAAGGGTCCCACTTTAAAAGGATAATGGTAAGGGGAGAGACAGAGAGTTTAGACAAAAAGGACAAAACGTTTTGGGATCAAAAGCCCATTGAATAGTCAATATCAAAACTGTACATTTGGAAATTGAGAAGCTTTGCCTACAGGTGTTGGTTCTTAGCAGCTGGCAGTGCTGGGACATCTGGGGCTGAGCATCTTCTGGAAGCATTGACAGAGTTTTATGAAACCTCGTGGTCTGGAGGTGACAGCTGTGTTGGCAGAGACAGATTTTAGGTGCAAAAAGTACAGGATCTGCTGAATTTCATAGACTGTTGAAGAAAGTCTTAAAATATTTGCCTATGGACAATTGCTCTCATATATTTCCTGATGGGTGAGGGAAGTGGAAACCTATGTCCAGCGTGTCATAGTATGTGCGTACCACTTCCAAATAGGATGGATATTTCCAGTTGTCTAGAGACCAGTGTGAGGACCTAGAGATCCCTTGTTTTCCCCTGAGTTCCAACAGAGAGTTTGCCTGAATTATAATTCTAATCCTTTACAGGAACCCTGCCAAAGGCAGAATAAAAATGGTTTCTGAAAAATACAGGAATATGGCTTAATTAAGCAATATGGAAAATGTCTGCAATGCTGTGCTCTGGATATGAAGAAATAAATAGCAGGTTCAAAACCAAACCAGTGGTTTGGTTTTCCACATTTCTCAGGAAGTTACTGAACTTAAAATAATTTTTGTTGTTTTAATGCAAGGGTAATGAATAAATAAATAAAAGCACCAGGCCAATCTGCAAACCAACAGAGATTTTATGTTTTATTTTATTCTTTGTTTACGAGGTTCATAAAAGTTCAGTTTATGTTTTACTGAGGCTGAACCTCACACACTTCCAGCTTCAGGGCCAGATGTGGAAAGTACCTAAGTGCTGTAAAAAGCAGTTTGAAAGATCTTCTGAGTCTGATGGAGCTTGAAAACTACAGAGATCTCAGGGATTCTCTTGGGAAACCTCCAGCTGAGATTCCTAGATAAACTGGGAGTAGCTTTGAGATGGTGTGACCCAGGAGTTGGACACTTGGTTCAGTAAGGTCTCCAACAAAATGTCCAAAGCTCTCAGAAGTTCTCCCAAGGTTAAGTGTGGGGGAAGAGGAATTGTGATTATCAAATAAATTGTACCATACAATGCTTTGTTTGTAGCTTTTGAGTTCAACAGAGCATGTTCTCTTTGAAGATCAGTGGTGTTCTGTCAAATCACTTCAGACTTGGTCCAGAGCCCCTTTATATTCCAGGAGTGACTCCCCTGACTTAGTAAACTTAGATACTTCCTGTCAGTTCTGAGAGCCTTGCCAGCCAGGCTTTTCCAGCTGGTGTAAAAACTGGGAACCAAATCTAGAAAACACGTTTGGTGTTGGTGCCTGCGGACGGGCCTTGAGGCCCGCTGCGATGGCAAGAAATGTTCTCAGTGCAGTGTTGGGAGCCGTTCAGCTTGCCCAAGACAAACATGTGCAATGAACCAAAACTATACTTCCATTTCAGCAACTGCTAAGCTTTGAAAGCTCCTGGAGCACTCAGCAGTCTTGTGCTCTGTGTTGTCCGTGTGCCTTGGGTATCCTGACAAGTGTGTGTGTGGAATGTCTGTCACACGGCTCAGCATCTTTTTTTGCACCAGTGGTGTGAAGCCCACATTCAGGTTTCAGAAATCAAGTGTTTTTCTTGTTTCTGTTCCCAGAGGAGCCTTCAGGAGCATTCTCAGAGCACAACATACCCTCTGACCACAAAATCCAGCCATCATTTTCTACTCCAGCATAAGCAGAGGAGTCAGTGGTGATGCAACGGCACAGTGAGGGCAGGCACAGGGGTTTAAGGGCAGATTTTGAAAGCTAAATCGAGTCAGCCAGTAGATTTTGCAGAAGTATGTAAGTGGTGTGTATGCCAGACTCTGATTGCAACAAACCGAGTGAAACTGTCCTTTAATCTCTCTGAACTCAAATCCAGGACAGACTTACCCTCCGTGCTCTCACTGCATTTACACTTGAAATACCTGGCTTTGCATCTTCTGCCCAAATTAATGCATTTATTCCATCTTTTTTCTGTCCTAATTTCACGGTTTTTTAGAACTGAAACTGCCAGGAAGGCTGGCAGTCAAGACTCCTTGGGAGAGCACAATGTTGATAACCACTTAACAAAAAATGTCTCTGGCAGATATATTTAGTTTACCCAAGAGTTAATGGAAAGCAGTGTCCAATTCCAAGTGTTGACGTGATTTGTCAAGTTTGCCATTCTATATGCTTGAAGTTTCCTTTGAGGGGAGCTGACCCAAAACTGTAACACTAAATAAACACCCTCTTCAAATAACCAATGGTGATTTCCTAAATTGCCAATCAAATCCATAAATAAAGACACAAACTCTGACTGTATTTAAGTCATGTTTAGCAGGACAGAACTAAACAATAACATTCTTGTTAAAATGTATTTTCATTTCAAAGACGTTTTCCCATGAACATTCCAAATGTAAACAGCTCTAAAGATTTCTAAATTACCTCTGCCTTTGCTTCTTGGTTGGATGGGGGAAAGAATGAATCTGAAGCTACATTAGAAACACTAAAGTTGGATATGAAAGTCACAGAGACACAATGCTGCATATTGTCATAATTATCACTTCATAAAGAGAAGAAAGAAAAGACCAGTTGACTTGGGTTATGAAGGCTCTGGGATCTGAGCAGCATTTGAAGCCGTCTTATGTTGCAAAAGAAAAGGAAATGTGTCTTAGTTTTGTTCACAGAAAACACGACACTGTGGGCAACGTTCACACTCCCCAGTTTTAGCACAGACATCCAGGGCATCTGCTTCTGGGTCCTCTGGGTGAAATCAAGGGAAGGAGGAATTCTGCTCCGAACTGCTCTCTGCAGTCAGGGTTAAGCAGCAGACAAAGGGTGGAAAAGCAAGCAGGAGAGGGAACAGTTTAACGCTGAATTTGGCTTCAAGGTCTGCTTTTCTGCCAGGTCAGCCTTGCTGGGCTTTGCGCTCCAGCCAACTTTTCTCTTCTGTTGCTCGCAATACCTTCAGTGGTGTGTGAGATTAAGCCTGTCTTCCACTTGCCATGATATTACGCTGTTCCTAATGTTCTCTGTGAATCGGTCCACTGAGGAAAGTGGAGAGATGTCTCAAGGAAGCTAACTGCTCTGAAATCCCCCTTCTCCTCCCGTTTGATTTGGTATTTTGATGGGATCCCTGGCTTCAGAGCTTGTTTCACAAGGCGGTGATTCGAGGCTCATTGGAGTTAACAGACCTTAACTACCTTCACTGAGCCTTGGATTGAGATCTTATCTTTCACAGACGTTGAATTCTTACTTCAAATACCCTTTCTCATTCAGATCACGTTTAGATGGCTGCTGGAAGTTCTCAAAAATCCGAGCCCATCAGTGTCCCTAAAAAAGTAATTTCTGTGCTAAAGGACGCCCTGCAACACCTGTAGCCCCACCTCTAAAATCACTGCTGGTTCCATTTTCATCGTAGCCAATGGGACAGTAGAAATAGAATCGTAGAATGGTTTAGGTTGGAAGGGACCTTAAAGATCACCTCGTTCCAAACTCTAAAGGAGGCTAAAAGGCAGCAGGAATCTCGTTTGTATTGCAGGAGCCCTACACAGCTTCCAAAGATTGCCTCCATCAGGTGTTTCCAGAATCGCAGTAAAGGGAACTGGAGCAGAAGCCCAGCTTTAGAGTGTAGGTTTTGTCCACGACTCTCATTATTATCCTTTCTCAATTTTCAATCCATGTAGTAGTTTTGTAGGGTTTTTTTCCCTCCTGATCTAAACAAACCTCTGCAGTCAGGGGAGGAGGGCTGGCAGCAATGCTCATCCTGCACAGGCTGTTTCTCCTTCTCCTGGTGCAGCTGAGGGCACGGGCCTGGGGAGAACCTGCCCTACACGATTTTTTTTCCTCCAAGCAGCCGGTTCACACCACCGGTTGTGGCACCACAGCAAAGCCTCCCAAGGCCATGCATTCCTCTGTCCCTAAGCGCTGGCAGAGGAGCCCTGAGCCTGACACCCACCGAAATGTAGGACAAGGTCTGGATGCTAATTCGATGGTGTTTCACGCTCTCTCCCACACGAGAGTTAAGCACTATCTCCAAGAGGGTGCAGAAGAGCCCCTTTCCCACTCTCCAGACTGCTGGTGGCCTGGGGGCAAACTCGAGAGCCTCCCTTGTCCATCCCCCTCCACCCACCTCTGGTCCCAAACCCAGAATTAGTGTCCCGGTGCTCAGGAAATGTCATTCTGGAGTTGAGAGAGTTAATTTCCCCTCTGCATGAATCAAGAGCTCTCATCACATGATGAGTCTGAAACCTCAAATCCTTGCCAAAGTGCTCTGCATTGCGCACACACCTCTGTTTTGCCCTCAGGTGCAACACGCAGTTTAGTGAGAGCAAAGATGCCAGTTTCTGTGCAGGTATTTCGCATTATCACTTAGATTTGCCCCAGGCTAAAAAGGAGGAGGGAATCCTCCGTCTCAAAAGGATATTTAAGTCTATGGGGCCACTGGGAATGTGTTTTCCTAAGTGCTATCTACAAGCAACAAAAAACAAAAGAGCCGAGAAAGGCTCAGACCAGTCTTTGTCACACGCACAAGGAACACCACAAAGAGCACATTTATTTTTCATCTGGTATTAAGCCACAAGAATTAATTCCACAATATTTAAACACTTAAGCCTTTAAGTCACATTAAAGCTAACTTTTTTTTAAATTTTTTTTTTTTTTGGTGCCTCCTGCAAGAAGAATTGTGGGTGCTAGGGAAAAAGCTGCCTTTTTGGTGTTCCTTGGGGAGAAATCAGGGGGCTGATAACTTCTGCTGCAGTTTGGTTCAGTTATTATTCATAGTTCATCAAATGTTAAATTCCCTGGTGAGTATGTTTCTGCCCTTCCCCAAACCACTGAAAAGCTCCAAAGTCGGTCAGGATGGGAAATCTGCATGACAAAGAATCAGTGTTGTCAAAAAAGTAGGAAAAATGTGGATTTATTTTTAATTTATTCCCCATTTCTTTACATAATGAGCCTTCATATGTAAATGCCTTGTAAAGCATTTAAACCCTTTGTGGTTGGGCACATGAGATACTGAAGAAACCTAGACCAAGTTATGATCTTCCCATGTTAAAGGTGGGAGATAAAACTACCCAAAATTGCCAAGCTTTTACCGTGGGGCAGAAGCAGCCACACAGTCAGTACTGCAGAGAAGCCTTAAAGTGCCTAAAAAGCCTTAAAGTGCTTAAAGAGCCCCTTGTGCTCCAGTTGGAAAATCCCAGTGACTGATAAAATGGCTCCAAGGTTGGGGTAACACAAATGTTGACACACATCTCTTTGGATTTTAACTAAAATTATGAACTTTTTCAAGGAAAGAGACTTCTTTCAGGGTGATCTTTTGCTTGGATCGAGAGGAAAGTTCCGTCAGCTGAGAAGAAAAAGTTGGCAGAAAATTATGTACCACAGCAGTAAATCTTCTAAAATGTATTTTTATAGCACCTTTTATCTGATCCGTAAACTCTGTGAGGCAGAAGAACGACATCATTCCACAAAAGCACTCAGAGGTGAAATGATTAGCCACAAATCACATTGATCCGAATTTTATATGCAGGGTTGTAAACCTGGAGGAAGGTCTTTGAAGTAATGAAGACATCCCCAATTTACCCCAGCTCAGCATCTGGCCACTAGCCTAAAGTGAAACTTGGGTCCTCCTTCCCTTCAAGGATAAATATCGTCCGTTCAAAAGTAAAATATCTCAATGATGGTGTTTCTAAAAGCAGATTTTTGGGTTTGTTGCCTAGTCCCACTTCTTTTTGTAGCACTTACGAGGAGATGGTTGAACACTTATGTGCTGCAAGCCAAGATGAATAGTTTGGAAGTGAATTTGGGGAGTTGTGTCATATAGATTTTCTCCAGTGTATGGATAAGTTTGACTCCATATTTTGGTCTGAGATCCCCTCTAATATCTTAGCCCTGTGCTGAGTAGTTGAGCTGTTGTTGAAGTGTAGTTTAGCTGGTAGAAATTTGGGCTCTGACTCAGGCAGCACTTTTAGCAAACTGGATTTCTATTAAAAAAAAAAAAAAAGTATTTTCAGTGCTTTGTTTCCTTCCTTGGAACATTCCTTTGTCCTAAAGTCTCTGTGTCATTTACTCCAGTTCCTATAAACCCCAAGTCTGTGCTCCTGTGCTTGGAAAATGGCACCAAAAGAATTGATGTAACTTCATGGGAAACTGGGAATTACTTAATGTGTGTTTCGGTTTGGAAGAGGCTGCAGGCATAGTGTGAGTTCCAGGCGGGACCAGGGGGACCATTTGTCAGTTCTGTAATTTTCTAGATAGTTTCACAAAGCGTGTAGTGAATGTTAAAGAGCCAGTGAGAGATTGGATACTGCAAGATGATAAATCACCATGTGAAACTCAATAGGAATTGTTTCTTTAGCTGTGTGATATGTGAAAACTGTGCTAGAGGCGATGTCTCTCAGAGCTGCCCATTACCTAAATTCCCTTCAGCTCAAATGTAAATCCTTTTAAGAGACTAAAGATGCTTTGAAGTTGAAGAGTAGCTCCCAATGACAAATACATATTTTTTCTAAATGTTGTTAGTCCTTTTCTCAACAAATCCCTTCTCCCACATTCTGCACGATACAGCTTAACTATAATAAAACAAGCCTGGAGTTATTAATAATTTTTAAACAGTCGCCTCCTGATCTTTCACAAGTTTGATTGCTATTGTTATTCTTACTTTGTTTTTCTTATGTCCTGTCATCTTTAGTGTTGTTGGAGTGCGTGAAAAATGAAATCTGGGGAGAGCCCATGGAGGCTGTGGAGCAGTGCTGGGTGCCAGCAATCAGGACTCAGCTCCCTCTTATGCCTCTGTCCCCACACAGTCACAGCAGGACAAGCTGAGGTCAAAACCTTTGATACATCAAGGCTGGGCACTCTGTGACAGACAGCCTGTCCCAGGTGAAGCCAGAAAGTCAGCTGGCTTTTGGAAAGCTCCAAAAATTAAGGGTATGGAAGACTGGAGCTCGCACATACAGGTTATCATAGAAATTTCTTGTTGGCAGAAATCTGTTCTTTCAGCTAAAAATGAATTCTTCTAAGAATTTTCTTTCACCATTTGTCTTCAGGAAATGTGATTTTTTTTTTTTTTCCCCCATGGGGAAATCTAAAATTCTTTTAAAGGTTTAGCTGCATACTTGGGTGAAAAAAAATAAAGTTGACTTTGTTACAAGGCAGTTTTATGAAGTAGATGTCTGGGGGTGAAAAAATCCAAAGGAGAACAGTTTTGAAACTGCCACTGTGTTCCCTGGGATTCCTCAAAACACACAAACACAAACACACCCTTGTGTTCTCTGTGGGACAAGCATGGACAAACAGTTCCCACTTGGATTAATAGGAGCTGTATGTCTAAAGCCTCTGTGTTGCTGGGCCTTTCTTTTACTCTATAGGGACAGACTTCCTAGAAAGAGAATAATACTCTGACTGCTGAGAAACCCCCAGAAGATGCCTCCGAGTGTGAAGGCAAAATCCCAGACTCAGTAGAAAGCAGCATGAATGTCCATTAGGGTTCCTTTATTTGGGAACTGAGGGTGAAGCTTTTCAGGAGGGGAGGACAAACGAACTTGGAGAGCCCCAACCTCAGCAGCCAGAGTTCGGGTGACACCATTTGCGCCCCGCGCGTTTTGCCGTGCGGGGCTGAGGATGAGGCTGGGTGGGCTGCAAACTTCAGGCTTGAGCCTACCCAAACTTCAGAGATTTTCCCATTTTGCTCGTTATTCTCCTCTGAAAAGCGAACCTACTCAGATTCCATGCTTTTACATTTTCAAGACCTCAGTTCACGTAAGCCGTGAAAGTTAGTGTTTGGACACCACTTTTGCCTTACAGAGGTATTTAAAAGTCTCAGGTTGTTTTCCTTTGTGACATGAGTTGCTAAGACCAGAAATTATAGAATTTAGGAATTTTTTTTTTCCTTCACAGGGCTGGAGGTCACCATGACTAACCAAAAAGGTATTCCCAGGTCCTGATACTGTTTTGCAAACTGTTCTATATTAAATATCATCCCTCTAGTGAGAGCTGTCAAAACACTTTCATCTAACCTTCACCAGTAGAAAAATCTTAGTGATGCCACGTAACAAACATTATACAAATAACTGTCAGAGTTCATTAAATCTCCTTGGAAAAAATTATTTTCTCATGTGCTTTGAGTATTTTAATTTTTTAAGGTGTCATTTCTAAGCACGCTTGTGCTGATTTGGTTCTGGACCTCTTAGATCTCATTTTCATTAATTGTAATGGAAGCTGTAAAATGCAGAATACTAGAAAGTATTTTCCTATTCCTGTTTAGATTGGGTTTATACCATTTCAATGACGCAAAAAGGACTGGCTATTGCTTCAGATGAAGCAGCTGCTGATGTTTGCATGTCCATTTTAAAAAGTGTTGTGTCCATGCTTAGGGCAGAAGTAGATGGAAACTCAGTATAGAGGCTTCAGGCAGCACTAAATTATACCAAGGCTGCTTCAGTGCCAGCAGACTGTAAGAGCTTCTGAAGCAACTTGCTCATCTGTATCACTCATCAGCAACAAGAAATGAGCACATCTCAAGGATTCTCTGGCTCAGGAAAAACTCTAGATTCCAGATTAATTAATCTGGATCATTTACTTGTTGTGACACTTAAAAACTCTACTTTGAGAGGGCTGGACAACACATTCAACCAACCTTACCAATATTCCTACCCCAGGGGCAGGTCCCAGATTGCAGGTGAATAAAGACAGAAAAATGGTAGGAAAAATTGAGACCATATTGGTCTGCAGCATCAACAGGCAGCAATTTCTTCTCTTCTGTCAGAATTCTGTGAGGGTAAAACTAAATAAATTGGTATTTTGTGCACATTCACACATCTAAGTACTGAAACTATGCAGGAGGAAACCTGCTCTTGTCTGGTCTGGGTGCTGAGTGTGCTGACGTGGCAAATGAAGGTGTGATGAGAGCACTGAAGCAGCGCTCCAGGGTGGGGAATATCTGCAATGAAGATTGGGGTGCAGAGTTTGCTGCTGGTTTGCTGGCACGTGCCAGGGCTGCAGGTCATCCCTGTGGTCATCCCTTTGTGTTCTCTCGGAGGCAAATACTTGGCACAGTCCTCCCATCACTGCTGGCTAGTTATTACCTTTCTCCAAAATTTGTTCTGTGCTAGTAGAGGTAGGAGCAAAGCCAGCAACACTTCAGCTGGAATTAGCTCTGGCTGGCCCTGCAGGAGCAGGAGCCAGGACAGTGGCCCTGGGGCTGCCCTTCACAGCACCTCAGGCTCCCATCCCCTAAGGCCCAGGTCTGGGGTTTCTTTTTCGTGATAAGGACCTTGCTGGACTTTGACTGCACTGACATTTGCTCTGAGAACAGATTAAAAAAAGTGGCACAGAAAGTTCCCAGAAATCTAAAAGCAGAAACATGTGTTGGAATATGAGCACAGGCTTTTTCTTCTTAACTAAACTGAGCAGTAGGAGATAGGAGTTTGGGTGACCCCTTCCTCCCAGTGGGTGTTACGCAGACTCAGGCTTTAAGCACTTCCTTAAGGACTGTCAGGAGACTGGGATACAATTCAGGCAAAGAGGGCAGCATAAGCAACAATGTCAAGGGAAGGATTTTATATTTCAATTTAAGTGAATCCATTTGTTTTCTTTTTGATGGGAACAGTGCTGTGACTCTGCAAGAGTCAGAAATGAGCTCAGCAACTGGGAACCCAAAGGGAGAAATCCTATTGCTCCTCGGGCTGGGGTTTGTGAGTCGCTGTTGTAATGGTTATTTCAGGGATACAAGGGATGGCTCTGATTAGCCCTGCCTCGGTGTCACTGTACCTGTGCAGATCACTTGAAATCCACCGTCCATAGATTGCTCATCCCTAAGGGAGGGGTATGATGTTGCTGCCTTCGTGTTTGAGGTTTCTTGGGACGTATAAAGGTCTACACATATTGTTAGTCAGAATGCAGTGTGGAGATGCTTCCACTCTGTGTGCTTTGTAAACTTTCTAAAGGAGAAGTAAGCTGAGATTTAAGTGCTAAGAGAGCTGGAAGGGGTCACGGCTTTGCTTTCTGCTCCTGTCATTGCCTCTGCAGCCAACCAAGCCCATACTGGTTGGTGGGTCGCACTCCTCTCCTGGCAATGTTTACTGGGTTTGGTACCAACCAGAGCTCTAATAGCTGCTTGTTAACCCCTAGAAACTTTACAGTTAAACCCCATGGACTAAGGTATCTCCACTGAAAAAGGCATCTTCAAACCTCCAGGTTTAATAAGGACTCATGGTTTCACATGATGTTTCACATGGTAGTTTGTATTCTATTAGATTTTTCTCTTTTTCTCTCTACGAATTTTTGGAGTTTTGTGTTTTAGAATGAGTGATGCTCCTTTGCTTTTAAGACATACACAGTTTCATTGTTTTCCTGTTCAGTCTCTGTATCCTGTGGTGGCAAAACTTGGAGAGCCAGCAAACCAAGCTGGGAGTGTTTTCCAGGGTACTGTCGAGGGGATTATTTATGTCCATTACAAAAATAACTGGGTTTCTAAGTATCCATCTTGTGGGACACTCTTAGCTCAATGTAACATTTTCATCATGAATAGCCAATTAAAAAACTCATTTTGCAAAGCTCTGTTAAAATGCCCATTTGGGGATACTGCAGGCACTGGCACTGGAGTGGATCTGCTGGCGAAATACACCCAAAAAATGAACTTTACAATACACTTCAGAAGGTCACAAAATTTTACGCTTTCTAAGAGTTATATCAGTTATTAGCTGGACTTGTTTCAATGTTTGATTTGACTCCAGATTCCTAGCAGAGGTGCCAGTGCAAATGCTATTTCCCATTTGTCCTGGCTGTCTCAAAATGAAGCCGTCTGGAGTCGGGGGCCCAGACGTGTCCGTGTTGCTCAGCCCTCAGACTGCAGGAGGGTGGAGCAAATGTGACCTTTCTCAAGTGCCTCGATGTGAATCTGCAGGACAGGAAAGTCCCTCCCTGTATCAGTGAAGGGATTGGATTCGACACCTGCTGCTGAAGTGCAGGCTGTTGTGAGCCAGGAGAGAGCGTGGCCAGTTTGCTTTGAAGAGGCTTAATGTGCTTCAGCTGTTCAATGCCTATAAAAGTCAGGCCACTTCTTTTGGTTCTTGGATAAACAGAGGTTTTTGAGGTCAAAAGCCAGCATGGATTTCAGTAAGGAAGGTTTTCCTTGAAAAGTGTAAGGCTGTGAACATATGATTTAATTCAAAACTGGAAGTGTAAGATATCAGACCACTTTCTCTTTTGGCAGGTATTTGCCCTTTACTGATCCTTCTGCCCTCCTTGCCCTTGATATGAGGGCAAGAGGTGCACCAGAGGGAATTTTGGAAGCACAGCACATGGTACGTCAGCCCCTTCTCTGGCACCTCACTGGGACTTGCTCACGTGCTTTTCCACAGAGACTCTGCTGGGCAAAGCCTTGCTTCCAAAAAGCCCTATAAAGCCTGAGTAAATTTGTAATTCCTGTTACTGAGGGACTCGGGAGTTTAAATGAAGCCCAGAATCACATGGAGTGTTCCAGTCAACACATTTTTGGTTTTCCTTTTTAAAACATTTTAAAAGCATTCTGCAGTCAGCTGCGTGGCAGCCAACAGCCGTCGCTTCCTTCCACATCAGAACAAGTAGGAGCATCTATTTTAGTCGGGAGAAGACAAAAAAAAAAAATCACACCAACTTGATTTTCCCTTTGATCCCTCATATTTCCTACATGCTTTCCTCTCTGTTTATAGCATCTGACATAATTCCTTTGGTCAGATTTTATGCCTGAAGTCATTTAGGCCAATTTTTAGCTGCTTCTTCTTTTTTTTTTTTTTTTTTTTTTTTTTTTTTTTCCGGGGGTTTTGGCTCCCCCAACA